>BSBM01000236.1:9407500-9810000 GCA_027924585.1 Larix kaempferi | reverse complement strand
AATATACACACACTACACTTGTGCATGGAATATATTTTGAGTTTTTTAAGACTTGGGAACTATTTTTTATTATTTATCGAAACAACATATGTTCAGAAAATGGTGCATTATCAACACACGTTGGTGAGCTTTAATTTCTTTTTAGTGTGACTCTTATTGGAAAAACTAAAAGTACCCTTTTGAAGAGGACACACCAATTGTGATCTCTGTGAAGATTTCAAATTTTTTGGTGTTGTCTTTGTTATGATATTGATTTTTCATTTCGGGTGATTTTCAGAGTAATAAAATTCTTAAGGGATAAGGTTTAGAAAAAATTATTAATAAATAGAAATTCAAATTGAAATGAAACAATTTCTATATCATTAGAAACTAGATTCAGAGATGAATCCATTACTACCAAGTCCGACAAATAATATTTAAAATTTGCAGGGGTTTGGGCTTGCTGAAGTTGCAGGTTCTAGAAAGATGCCAAATATTTTCGCAGGTTTTGTTGACCATGAACTCTTGGCTGAAAAAATATCTTCCAAACTCTCAACCGAGAGTTTATTTCAAACTCTCATATGAGAGTTTTTTAAAAATACTGTGTGTTGATTGGTTCAAACTTTTGGCCTATAGCTTTATTAAACTCTCAGCCGAGATTTTGAACTTTCACAAACTCTCAGCCTAGATTTTTTTAAACTCTCGGCCTAGAGTTTGAGGTTGACTTTTTTTCACGTGTTCATCTATGCGCACTAGCTTTTTTTTCACTTCGTTGTCATAAAATTGTTTCCCAACTTCGTGTTTTCACCCATATTCATCATCATCATCTTCATCATCATCATCATCATCATCTTCATCACCATCACCATCATCATCAACATCTTCATCACCATCTTCATCACCATCATCATCTACATCGTCATCACCATCACCATCACCATCATCATCACCATCTTCATCATCATCACCATCATCATCATCAACATATTTTATGCTCCTTATATCCAACATTAGAGAAGATCCATATGATGATGAAGACGATTTAGATGATGCTGATGAAGATGAAGATGATGATTATCATATGATGATGGAGATGATTCATCATCATCATCATCCTCATCATCGTCATCCTCCTCCTCTTCATCATCATTGTCATCTCCCCCTTCCCCATCAACATCTCCATCATCATCATCTTCTTCATCACCATCACCATCATCATCATCCTCATCACCCTCATCATCATCTTCAACATCTTCATCATCATCACCATCATCTTCATATTCATCAACATCATCATCTTTATCATCTTCATCTGCATCATAATCATCTTCATTGTCATCATCCTCCTCATCATCATCTTGTGCACTTATGCACTTAGGGATTAATGTTTAGAAGAGGGCCTAAAGGCCTTTATGGGGGAGGGTCTCTAGGAACAAACCGAAACATATCGATTTATTTAGAAATAAATGAGGTAAACATTACCCACCAAACTATTTAACATTCAATAGGAGCACGCACACGCTACTAGCGTGTGCGCGTCCCTGTTGAGCATAAAATTCAAAAAATAACCTGCGCTCTTCTCTCACATTTTTTCTCTTATTCCACGCATGTTTTTTCTATTTTCACGCATAGTCCGACAACCATTTGCATCTTGGAGTGAACTCAGACACCATTTGGTGTTTCTTTGACAATTTGGATAGAATACACAAGAATTGGGGCTCTAGTTGGCTCTTTGGATTGAATACACACTAGTTGGGCTCTATTTGGCTCCTTTGATTGAATACACAACAGTTGGACTCTGTTTGGCTCCTTGGATTGAATTCTTATGCTGCTTGGACACACTTGAAATCTTCTTACATATAGTGGATACATCAAAAGAGCATTTTACATTTGAAGCAAAGAGCAATCATAATCCTTGAGGTATGGTGACCTCTTCCTCTTGTTAAATTTATTTTAGTCTTCATTCACTTTGTTTGAATTGTATCTATTTTAGTTTTTCTTCATGAATTGTATGATAGATGTATTTTAGTCTTCTTAATCTTCAACGTAGACAATAAAAACATCTTACCACAAAAAAACTAGAACATGCACCAAGCAATGCTTTGAACCTTTCATGAAGATAATAAAAAAAACTTGCTTGCATCACCACCAATAAGCTTTCATAATCACATAACTCCATCTAGTACACAAACATTTGTTGAATTCCTCATGATTTCAATACAAAAACTCACACAAACACCTAAAGAATCAAACTCAAGTAATCTTTTGGGGCTATTTTCCCTCATCCAAAACATGAAAATGAAGTGAGTAGGAGCTTCTCCTTTTGTAGGAAATGTGCTCCTACTAACATCCCATACTACCATCCAATACCATCCAATTGAGTTCCTAGAGGTGATGTTGTTGTTATATCTATGGCATTCTCGATAGATTTTAAGATTATATGAAAAAATTCTCACTAGATGTTGTTGTACATAATCAATTGCTACATCGAGTTTTAATAATCATGCGCATCGAGTTTTAATATCTTATTTGTTGTTCATTCTTGCAAGGGTGATATTTTTGTTTTGTTAAAAAACGTATTGAATATGGGAAATAGACGTAATAATAAAAGAAATTATAGAAGGAAGGATCCTCCCCCTGAAAAGGCCCATGAGATAAGAGAAAAGGCCAAGTTGTACATGGAAAACCGTATACATCAAGATTTTAGTGCCTTAGATCCATCAACAAGCAACGGTGAAGTGGTTGAAGTCAATCAAATCTTTCTTGATGTCGAGCATGAAGGGATGGATGTTGAACATGTTGTTAATTGGAAACCTCCCCAAGAAGAGCACACTCATGTCAAACACACTCCCTTGCAGGACCAAATTGTGAACGAAGGGCCACAACAAACCGGTGACGAGACTCGTACTTCATTTCCCACTCCCTTTCTTCGACTGTCAAGCATACGACGAAGTACTCCTAGACGTATTCATGTGGATGAAAGTTCTTTTTCAGGACTTGAAGGTAAGTTTCCCAAACGCACTATTGATTTCCATTGTAACGGGATAATCAAAGAACTTTTTGAATCCAAAACCAATGCAGCAAAATGTCAATTGTTTCTGGCTTTGTTAAAATCACATTTTCTAGCTCATGTTAGGAGAATTTTGGGCATAAATGTAGTTAGAGGTTCAGAGGCCAACTATCATGTTGTTAGAAATCTACAATCTGCATTTAATTTGATTGGAAAAACTTCTTGTACAAAAAATTTTAATGCAGCTTGTCGTGTACTGTCGGAATCAATTGTAGACAAATCCACAAGTCAACGTCGCTTGCTATCACACACATGTAAAATATTTAAAGTAGATAGAAAGACTCTTCAAAAGTATTCTGCTATTAGAGAAAAACTTGAGACACCAGGCCAAAAATATTGTTGGGCCTTTGTTGGTAGGTTACATTGTTCAGACATGAAGCTTATTGAGGCTGTTAAAGAACTAGTACAAAATTTTTGGCATGATAACACTAGACCGTCATTGAATTAAAGAGATGTGTTGAAGTTGAGAAAAGGCGTTAAGGGGTGTGAACCCCATGTCAAGCACTTCCTTGACACGACACAAACAGAACTCTACGAGAGGTTCAATATTGAGCACACACAATTGAACTTGGGCCAAAGGTCCTTTGAAAAATGCAAACCCTGGTATGTTAGAATTTGCATTGATCCCAACACATGTTGCTGTAGATACCATGTAGAATTTCAGTACTATTATGATACATATGGACATATTTTGTGATTTTCATAATAACATTGTGCAGGAATGCCCATCGTTACAACCACCAAATGCATCCAGAGAATTTATACATAGCATAATGTGTCCAAGACCTACAGGACAAAAATATTATAAAATATCATGTTTATATGGGACATGCTCCAGGTGTAGTGGATTTGCATTATTGAGCCGTTGCATCCATGAAACCGAGGAGCACGAATTTGGGAGGATGTTGGTAGAAATGCAGAACTTCAAGTACATAACATATCAATTAGATAGTGCGAAGGAAAGAAAAAAAATTGCATTGGTGAAGTCATGGGTAATCTAATTTCTGTACATGTTGAATTTGTACATATATATTCAGATTGCAAATGTCATGTTGTATTAATGTCCTTGGTTTTGTGGCACCAGGTACACATTTGCGATTTCATGAAGGAATTCTACCAAAAGACGGAGCAGTATGTACAGCATGTCCATGTAGCACGATGGCAAGATGAAGAGTATTGACAGTGCAGGGACACCTTTTCCAATGGAACAATATTGTCGGTTGTGGAATTTGCTGAAAACTACACCCTGCAGCCACAGAATGAGATTCAAAGTCAATGCTACTATTCAGACCAAGTTAGCATAATGGTCCATATCATGTATAGGCATGTGCCAGAGAGCAGCAATGACATGAGGATAATATTGAAAGAGACCAACTTCTACATAAGTGACGACAAGTGCCATGAACTGCATTATGTGCGGCATTGCTTCATAATTTTCTATGATTAACTGAAGGAGAGAGGTATACATATGGATCAACATTGGATATGGTCAGATGGTTTTGTAGGCCAGTTTAAAAATGCACGTCTATTCCAGTGGTTGATTATTTTGCACAAGTCTTATGATGTGCTGCATATATGGAAATATTTTGAGACCAGGCATGGAAAGAGAGAGCATGATGGGGCTAGAGCATGTCTCAAAACTTCCCTACGAAGGGAGGAGATGAGGTGCATGTCAAACCCTCATATTCGGGATGCAGAATCCATAGTTCGATGGTGCCTTACAAAAATGTCAAATTGAACCATGGAGCAGCACAGACCAACAGGTAGAGGACATGTTTTTCATAAATTTCTAGCATGTGGTTGATATAGATCGATCGCGTTCTTATAGTTGTAGTACTATGCAAGGCACTCATGGATTTCATTCGGTTCGAAGCTCAAACAACCCCTTATTTGAAATATGGACGTGGAAACTTGCTTGCTTTTGTGGGCTTTGCAGCATTTGTGAGTGGGATGAGTGTGAGTTAATGGATTGGGTTGATGAATGGGATCATGTATCAGTTGCAGTGGACCCACGTGCAGTTGTTGAAACAATCCAGTTAGAGGAAGGCCAATCCTCTATTTTGAATGAATATGATCATATATTTGATCTTGTACAACTAGGTAAACAATTCTGCATGCATATCCCAGTTCCCTCCGTGTTTTTGTAATTATCCAAGTTATCAAACCACTACGTGTTGGAATATGACCGTAAAATGCATTTTTGCAAGACACATCTATGTAGTTGTCACCCCGACAGACAGTGCAATTGGGACAAATTATTGGTTGGCATGATGCATCCAGTGGAAGAAAACCCTCCTCACATCATTAATCGATAGTGAAGGCATTACCTTTTCGACTGGCTCGATTGTTGTTCAAGGGGAATATCTTACAATAGATGGAAAGGGACTAGAGAGAAATGGTTACACATACACAGATTATAGACCAGGTTCACAGGTGTATCACGTTACGCACATGATCGTTGGTACAAACATCCAACTGCAAATAATGTCAACGAAGATATTAAACAAGGTATGCTACTTACTACCTCATGCAGAGCACAAGAGGTTATTCGAGACAATAAAAAACGGAGAGGATCCAGAAAGCCTAATTGATTGAGGTACATAGTATAGCCATGTGATTGTTTATTCATGCATGATTACTGTTATTCATGTTAGATAGTTTATTTGATATCGTTATCTTATATTTTTTATTTGATGTTTCAGTTATGATTAAGTTACTATTACAATACATTGATGTTTTACACCAACCACTCCAATTCATTGGTCCCAAGGTCAAGGTTTCATCGTTTGACCATGTTTAGTGCCATAAAACCCATAATGAGTGCTAAAATACTCCTAGTTGCACCCATATCATTTATTGGAGGATAAACATATCCTTGTCATTTGAGCCTAAAATCCTAGGGTTTCCTCAGCAACCCTACAATCTCAAGGACATCTAGGAATCCCTCATTGGATTCAACAACAAGCTTATGTTAATCAATGTCTCCCCACTAACATGATTATCTTTATTAGGGTTTAAAAACCCTACCCATGTCATGTCACACAAGTACACCACTAGAGAACTCAACTTATAGAATCCAAGTCTACATGTCCATCTTGGTATTTCAATCCTCAAACCCTAGGTCTTATACTCTAGCATCAAACCCTAATATGCATTTGGTTGGTGATAAAAATGAGATGCTTTATGTTAGGATTGAAATATTTCAATATTTAGACCTCTAACACCTCTGCAACTTCTTCCACTAACATGATCTCATATTTCAATGATGTCAATGGCTTGTGATTATGAGATACAAAGGTTGCAGTCATCTCCAAGACCTTAAATTTGCCTTGCAAATAAATATAATATTTCATTTTCTTGGAACGTTGGGGTACATGCAAAAGCACATGAACATGTTAATATGAGATATCTCATGCAAACCCTAGCCATGTCACATCACACAAGTACACTACAATATAACACTATTTCTAGCATCCAAGGCTACATGTACATCCTAGTATTTCAATCGTCAAATCCTAGGTCTTATACTCTAGCATCACACAATGCTATTGATATCACCCAATGTCATGTTAGGCATTAGCTCCACTCTGCATGTCTTCTATTAGGGAAATGACCTTAGTGTTAAAACAATATGCTCAACTTTTGACCTAATTTGTCACTTTCTCAAAATTACTTGGAATTTCCCTTTGTGAGGCCTTTTACTTGGGGTTCCCAATTATCTCACATACTCTTAGACCCTCAACCATGGGAACACAAAAAATCTCAACTCTACTCTCCGTCGATGGATATAACACACATATGATGTAAATCAATCCTTGTCTTTGCAAGAAATGTGGTCCATCTGGCTTATCCACAATGAATGTATACGTTAGAATATTTTAGCATGCCCTTGGAAAATATTTTATATACTTAAATATGGTAGGAGGAAACACATAAATCCAAAGCCTCAGAAACCTCAAAGAGTAGAGTTTCACCTAATCACAATCACTTTTTTGCTTTAGTGAATTTGCATGGAGCTTCACAAAAATATCCTAGTTCTTATATTAAATTTAGTTGCATTGAAAACTTATCATGCATAAACCAAATCTGAAAACTCACTTTTACAACAATTATAGCAGTGTGATATTGATGGTATGAGAAGGAATAAATACTTATTCTATATATCATTGCAATTGGAGGTCTCCTCTAGTGTTGAAATCCAAAATAATGTTAGATGTTAGCTCCGCTATCCATGTGTTCTACTAGGGAAATGGCCTTAGTGTTAGAACAAGATATTAGTAACCTTAGTGATCACAGGTCTTCACAAATGTGAAAGAGAGGTGATCCAATTTCGCTCAAGGGGTCCATTTATCATCTGAAGGCTCCCGGCCGTGCATGGCCACCGTGGACGCGTCCAAAATGGCCATACGCACGTGCGGGAGCAGACGGAACCCAATTGCGCTCATCGGTTTGGGTTATGTGCCCCCGAAGCAATTCCTCAAAGTGTCCCTGAATGGCCCCGGGGTGCTGGACCAAGATGCCCACACCACCCAAACCATGGCTTTGGTCGTGAATCCATCGATTCCGATGGATCCAGGATGCCGGGTTTCAGCTAGGGGACCCCCAACAATGTTCCTCCAACCCCCGGAAACAATGTTATTGTGCCATCTCCAGATCTAGGGTTTTGCTCAGTGAGGGCCTTTCGAATATTGCTCAAGGGTATCATTTCTCGTCCGAAGGCTCTCGGGCATGTGTGATCACCGTGTAAACATCCACAATGGCCATATGCACGTGCGGGAACTGACGGAACCCAAGTCTACTCATCAATTTGGGTTCCGTGCCCCTGGAGCAATTCCTCAAAGTGTCCCTAAATGGCCCCAGGGTGTCGGACCAAGATGCTCGCAGCACCCAAACCATGGATCCAGTAGAAAATCCGTTGATTCTGATGGATCTGGGATGCCAGGATTCAACTAGGGGACCCCCCCCCTGCAACGTGATGCGAACCCTTGGAAACAGTGTTATTGGGCCATCTCCAGAACTAGGGTTTTGTTCAATGAGGGCCATTCCAAATTCGCTCAAGGGAGCCATTTCTCATCCGAAGGCTCCTGGGAATGCGTAGACATGATGGACATGTCCACAATGGCTAGATTCACCTATGGGAGCTGACAGAATCCAATTCCGCTCACCAGTTTGGGTTTCGTGGCCCCAGAGCAAATCCTCAAAGTGTCCCTGAATGGCCCCGGGGTGCCCGACGAAAATTTCTGTAGCACCCAAATCATGGATCCAATCGCAAATCCATCAATTCCGATGGATCCAAGACACCTTTTTTCAGCCAGGGGACCCCCCACAGCATGCCTCAAAGTATCGAAAATGGTGTTATTGTGCCATCTATGGAGCTAGGGTTTTGCTTAGTGAAGGCCTTTCGAATATTGCTCAAGGGGGTCATTTCTCATCTGAAGACTCCCGGCCGTGCATGGCCACCGTGGACATGTCCACAATGACCATATGCATGTGCAAGAGCTGACGAAACCCAATTCTACTCGCCAGTTTGGGTTTCGTGCCCCCGGAGCAATTTCTCAATATGTTCGTGAAAGGCCCTGGGGTGCCGGACCAAGATGCCTGCAACACCCAAACCATGGATCCAATCGTGTATCCGTCAATTCCGATGGATACGAGACTCTGGGTTTCATATATGGACCCCCACAGTGTGTCGCCAACCCCCAAAAATGGTTTTATTGTGCCATCTCCAGAGCTATGCTTTTACTTATTGAGGGCCATTCCAAATTCACTCAAGGGGGCCACTTCTCATCCGAAGGCTCCCGGGCATGCATGGACATTGTGAACACATCCACAATGGAAATATGAACCATTGTGGACATGTCCACGCAAGCCCAAGAGCCTTCAGATGAGAAATGTCCCCCTTGAGCGAATTTGGAATGACCCTCACTGTGCAAAACCCTAGCTCCGGAGATGGCACATTGGCACCATTTCCCGGACTTAGAGGAATGATGTGGGGGGGGGGGGGGCTAGCTGAAACCTGACGTCCCATATCCATCAGAATCGACGGATTCACATCCAGAGCCACGGTTTGGGTGTTGCGGGAATCTTGGTTCGGCACCCCAGGGTCATTCAGGGACACTTTAAGGAATTCCTCCGGGGGCACGGAACCCAAACTGACTAGCAGAATTGGGTTCCGTCAGCTCCTACACATACGTATGGCCATTGTATATGTTTCCACGGAGGCCACACATGCTCGGGAACCTTCGGATGAGAAATGAACCCCTTGAGCAACATTCGAAAGCCCTTCATTAAGCAAAACCCTAGCTCTGGAGATGGCACAATAACACTGTTTCCGAGACTTCAAGGCATACTGTGGTGGGTCCCCTAGCTGACACCCGATGCCCCATATCCATTGGAATCGACGGATTCACGATCGGAGCCACGTTTTGGGTGCTATGGGAATTTTCATCGGGCACCCCGGGGTCATTCAGGGACACTTTGAGGATTTCCTTCGAGGCCACGGAACCCAAACCGATGAGCGGACTTGGATTCCATCGGCTCCCACAGGTGTGTATAGCCATTTTGGACATTTTCACGGTGGCCACGCATTGCTGGGAGCCTTTGGATGAGAAATGCCCCCCTTGAGCGAATTTGGAATGGCCCTCACTGAGCAAAACCTTAGCTCCGGGGATGGCACAATAACACTATTTCCGAGGGTTGGTGGCATGATGCAGGGGGTCCCCTAGTTGAAACCGGTGTCTTGGATCCATCAAAATCGATGGATTCATGACCAGAGCCACGGTTTTGGTGCTTCGGGTATCTTGGTCCGGCACCTCGGGGCCATTCAAGGACACTTTGAGGAATTGCCCTGGGGGCACGGAACCCAAACCAACGAGCGGACTTGGGTTCCGTCAGCTCCCACACATGCGTATGGCCATTGTGGACATGTCCATGGTGGCCATGCACTCCCAGGATCCTTCG
Organism: Larix kaempferi; assembly: GCA_027924585.1. Taxonomy (NCBI): domain Eukaryota; kingdom Viridiplantae; phylum Streptophyta; class Pinopsida; order Pinales; family Pinaceae; genus Larix; species Larix kaempferi. The sequence continues at coordinate 9,799,991 of BSBM01000236.1, read as the reverse complement.
GATGAGAAATGACCCCCTTGAGAATGATTCGAAATGCCCTCACTGAGCAAAACCCTAGCTCTGTAGATGTCAAAATAACACCGTTTTCGGGGGTTGGAGGCACGATATGGGGGGGGCCTAGCTGAAACCTGGCATCCCAGATCCATTGGAATCATCGAATTCATGACCAGAGCCATGGTTTGGGTGTTGCGGGCATCTTGGTCCGACACCCTGGGGTCATTCAGGGACACTTTGAGGAATTGCTTCGGGGGCACGAAACCCAAACCGGTGAGCGAACTTGGGTTCCGTCAGCTCTTGCATGTGTGTGTGGCCATTGTGGACGTGTCCACGGTGATCACGCATGCCCGGGAGCCTTAATACAAGATATGACCCCCTTGAGAAATATTCGAAAGGCCTTCACTGAGCAAAACCATAGCTGCGGAGATGGCACAATAACACTGTTTCCGGGGTTGGAGGCACGTTGTGGGGGGGGGCTAGCTAAAACAAAGTGTTCCAGATCCATTGGAATCGATGGATTCGTGACCAGAACCACGGTTTGGGTGTTGCGGGAATCTTGGTCCGGCACCCCGGGGCCATTCAGGGACACTTTGAGGAATTGCCACCCCATAATAATAGTATTGGTTTTCCTTGTTAATAGCTACTAGTATATTTCAGTTGACCTAGATAGTTATCATGTGATAGGCAGTATAGATAATGTTGTCAACCAAATCTAATGGTGAAAACCCTAGTTCATAAAACTTAGGTCTAGATAAGAACATGTTGATATTCGCAACGAGAAGCTTGAAATAATAATGCATGCATGGCCATATAAAGTTGTTGGAAACATAAATTTCATGTTTGATATTTTCTTACAATCATGAATTCAGACATGGATCAATTTTAGTGGTCTTGAATTTATGAGTTGAAAGAAAAAAAACACATTAAGACACCTTAGTGCAATAATATTTACTATACTGGACATTAATCTTAAAACATTGTAGAAGAATACATTATTGATCCATTAACTAGTGTAATCGACATGTAATTATCACTTCCCCCCATATTTGACTAATACATTATTTTAGTGGTTAAGGTGGTCAAAACACTTCCATGCTTATGCTAATTTGGTTGCATCAATTACAATACCAATACATTAGTTCTTTAGTTCAATGAGATGTTGTATGTGTTTCTTTTTCCTCCACCTAGACCAATACGAACACCATTTATATCTAGGAATTGCCACTATGTTGTGAAAAAATATGAGGAAAAATAGAAACATAGTGGACAAGCTTCCAAAAATTCAATAACCTCATGCATCTCATGTCCTTCTTACTCATACTACTACACTTAGAACATGATATTAGATCAAACATATAAATAAACTAAAAAAACTTATGAAATGTACACAATGGTTTTTTTAAGCATGATTTATAGTATCCCATCCTTGAAATCTTCTAACAAATCCTTTAGAGAATATGCACTTTTTGCATGATTGGGTCAAGTACTAAAACTCATAAACCTTGGGACTGTGGGTGGTGTGTCCATGTCGAGCATGGAAAAACGCACATGTGGGATCTTACGGAACTCAATTTTGATGTTTGGTTTAGTTTTTATCCCCTAATGACAAAATCACCAAGTGTCCCTGAAAGGATTTAGGATGTGACTTGCAACTCACCATAAAATGATGATTATGGCTTGTACCAATAAACCATTAACTCCATTGGGTCTTTGATAATGTATTCCATCTAGGGGAACCTTTCTCCCATGGGTCCATCACCTAGTGCTTGTCTTTTTTATTGATCTCATGAACTAGGTTTTTTTTTCAATAAGTGACTATGGACTTTTTCCATGATTGGATCAAGTACTAAAAACCTAAATATTGGGACCTTAGGTGGTGTTCCCATGCAAATCACGGAAAAACACACATGCACCATCTTATAGAATTCAATTTAGATGCCCATATCTGTTTTTATGCCCTAATGGCATAATCACCAAGTGTTCTTGAAAGGATTTCGGAGGTGACCTACAACTCTCCATAAAATGATGATTGTCATTCGGGTCAACAAAACATCAAATCCATTAGGTCTATGATAATTCATTCCATATAAGGGCACCTCTATCCCATGGGTCCATCACCCTATGTTCATCTTGTTCATTGACCTTAGGAACTAGGGTTTTGTTCAATAACTCACTATGCACATTTTGGATGATTGGGTCAAGTACTGAGCCCCTCAACCTTGGGACTATGGGTTGTGTTATCATGTTGGTAATGGCCAAGCACACATGTAGGATCTTATAAAATTCAATTTTTATTCCCTAATGACAAAATCACCAAGTGTCCCTCAAATACTTTAGGTGGTAGCCTCCAACATGCTGTAGAATGATAACCGTGGCTCAGATCAACAAACCCTAAACTACGTTGGGTCTATGACAATGCATTCCATTGAGAGGAACTTCTCTCCCATGGGTGCATCACTCAATGCTTGTCTTGCTTGCTTGATCTTAGGAACTAGGGTGTTTCTATGTAAGTGACTATACACTTTTTTGATGATTTGGTGAAGTATTGAAACCCATTGACCTTTGGAGTGTGTCTAGTGTGTCGATGTCGAGGATGTCCAAACACACATGCAGGAGCTTATGAAACTCAATACCGATGCCTAGTTCAATTTATATTCCCTAATGACAGAATCACCCATGTGTCCCTAAAAGTATTTAGAAGGATACCTACAAGTTGCCATAAAATAATGACAGTGGATCATATCAATGACCCATCAAATCCGTTGGGTCCATAACAATGCATTTGATCTTGGGGAACCTCTCTCATGTGGTTCCATTTCCTAATGATCATCTTGCTCATGGATGTAAATAACTAGGGTTTTTCTTATTAAGTGACTATGCACTTATGCATGATTGGGTCAAGTACTGAAACCCCTTGACCTTGGGATGGTGAGGTCATTCTATGCCCCCGGTAGGTATCCAATAGGTGTCCCTGACGGCCTTTTGGATGCGAGACGGAACGAGACATAGAATGACAACTGTGGCTCGGATCGACAAACCGTCGATTCCGTTGGATTCAGAACATCGGGATAGTGCTAGTGGTGCCCCTCTCCTCTGGTCCCATGGCCCAGGTGTCATCTTGTAGGTCCATTTTGGAAACTAGGGTTTTGCTCAGTAAGGGAGTGTGCAATTTTTGCACATTGGGGTCAAATTTGCAAAATCGTCGACCGGGCACTTATGGCTAGCATTCCCAGCTGGAACCTTCCTAGACACACTTGCAAGACTCCCCGAAACCCGGTTTTGTTGCACAGTTGGAATTCTATGACCCCGGTAGGTATCCAACAGGTGTCCCTGAAGGCCTTTTGGATGCGAGACGGAACAAGCCATAGAATGACGACCGTGGCTCGGATCGAAAAACCATCAACTCCATTGGATTCAGACATCGGAATAGTGCTAGGGGTTCCCCTCTCCTCCGTTCCCATGGCCCAGGTGTCATCTTGTAGGTCCATTTTGGAAACTAGGGTTTTTCTCAGTAAGGGAGTGTGCAATTTTTGCACATTGGGGTCAAATTTGCAAAATCGTCGATCAGGCACTTATGGCTAGAGTTCCTAGCTAGAACCTTCCTAGACACATTTGCAGGAGCCCCCACAAACTGGTTTTTTTTGTACGGTTGGAATTCTATGCCCCCGGTAGGTATCCAGCAAGTGTCCCCGAAGGCCTTTTGGATGCGAGACGGAACAAGCTATAGAATGACGATCGTGGCTCGGATCGACAAACCATCGACTCCGTTGGATTCAAGACATCGAAATAGTGATAGGGGTGCCCCTCTCCTCTAGTCCCATGGCCCAGGTGTCATCTTTTAGGTTCATTTTGGAAACTAGGGTTTTGCTTAGTAAGGGAGTGTGCAATTTTTGCACATTGGGGTCAAATTTGCAAAATTGTCGACTGGGCACTTATGGCTAGCATTCCCAGCTGTAACCTTCCTAGACACACTTGCAGGACTCCTTGGAACCTGATTTTGTTGCACAGTTGGAATTATATGCCCCCAATAGGTATCCAATAGGTGTCACTGAAGGCCTTTTGGATGCGAGACAGAATGAGCCATAAAATGACAACTGTGGTTTGTATCAACAAACCATCAACTCTGTTGGATTTAGGACATAGGGATAGTGCTAGGGGTTCCCCTGTCCTCCGATCCCATGGCCCAGGTGTCATCTTGTAGGTCCATTTTAGAAACTAGGGTTTTGCTCAGTAAGGGAGTGTGCAATTTTTGCACATTGGGGTCAAATTTGTAAAATCGTCGACTGGGAACTTATGGCTAGCGTTCCCAGCTGGACCCTTCCTAGACACACTTGCAGGACTCCCCGGAACCCAGTTTTGCTGTACGATTGGAATTCTATGCCCCTGGTAGGTATGTAGCAGGTGTCCCTGAAGGCCTTTTGGATGCGAGACATAACGAGCCATAGAATGACGATCGTGGCTCGGATCGACAAACCGCCAACTCCGTTGGATTTAGTACATCGGGATAGTGCTAGGGGTGCCCCTCTCCTCTGGTCCCATGTCCGAGGTGTCATCTTGTAGGTCCATTTTGGAAACTAGGTTTTTGCTCAGTAAGGGAGTGTGCAATTTTTGCACATTGGGGTCAAATTTTCAAAATCCTCGACCAAGAACTTATGGCTAGCATTCCCAGTTGGAAACTTCCTAGACACACTTGCAGGAATCCCCAGAACTCGGTTTTGTTGCACGGTTGGAAATCTATGCCCCTGGTAGGTATCCAACAGGTGTCCGTGAAGGCCTTTTGGATGCGATACTGAACGAACCATAGAATGACGACCGTGGCTCGAATCGACAAACCGTCGACTCTGTTGGATTTAGGACATAGGGATAGTGCTTGGGGTGCCCCTCTCCTCTGGTCCCATGGCCCAAGTGTCATCTTGTAGGTCCATTTTGGAAACTAGGTTTTTGCTCAGTATTTCTCTAGAATTTTTGTTGTTTGGCTATTAATATAATTTATGTGGATTATATGTAGTTATTATTATCAGTACTGATGTTTTGCCCAATATGGATGAGATTGTAACTAGTTTTCGGGTGGTTTTGAAGTTAGATTGGAATTGATGTAAATGTTGTAAATATGCATCTTAAGGCCATGCCTCGACTAATGAATGGCTAGTCATGTAGATGCTGTAAATACACTTGTATGAACGATGTTCTAGGCTTACCATGATGAACTCAAAGCTATGAAAATCTTAATGTTAGAATTTAATATATAGCAATCAAAGATGGTTGCAAGGACCACATGATGGGTTGTGATTCCACTAGAGAAGAAACATAGAGGGATCTTATGACAAATTAATCGTCCATTACCAAGTTTCATTCTAAGAACTCCCACCTTTTCATCATGTGCCTTCAATAAAGTTCATCCACTTCCTTTACCTAGGAATCCAATCATAAATTCATGTGGAAGTTGGTGAGAAAGTCTACCTTGTTTAGTTATGCAAGCTTGGGAAAAATAAAATTAGTTTGTAGAAGTGGGCGGGTGCACGAAGATGGTCCCCATTTTAGTTGCAATGGGGGCGCACTAACGGAAAAAAAAATGACACATACGCACCTAAGGTAACGCGCACGCACCGCTAGGTTCGGTACCGAACCGAGGCGCGTCCACGTAGCTGGTGCGTGCGCATTCCTGGCATGTGCGCACAATGGTGGCGCACATGCGCCTCTGTTAAAATTAGAAAAAAAAATTGGCCACAATTTCCATATTGTTCTATTTGGTAGGCCGAGTGCGACCTCCACCTCTGCGTGCGCATCAATTAAACCACCAAAGGTGGCCAAATCGACTCCAAAACCACCCAACAACACCCACAAACTCATCAACAGGGATATTGATAGGTAAATATCAAGTTTTTTTTCATTTTATTCATTCTTTGTATCAATTTCTTGATTTTTTTGTTTATTTAATTGTAAATAATTCCCAAATTTTGGGAACAATGAACCAATTTTCTATTGCAGATTGTAAACTGAGACAATGAGTGAACAAGATGTTAACCCTGAGTCCTATGAAACACAAGAAAACCCAAACCTTGGACCCAATGCCAAAGAAAACCGTGAACACAATCCAAATGCCAAACAAAACCAAAACCCCCAACCTAATTTTGAACAAGATGAACTTAACCATTATGTAAATGAAATGCAAGTGTAGGGCCTTCACGACAGGGCCAGGATAGACCCATGATCGATGGTAGCCATGTTGGGCATTCCAGTTCGATGGGGACAATGCCACATCTTTGTCCCCATTGTGGGCACACTTGCCCTGGCTCAATCGAGGGCTGTTATATGGATTAGGTTAGCAATTTTTTTAATGTGTTTTCAATCATCACTTGATAACTTGAAAATTATTTTTAAAGTATTTTTGTTTGACTTAAACTATTATTTCAATGTACAGTTATTCAGAGCTGATACACCAAGATGGGAGAATGTAAGATCTCCCAACCTGGATGCAGCAATGGCAGCTGCAACTGAAATTGCGACACCCCACACAGAGGTATTTTCAGTCCCTGACACAATATTGTTATTACTTATGTCATTTATATTACTCAAGTATTTATATTTATGGCATACACATTGATAGTTCGTACAATGTTTTTGAATATCTTGATTTCCTAGATAATGACTTGTTTAACATGTTCATAACATGCATGCATTTTGTTGTCCATAGGTGTTCCGTGACTATGGTGATCAACCACCCTTGCCAGGGATTGGCACATCACCATATACACAGGTACAATATGGAGTTATAAGCATGCTTTTAATTTGATTTGTTACGACTTACTATGGTTTAATTTATTGTTTTTTTACCAAATTGTGATATTACAAATGTATATGTAGGTGCCACCAGTAGCTGCATCTCCCCATTTTAGTCTTATGTATCCACCCTCTCCCATGAGTCCCCTCCCTCGCTTCCATTTAGACCCCTCCCTATGTCCACCCCCTCCCTTCCATCCAACCCCCCCTCTCTGGCCATACTCCCCCCTCCATCCATCCTCCACCACTCGCCCACCCCCCTACATCCATACATCCCTCCCAATTTATCCACACCCCCATGTCTATCCATCCTCCCCCATTCGTCCACTCCCCCCCTTCCTTCCACCTTCCCCTCTTCGTCCACAACCTCCCATTTGTCCATCCTCCTCCCTCCATGCAGGAATTCCATCCCATGCACCATCCCTCAACACACCCCCTAGCCCTTTTCATTCGATACCCTCTATCCTACAACCAGCAGGGGTTCATCATCCACATGGTCCTCCTCCACCCCATACCACTGTGTCTTCTCCCACCATATCATCCCCACTTCCCGCCACTATTGTGGTATCTACTCTTCCAATATCCTCATCAGTATCTCTAGTGGTTGCACCTGTAGTGGCTGTCACTACATCTGTGCCCCCCCCCCCCCATCACTACATCGGAGCTAGTTGTCCGGCCATCTGCTCCACCTACTAGCCCAGAAGGCTAGCCATGTCCATTGTCGGAGGTGTTCACGGTGAGAATCAAGCTAATTTATGAAAATATTTTGATGCATTAACAAAAATTAATTTAAGCAATTATGACTTTTCAATGAAATGATTGTTTTAAATGTTGTAGGCTGGAATTGTTGAGAGGCTCCACAGATCCAGGACACCTATCCAATGTTTCCCACTCATGTCAAAGGTGATTTAATTAAGATTCGAATTCTACATTTGTTTCATAAATGTGGTAAATGTTGCAAATGCTTGAAAATGACGGTATCTTATATCATTTGTTCCAGAGCCCGGAGAGATAGTCTACTCCTAGACGGACCAAGACCTGAGGCACCGGTAGCTTGAAGAGTAGGAAGATCGACTTTGGATCTGCACCTGGGAGTGATGGTGGTGGTCACAATGCTTGACACACCACGTGTTATGTACATTAGCCACAATGTGGCACTTTTGTGCACCAGTTTTGATGTACTTTGTATCTACGGCATGAGTTTCCATGTATTTTGTATCTACGGCATGAGTTGTCGCATTTTGTGTAGGGCATGAGTTGCCATTGTATGTACATTGGGAACCATGTTCCACTATTCGCCAGAAATTGTATATGTTTGGATGAGTTTTGTAGCCTCAATGTACATGGATTTTCAGTTATGTGATTTATATATCTCATTGTCTAATGTGGTTGTCTCATGTTGTGTGTATCATGATGTCATGTTTTGTAAATTTGGGTTTTACCTAGATCTTAGAAGAGAAGTTGGATATCATAGTTCAGCTTGGTTTATCTTTCCACATGTAAAAGCTTCTAATGGTATCTATGTTAAGAAAACATTGTAAACATAGGCTAACTCAAACAAATTCATGTGTGAGAATTAATCTAAAAACAAACGGAATAAATGGATGGACAAATCACACCTCATGGCACATAAGATATATATTGGGAACTTGAGTACTAGGAAAAGAATACTTAAAAATAGAAAATGTCCATTGTCGTCAAAAGGTTAAAATGAGATCCAACATGATTTTTAATAGCTCTACATAATGAGATCCAAAAAGGCCATACTCTACATAATGAAATGTCATCAGTAGTATTTATTTTGACCATTTTGTCCACTTAAGATCATGCAACAAATTAATAACCCAGTTATGGAATCATTTCTTAATCAATTGTCACCATACAAATAGGACAACCTTGAGCACGATGTATAGCTAGCTCATTAATTCTCACTCACGGATATAGCCACCTTTGATTTGATGACCATCACATCCACTACCATTTACAATTAGGACTTCCTTAATTTATCATTATGTGATAGCAATCTAATTTTATGTAGACACGTTCAATTAAACACATGTATAGTTGACATTACAATAAATGACTACTATGAGGTGTATTCTTTAGGCTATATGCACCTCAACACACCAGCTTGTTACCCCAATACCCCAAATGTTGTCAAATTTTGTCTGGAAGGGATAGAGGGTATTAGGACATCATAATTCATCTATTGGACACTCAAACACTTGTTAAAGACATTTAGGACAAGTGCATTACATCAATGGAGTCACAAATACACCCTCATCAAGTTGCATGCATCCATTAGTGCACCATCAACACTAGAACATGTAAGCATTACTACATGTTGGAGTAAGCTTTACTAATGTTATGATAATATTAGGTTTTCCATCCATTGAGAAGGTTTCCATAGGTGTGCATATCCACCGTATAAAAATCTTCATGGTACAACCAATTTCAAACCATTACGTTTCTAAATTAGGTATCCATTGCTAGGTACAATAGTTTTCTAGTTGTATACACCCTTTCTATATAGATGAGAAACTATGCATATATGTGTATAGTGGTTTGGATTCAAATGTATGGACATGAATATATATGTACAATGAAAATGATTTAATCTTTACATGTATTATAATGTAGGGCTAGATCTTAGGCTACATAATAGGGTTTCATTTTGATTAGAATATAAACTAGGGTTTATGCTACCAACTAGGGTTTTTAGGCTAGGCCCTCATGTTTCTAGGCTAGGATCCAAGCTCTAGGTTCACCATATTAATGTTTAATTCCACTATCATGACATCATTCTCACCAATACCATGCCTGCTACTACAATCACCATCAAGCCTCTCAATCCCACTTTGAACATTTCCCATACTTCCAAGTTAAAATTGATAGGTCTTGTTGCTAAAATATTTTCACTTATCTATTCACATAGACAAATCCACTCCTGTGAAAGATTTGTTGTAGCTTGGTATGTGCAAGTTCACATGCAATAATACTTGAGAGATCATTTTACCCCATGATCCATGGAAGATTCATTGGAGTCATATGAACCTCATTGTCATCACCCCAACCATGGTCAAGACACCAAGATCCATCCTTAGTACAAAAAACCTCATGTTAGCACCCATACCACACTCAAATATAAGAAATTCTTTGAAAGGGCATGTTTGGGGGTTGAGGGAATCTTGATTTTTTTATAATCACACATGAGAGGTTCTTAGAGTCAAATACATTGGATATAAATAAATTCCCCAACGCCTTCATCATATTCATCATCATCTTCATCACCATCGCCATCATCATCAACGCCTTCATCATCATCACCATCACCATGACCATTAACTTCACCACCATCACCATCATCATCAACTTCACCATCTTCATCATCATCACCATCTTCGTCATCATGACCATCTCCATCTTTTGGATGCGAGACAGAACCATCACCATCTTCAACATCACCATCACCATCACCATCAACCTCACCACCATCACCATCATCATCAATGTCACCATCTTCATCATAATCACCATCTTCATCACCATCACCATCTCCATCTTTTGGATGTGAGACGGAACCATCACCATCAACCTCACCACCATCACCATCATCATCACCATCACCGTCTTCATGATCATCACCATCATCGTCATCATCACCATCTCGTTCTTTTGGATGCGAGACGGAACCATCACCATCTTCATCATCACCATCAACCTCACCACCATCACCATCATCACCACCATCACCACCATCGCCATCTTCATTATCATCACCATCTTCATCATCATCACCATCTCCATCTTTTGGATGTGAGATAGAACCATCACCATCTTCATCATCACCATCACCATCACCATCAACCTCACCACCATCACCATTATCATCAACGTCACCATCTTCATCATCATCACCATCTTCATCACCATCACCATCTCCATATTTTGGATGCGAGACAGAACCATCACCATCTTCATCATCACCATCACCATCACCATCAACCTCACCACCATCACCATCATCATGACCATCACCATCTTCATGATCATCACCATCATCGTCATCATCACCATCTCCATCTTTTGGATGCGATATGGAACCATCACCATCTTCATCATCACCATCACCATCACCATCAACCTCACCACCATCACCATCTTCATTATCATCACCATGTTCATCATCATCACCATTTCCATATTTTGGATGCGAGATGGAACCATCACCATATCCATCATCACCATCACCATCTCCATCATCACCATCACCATCACCATCAACCTCACCACCGTCACCATCATCATCACCATCACCATCACCATCAACCTCACCACCATCACCATCATCATCACCATCACCATCTTCATCATCATCACCATCTTCATCATCATCACCATCTCCATATTTTGGATGCGAGATGGAACCATCACCATCACCATCAACCTCACCACCATCACCATCATCATCAACGTCACCATCTTCATCATCATCACCATCTTCATCACCATCACCATCTCCATCTTTTGGATGCGAGACAGAACGATCACCATCTTCATCATCACCATCACCCTTGCCATCAACCTCACCACCATCACCATCATCATCAACGTCACCATCTTCATCATCATCACCATCTTCGTCATCATCACCATCTCCATCTTTTGGATGCGAGATGGAACCATCACCATCTCCATCATCACCATCAACTTCAACACCATCGTCATCATCATCACCATCTTCATCATCATTGTCATCTGTAGGTCCCTCATCACCGTGTCCATCATCATCACCATCTTCATCATCTTCATCACCATCGCCATCATCATCAATGCCTTCATCATCATCACCATCTTCATCATCATCACCATGACCATGACCATCAACTTCACCACCATCACCATCATCATCAACGTCACCATCTTCATCATCATCACCATCTTCGTCATCATCACCATCTCCATCTTTTGGATGCGAGACAGAACCATCACCATCACCATCACCATCACCATCACCATCAACCTCACCACCATCACCATAATCACTACCATCATCATCTTCATTATCATCACCATCTTCGTCATCATCACCATCTTCATCATTATCACCATCTCCATCTTTTGGATGCAAGATAGAACCATCACCATCTTCATCATCACCATCACCATCACCATCAATCTCAGCACCATCACCATCATCATCAACGTCACCATCTTCATCATCATCACCATCTTCGTCATCATCACCATCTCCATCTTTTGGATGTGAAACAGAACCATCACCATCACCGTCCCCATAATCATCATCACCATGCATCAAAACCAGGTTCTGGGGATTCATGCAAGTGTGTCTAGGTAGGATCCGGCCGGGAACGCTAGCCACAAGTGCTTGGTGGATGATTTTCCAAAGTTGACCCCCGTGTGCAAAAATTGCACACTCCCTCACTGAGCAAAACCCTAGTTTCCAAGATGGGAATACAAGATGAGGGCGGGGCCACCGGGCCGGAGGGGAGGGGCACCCCTAGCACTATCCCGGCGTGCTAAATCCAACGGAGTCGACGATTCGTCGATCCGAGCCACAGTCTTCATTCTATCGATCGTCCCATCTCGCATCCAAAAGGCCTTCAGGGACACTTGCTGGATACCTGCCGGGGGCGTAGAACTCCAACCGTGCAACAAAAGCAGGTTTCGAGGAGTCATGCAAGTGTGTCTAGGTAGGTTTCGGCCGAGAACGCTAGCCACAAGTGCTCGGTGGATGATTTTCCAAAGTTGACCCCCGTGTGCAAAAATTGCACACTCCCTCACTAAGCAAAACCCTAGTTTCCAAGATGGACGTACAAGATGAGGGCGGGGCCACCGGGCCAGAGGGGAGGGGCACCCCTAGCACTATCCCGACGTGCTGAATCCAACGGAGTTAACGGTTCCCCGATCCGAGCCACGGTATTCATTCTATGGCTCGTCAAGTCTCACATCCAAAAGGCCTTCAGGGACACCTGCTAGATACCTGCCAGCGGCGTAGAATCCTTCATTGTGTTCCATTAGCCTTTTGTTCAGCATTTTGTGCTCTGATAAGTGGTACTTCACCTCTATCATCAAAAAATTGGGTCTATAGGTACCTTCCCTTTCATATTCCTCATTATCCACAGCTAACACAAGTTAGAGATGCCATTCAAACCCAATTGAAAGCTAAGGAAGTGGTTTTATGCAACATCATCTTTGGGAATAAACGTTTATGTAAACCAACAGAAGCTCGAACAATACTCCTTGCTTTTAAACACATTCTAGAGAGAGCAAGAGGATAAGTTCATCAAAGCGACTTCATTCATCTGTATTCTCGTAGTGTACACATAGTCCATCCTTATCTTGATAAACAAGAGTTTTAAAATAGCTTGAACTTTTTGGGAGTGGTTATCTCCCTGTATTCGGCTGTCTGATTGGTTGACAAGCTTGCCTGAAAATCTATACTTTGAAATTCTTTGTTTTATTGCTAAAAATTGGAAGCGATTTTCAAGTCACTTGCAAAATGCTCCCTTGTTGAAATATGTAAGTTCTTCCAACAACATAGATTTGGCTAGTGTATCAAATGTTGTCACCCACACTAGAATTTATCTTTTGTAAAAGGTGTTGCACATATTGTGGCTAACCAAATGGTCTGGGGAGCTTGGAATTTGACCACAATGGCCACATGAACCAATGGGAGCCGACAGAATCCAAGTCCGCTCGCCGGTTTGGGTTCCGTGGCCCCGGGGCAAATCCCCAAAGTGTCCCTGAATGGCCCTGGGGTGCCCCACTAGAATTCCCGTAGCGCCCGAACCGTGGCTCGGTTCGTGAATTCGTCAATTCTGGTTGGTCTGGGACGCCGGGTTTCAGCTAGGGGACCCCCCACAGCGTGCCTTGAAGACTCTAAAGTGGTGCCCAAGCGCCATCTCCGGAGCTAGGGTTTTGCTCAGTGAGGGAGTGTGCAATTTTTGCAGACAGGGGTCAACTTTGGAAAATCATCCACCGAGCACTTGTGGCTAGCATTCCTGGCCATAACCTACCTAGACACACTTGCATGACTCCCCGGAACCCAGTTTTGTTGCACGGTTGGAGTTCTACGCCCCCGACAGGTATCCAGCAGGTGTCCCTGAAGGCCTTTTGGATGCGAGACGAGACGAGCCATAGAATGAATACCGTGGCTCGGATCGACAAACCGTCAACTCTATTGGATTCAACACGCCAGGATAGTGCTAGCGAGCCCCTCCCCTCTAGCCCGGTGGCCCCACCCTCATCTTGTAAGTCCATCTTGGAAACTAGGGTTTTGCTCAGTGAGGCAGTGTGCAACTTTTGCACATGGGGGTCAGCTTTGGAAAATCATCCACCGGGAACTTATGGCTAGTGTTCCCGGCTGGAACCTAACTAGACACACTTTCATGACTCCCCGGAACCCGGTTTTGTTGCACGATTGGAGTTCTACGCCCCCGGTAGGTATCCAGCAGGTGTCCCTAAAGGCCATTTGGATGCGAGACGGGACGAGCCATAGAATGAAGACCATGGCTCGGATCGATGAAACACCTACTCCGTTGGATTCAGTACGTCGGGATAGTGATAGGGGTGCCCCTCCCCTCTGGCCCGGTGGCCCTGCTCTCATCTTGTACGTCCATCTTGGAAACTAGGGTTTTGCTCAGTGAGGGAGTGTGCAATTTTTGCACACGGGGGTCAAATTGGAAAATAATCCATCGGGAACTTGTGGCTAGCCTTCCCAGCCAGAACCTACCTAGACACACTTGCATGAGTCCCCGGAACCCAGTTTTGTTGCACGGTTGGAGTTCTACGCCCCTGGCAGGTATCCAGCAGGTGTCCCTGAAGGCCTTTTGGATGCGAGACAGGACGAGCCATAGAATGAAGACCGTGGCTCGGATTGACGAACCATCGAATCCATTGGATTTGGCATGTTAGGATAGTTCTAGAGGTGCCCCTCCCCTTTGGCCCAGTGGCCCCGCCCTCATCTTGTATGTCCATCTTGGAAACTAGGGTTTTGCTTAGTGTGGGAGTGTGAAATTTTTGCACACGGGATTCAACTTTGGAAAATAATCCACTGGGCACTTGTGGCTAAAGTTCCTGATCGGAACCTACCTAGACACACTTTCATGACTCCCCGGAACCTGGTTTTGTTGCACGGTTGGAGTTCTACAGTCCCGGCAGGTGCCCCTGAAGGCCTTTTGGATGCGAGACGTGACAAGCCATTGAATTAAGACCGTGGCTCAGATCGACGAACCATCAACTCCATTGGATTCAACACGCCGGGATAGTGCTAGGGGTGCCCCTCCCCTCCAGCCCGGTGGCCCCGCCCTCATCTTGTATGTCCATCTTGGAAACTAGGGTTTTGCTCAGTGAGGGAGTGTGCAATTTTTGCACACGAGGGTCAAATTTGGAAAATCATCCATCGGGCACTTGTGGCTAGCGTTCCCGGTTGGAAAATACCTAGACACACTTGCATGACTCCCCAGAACCCGGTTTTGTTGCATGGCTGGAGTTCTACGCCCTTGGCAGGTATCCAGCAGGTGTCCCTGAAGGCCTTTTGGATGCGAGACAGGATGAGCCATAGAATGAATACCGTGGCTCGGATCGATGAACCGTCGACTCCGTTGGATTCAGCATGTCGAGATAGTGCTAGGGGTGCCCCTCCCCTCCAGCTCGGTGGCCTTTCCCTCATCTTGTATGTCCATCTTGGAAACTAGGGTTTTGCTTAGTGAGGGAGTGTGCAATTTTTGCACACGGGGGTCAACTTTGGAAAATCATCCATCGGGAACTTGTGGCTAGTGTTCCCAGTCGAAAACTACTTAGACACACTTGCATGACTCCTCAGAACCCAATTTTGTTGCACGGTTGGAGTTATACGCCCCCGGCAAGTATCCAGCAGGTGTCCGTGAAGGCCTTTTGGATGCAAGATAGGACATGCCATAGAATGAAGACCGTGGCTCGGATTGACGAACCGTTGACTCTGTTGGATTCAGCACGTTGGGATAGTGCTAGGGGTTCCCCTCCCCTATGGCCCAGTGGTCGCGCCCTCATCTTTTATGTCCATCTTGGAAATTAGGGTTTTGCTTAGTGAGGGAGTGTGCAATTTTTGCACACGGGGGTCAACTTTGGAAAATCATCCACTGGACACTTGTGGATAGCGTTCCCGGCCAGAACCTACCTACACACACTTGCATGACTCCCTAGAACCTGGTTTTGTTGCACGGTTGGAGTTCTACGCCCCCGGTAGGTATCCAGCAAGTGTCCCTGAAGGCCTTTTGGATGTGAGATGAGACGAGCCATAGAATGAAGACCGTGGCTCGGATCGACAAACCGTCAAATCCATTAGATTCAACACACTGGGATAGTGCTAGGGGTGCCCCTCCCCTCCGGCCCGGTGGACCTGCCCTCATCTTGTACATCCATCTTGGAAACTAGGGTTTTGCTCAGTGAGGGAGTGTGCAATTTTTGCACACGGGGGTCAACTTTGGAAAATCATCCACCAGGAACTTGTGGCTAGGGTTCCTGTCTGAAACCTACCTAGACACACTTGCATGACTCCCTGAAAACTGGTTTTGTTGCACGGTTGGAGTTCTACGCCCCCGACAGGTATCCAGCAGGTGTCCCTGAAGGCCTTTTGGATGCGAGACGGGACGAGCCATAGAATGAAGACCATGGCTTGGATCGATGAACCATCAACTTGGTTGGATTCAGCACACCAGGATAGTGCTAGGGGTGCCCCTCCCCTCCGGCCCAGTGGCCCTACCCTCATCTTGTACGTCCATCTTGGAAAGTAGGGTTTTTGCTCAGTGAGGGAGTGTGCAATTCTTGCACATGGGGGTCAACTTTGGAAAATCATCCACTGGGAACTTGTGGCTAGCATTCCTGGATAGAACCTACCTAGACACACTTGCATGAATCCTTGGAACCCGTTTTTGTTGCACGGTTGGAGTTCTACGCCCCCAGCAGGTATCCAACAGGTGTCCCTGAAGGCCTTTTGGATGCGAGACAGGACGAGCCATAGAATGAAGACCGTGGCTCGTATCGATGAACCGTCAAATCCATTGGATTCAGAACGCCGAGATAGTGCTAGGGGTGCCCCTCCCCTCCGTCCTGGTGGCCCCACCCTCATCTTGTACGTCCATCTTGGAAACTAGGGTTTTGCTCAGTGAGGGAGTGTGCAATTTTTGCACATGGGGGTCAACTTTGGAAAATCATCCACCGAGCACTTGTGGCTAGCGTTCTCAGTCGGAACCTACCTAGACACACTTTCATGACTCCCCAGAACCCATTTTTGTTTTACGTTTGGATTTCTACGCCACCGATAGGTATCCAGCAGGTGTCCCTAAAGGCCTTTTGGATGCGAGACGGGACAGGCCATAGAATGAAGACTGTGGCTCATATCAATGAACCATCGACTCCGTTGGATTCAACACGCCGGGATAGTGCTAGGGGTGCCCCTCCCCTCCGGCCTGGTGGCCCCACCCTCATCTTGTATGTCCATCTTGGAAACTAGGGTTTTGCTTAGTGAGGGAGTGTGTAATTTTTGCACACCGGGGTCAACTTTGGAAAATCATCCACCGGGCACTTGTGGTGATGATGATGATGACATTGATGATGATGGTGACATTGATGATGATGGTGATGGTGATGGTGATGAAGACCATGGTGTTGATGAAGATGGTGATGATGATGGACACGGTGAGGAGGGACCTACAGATGACAGTGATGATGAAGATGGTGATGATGATGGGGATGGTGATGATGATGGAGATGGTGATAAGGGACCTCCAAAAACTCAAGCATTAACATGGGTGAGGTAGGTATAAAGCCTCCCTCAAGGACATTTCCAACCATTAGGTGACAATGATGAACATGTTACTGCTACTCAATCATAGCTTCCAAATGATCCTCATATTCATCCAATTACTAAACCAATATTGAAACAATTCCTAAAGCTCCAAATGGAGAGAGTGGTAGAGAAAATGGGGGCAATATCCAGATTTGGGTTCTGCGGGCATCTTGGTAAGACGTAGGGTTTGAGGATCGAAATTCCAAGATAGACATGTAGACTTGGATTCTATAAGTTGAGTTCTCTAGTGGTGTACTTGTGTGATGTGAGAAACCCTTCTAATAGTGATCCTATCCCACTTGGAGTCCAAATACCCCCTATTGAGGGACATGTGGTGGGTCATGGATTCTAGGGCTAGATTAGGTTAATAGAGCCGCATTAGGTTTCTAGGATTCTAGATTAGTTTCCGAGGGTTAGATTAGTGTTTCTAGGGTTAGTTTAGCTTTCTAAGATTTATAGGGCTAGATTTTGTTTCTAGGATTCTAGATTAGTTTCTGAGGGTTAGATTGGTGTTTCTAGGGTTAGTTTAGCTTTCTAGCATTTCTAGGGCTAGATTATGTTTGTAGGGTTATATTAGTGCTTCTAGGGTTAATCATGCATGAATAAACAATCACATGGCTATAAATCATAACTCAGACATCAAATAAATGATATAAGATAACGATATCAAATAAACCATCTAACATGAATAACATTAACCGTGCATGAATAAACAATCACATGGCTATACTATGTACCTCAGTCAATTAGGCCTTCTGGATCCTATCAGTTTTTTATTATCTTGAACAACCTCTCATGCTCCGCATGAGGTAGTAAGTAGCGTACCTTGTTTGATGACTTCGTTGACATTGTCTGTAGTTGGATGTTTGTACCCACGATCAAGTGCATAAAGTGATACACCCGCGACCCTGGTCTATAATTTGTTTATGTGTAGCCATTTCTCTTTGGTCCCTTTCCATCCACTATAAGATATTCCCCCTGAACAACCATCGAGCCAGTCATAAAGGTAATTCCTTCACTATCCGTTAATGATGCGAGGAGGGTTTGCTTCCCCTGGATGCATCGTGCCAACCAATAATTCGTCCCAATTGCACTATCTGTCGGGGCAACAATTGCGTAGATGTGTCCTGTAAAAATGCATTTTAAGGTCATATTCCAACAAGTAGTGGTTTGATAACTTGGATAATTACAAAAACAAGGAGGGATCGGGATATGCATGCAGAAATGTTTACCTGGTTGTACAAGATCATATATATGATAATATTCATTCAAAATACAGGATTGACCTTCCTCTAACTGGATTGTTTCAACAACTACACGTGGGTCCACTGCAAGTGATACATGATCCCATTCATCAACCCAATCCATTGATTCACACTCATCGCACTCACAACTGTTGCAAGACCCACAAAAGCAAGCAAGTTTTCGCGTCCATATTTCAAATAAAGGGTTGTTTGAGCTTCGAACCGAATGAAATCCATGAGTTCCTTACACAGTACTACAACTATAAGAATGCGATCAATCTATATCAACTACATTCCAGAAATTTCTAACAACATGTCCTCTACCTGTTGGTATGTGTTGCTTTGTGGTTCGATTTGACATTTTTTCTTTGCACCATCAAATTGTGGATTCGGCATTCCGAATATGAGGGCCTCCCATGCACCTCATCGCCTCCCTTCGTGGGGCAGTTTTGAGACATGCTCCAACCCCGTTGTGCTCTCCCTTTCCATGCCCGGTCTCAAAATAGTTCCATACATGCAACACATCATAAGTCTTGTGCAACATACTCAACCACTGGAAAACACGTGCATTTTTGAACTGGCTTGCACAACCATCTGACCATATCCAATGCTGATCCATATGTATACCTCTCTCCTTCAGCTGATCATAGAAAATTTTGAAGCAATGCTGCACATAATGCAGGTCATGGCACCTGTCGTCACTAATGTAGAAGTTGGTCTCTTTCAATATTATCCTCATGTCGTTGCTGCTCTCTGGCGCGTGCCTGTACGTGATACAAACCATTATGCTAACTTGGTCTGAATGGTAGTATTGACTTTGAATCTCATGATGTGGCTGTAGGGTGTAGTTTTCTGCAAAGTCCACAACTGACAATATTGTGCCCTTGGGAAAGGTGTCTCTGCACTATCTGTACTGTTCATCCTGCCATCGTGCTACATGGACGTGCTGTACATAATGCTCGGTCTTTTGGTAGAATTCCTTCATGAAATCACAAATTTGTACCTGGTGCCACAAAACCAAGGGCATTAATACAATGTGACATTTTCAATCTGAATATATATGTACAAATTCAACATGTACAGTATGAAAGCATGCAAACTTAGATTACTTGTGACTTCACCAATGCAATTTTTTTGCTTTCCTTCGAACTATCTACTTGATATGTTATGTATTGGAAGTTCTGCATTTCTACTGACATCCTCCCAAATTCGTGCTCCGTGGTTGCGTGGATGCAACGGCTCAATAATGCAAATCCACTGCAACTGGAACATGTCCCATATAAACATGATCTTTTATAATATTTTTGTCCTTCATGCCTTTGACACATTATGCTATGTATAAATTCTCTGGATGCATTCGGTGGTTGTAATGAAGGGAAATCCTACATAATGTTAGTATGCAAACCACAAAATATATGTCTATATGTATCATAATAGTACTCAAATTCTACATGGTATCTACAACAACATGTACTACGATCAATGCAAATTCTAACATACCAGGGTTTGCATTTTTCGAAGGACCTTTGGCCCAAGTTCAATTGTGTGTGCTCATTCTTGAACCTCTCATAGAGTTATGTTTGTGTCGTGTCAAGGAAGTGCTTGACATGGGGTTCACCCCCCCTAACACATTTTCTCAACTTTAAAACATCTCTTTGATTCAATGACGATCTAGTGTTGTCATGCCAAAAATTTTGCACTAGTTCTTTAACAGCATCAATGAGCTTCATGTCTGAACGAGGTAACCTACCAACAAAAGCCCAACAATCTTTTTGGCCTGGGGTCTCAAGTTTTTCTCTAATGGCAGAATACTTTTGAAGAGTATTTCTATCTACTTTAAATATTTTACATGTGTGTTATAGTAGGTGACGTTGCCTTTTGGATTTGTCAACAATCGATTCCGACAGTACACGATGGGCCGCATTAAAATATTTTGTACGAGAAATTTTTCCAATCAAATTAAATGCAGATTGTAGATTTCTAACAATATGATTGCTGGCCTTTGAACTTCTAACTACCTTTATGCCCAAAATTCTCCTAACATGAGCTAGACAATGTGATTTTAACAAAGCAAGAAACAATTGACATTTTGCTGCATCGGTTTTGGATTCAAAAAAATCTTTGATTATCTTGTTACAATGGAAATCAATAGTGCGTTTGGGAATCTTACCTTCAAGTCCTGAAAATGAAATTTCATCCACATGAATACGTCTGGGAGTTCTTCATCGTCCGGTTGATAGCCAAGGCAAGGGAGTCGGCAAGGAAGTACAAGTCTTGTCAACGATTTGTTGTGGCCCTTCATTCAGAAATTGGTCCTGCAATGGAGTGTGTTCACCAGGTGGGTGCTCTTCTTGGGGTGGTTTCTGGTTAAGAACTTGTTCAACATCCATCCCTTCATACTCAACATCAGGAAAGATTTGATTGACTTCAACCACTTCGTCATTGCTTGTTGATGGATCTAAGGCACTAACATTTTGATTTCTACGGTTTTGCATGTACAACCTAGCATTTTCTCTTATATCATGGGTCTTTTCAAGGGGCGGATGCGTCCTTCTACACTTTCTTTTATTATTATGACTGTTTCCCATATTCAATGCGCTTTTTGGAAAAATGAAAATATGACCCCTACAAGAATGAACAACAAACAAGATATTAAAACTCAATGTGCATGATTATTAAAGTTCGATGTAGCAATTGATTATGCACAACAACATCTAGTGATAATGTTTTCATATAATCTTAAAATCTATTGGGAATGGCCTACATATAAAGTTACAACATCACCTCTAGGAACTCAGTAGGATGGTATTGGATGGTGGTATGGGATGTTAGTAGGAGCAAATTCCCTACAAGGGAGAAGCTCATATCACTTCATTTTCATGGTATGGATGAGGGAAAATAGCCCCAAAAGACTAAGAGTTTTCAATTGTTTAGGTGTTTGTGTGAGTTGTTGTAGTGAAACCATGAGGAATTCAACAAATGTTTGTCTACTAGATGGAGGAATGTGATTATGAAATGTTATTGGTGGTGATACAAGTAATTTTTTTTTATTATCTTCATGAAAGGTTGAAAGCATTGCTTGGTGCATGTTGTAGTTTTTTTTGGTAAGATGTTTTTATTGTCTATGTTGAAGATTAAGAAGACTAACATAGATCTATCATACAATTCATGAGGAAAAACCAAAATAGATTCCATTCAAACAAGTGAATGAAGACTAAATTACATTTAACAAGATAAAATTTTCACCATACCTCAAGGATTATGATTGCTCTTTGCTTCAAATGTCAAATGCCCTTTTGATGTGTCCACTATATGTAAGAAGACTTCGTGTGTATCCAAGTAGCATGAGAATTCAATCCAAGGTTCCAAATAGAGTCCAACTATTGTGTATTCACTCAATTGATCCAAATAGATCCCAATAGGTGTGTATTCAATACAAAGAGCCAAATATAGCCCCAAATGTTGTGTATTTTATCCAAATGGTGAAGGAAGCACCAAATGGTGTATGAATTCAATCTACCATGTAAATGCTTGTTGGAATGTGCGTGAAACCATCGAAGAGAATGCGATGAATGAGGAAAAAAATGCGGGAGAAAGAACGCAGGTGATTTTCTAAATTTTATGTTTAACAGGGACGCACACACACCAGATCTGGCGCGTGCGCGCCTCTGGCACGTGCGCGTCCTTGCTGAACATTGTAATGTTTGGTGGGTAACGTTCATTGTATTTATTGCCCAACCTATATAAATGTTTCAGGTTATTCCTAGAGCCCCTCCCCATAAAGAGCCCCTCCCCCATAAAGGCCTTTAGGACCTCTTCTAACCCATAATCCCTAAGTGCATTTAAGTGCTTCTAGGTGTTTGGGGGTTTAAGGGTATATTTACAAATTTGTGTATTTTGATTTCAAAACATTAATTTAATTTTCAATTAGAAACATATGTATTACATCAAGAATAATTAAATACATAGTAGATATATATTAATGTTGTATAAAGACTGTTCGGAGGCGCGGTTATTGTGAGATCACAGTATGTTAGATTTGTTCATAATTACCATCAGATTTTATTCTCTTAGGGCGATGCAAATGTGACAGAATGCACTTTGATGGTTAGTTTTATTTGCTGGGAAATATTTGCCTGGTTAATTTATGGGGAAGGATAACAGTCTTGATACTCCCACCCCTATGGAAGGCTGGAAAAGAATAGCACAGAAGGTATAAGCTTGGCTTCATGTAATCTGCAGAGCACTCTTCTTTACATTGTTGTATTAATCAAAATCTAAGGCACCTGTTATTTTTTGTCTTAGTGTAGGATGAAGATGATGAGATGTAAAGGAGAATCAAGTAGTCATGGAGGGCCTCCTCATCGTGGAAGATTTTACGAATAGTGTTCATCTGCTGTAAGTGGAATCACAATTGCAATAAAATACAGTTTTTCGTCATGATGATGTAATGATGATGATGATGAAGATGATGATGAAGATGATGATGATGATGAAGATGGTGATGATAATGATGACTAATGGAGATGATGATGTTGACGATGATGTTGATGATGAAGATGATGACGAATATGAAGCACATCATCCTCCTCCTCCTCATCATCAACAACATGATCATCATCATCATCGTCATCATCTTCATCATCATCATCATTGTGAGGACGATGATGATGATGATGATGATGATATGATGATGATGATGATGGTGGTGGATGATGATGATATGATGATGATGGTGGTGGTGGTGGATGATGATGAATATGAGTATGATGATGAAGATGATGATGATGATGACGAATATGATCATCATCATCATATTCGTCGTCATCATCTTCATTAGTCATCATCATCGCCATCTTCATCATCCTCACCATCACCATCATCATCATATGATCATGGTCACGATGATCATTTTCTTCATCATCATCCTCATCGTACTTGTCATAGCCATCTTCGTCATCATCATCCTCATCGTACTTGTCATAGCCATCTTCGTCATCATCATCATCGTGGTGATGATGATGAAGATGATCATGATGATGAGGATGATGTGCATCATATTCGTCATCATCTTCATCATCAACATCATCATCATCTCCATTAGTCATCATCATCATCATCATCATCACCATCTTCATCGTCATCATCATCATCATCATCATCATCATCTTCGTCATGATGATGATGATGATGATGATGATGGTGAAGATGGTGATGATGACGATGGTGATGATGACGATGGTGATGAAGATGGTGATGATGATGATGACGACGATGAAGATGGTGATAATGATGATGATGATGACTAATGGAGATGATGATGATGATTGATGATGATGATGATGTTGACGATGAAGATGATGATAAATATGTAGCACATCATCATCATCTTCATCATCATCCACAACATGATCCACAGAATGATCATCATCATCATCTTCATCATCGTCGTCATCATCATCATTGTGAGGATGAGCATGCGGATGATGATGATGATGACGACGACGAAGATGATGATGATGATGATGACTAATGGAGATGATGATGATGATGATGATGATGTTGATGATGAAGATGATGACGAATATGCAACACATCATCCTCATCCTCATCATCATCTTCAACATCATCAACAACATGATCATCATCATCACCATGATCATCATCATCACCATCATCATCATCATCATCTTCATCACCATCATCATCATCATCATCATCACCATCCTCGTCCTCACAATGACAATGATGATGGTGATGAAGATGATGATGATGGCGGTGGATGATGATGAATATGAGTACGATGATGAAGATGATGATGATGATGACGAATATGATCATCATCATCAAAATCATCATATTCGTCGTCATCATCTTCATTAGTCATCATCATCGCCATCTTCATCATTCTCACCATCATCATCATCATCATCATATGATCATGGTCACAATGATCATTGTCTTCATCATCATAATCGGCATCTTCATCATCCTCATCATACTCGTCATAGCCATCATCATCATCATGGTGATGATGATGATGAAGATGATGATGAGGATGATGTGCAGCATATTCGTCATCATCTTCATCATCATCATCTCCAGTAGTCATCATCATCATCATCACCATCTTCATCGTCATCATCATCATCACCATCTTCATCATCATCATCATCATCATCATCATCATCTTCGTCATGATGATGATGATGATGATGATGAAGATCATGATGATGATGAAGATGATGATGATGATGATGTTGATGATGATGATGATGATGATGATGACTAATGGAGATGATGATGATGATTATGATGTTGATGATGAAGATGATGGTGAATATGCAACACATCATCATCATCCACAACATGATCCACAACATGATCATCATCATCGTTGTCATCATCATTGTCATCATCATAATTGTGAGGACGAGCATGAGGATGATGATGATGACAATGATGATGATGATTACGATGACAAAGATGTTGTTGGAGATGATGACAAATATGCAACACATCATCATCGTCTTCGTCATGATGATATGATGATGATAATGATGATGATGATGATGATGATGGTGGATGATGATGAATATGAGTACGATGATGATGATGACTAATTTGGAGATGATGATGATGACGGTGATGATGATGATGATGAAGATGACGAGGAATATGTAGCACATCATCAACATCTTCATCATCATCATTGTGAGGACACGGATGATGATGAGGATGATGAAGATGAAGATGATGATGATGATAGTCATCATAACAATCATCTTCATCATCCTCATCATACTCGTCATCACCATCATCCTTATCATGATGATGATGATGATGATGATGATGATGAATATGAAACACATCATCCTCATCATCATCATCAACTTCATCATCATCAACAGCATGATCATCATCATCACCATCGTCATCATCATCATATTCATCATCATCATCATTGTGAGGACGAGGATGACGATGATGATGATGATGGTGGTGGATGATGATGAATATGAGTACGATGATGAAGATGATGATGAATATGATCATCATCATCAAAATCATCATATTCATCATCATCATCATCGCCATCTTCATCATCCTCACCATCATCATCATCATCATATGATCATGGTCACGATGATCATTGTCTTCGTCATCTTCATCATCCTCATCATACTCATCATTGCCATCTTCTTCGTCATCATCATCATCATCTTCGTATCGTCATCATCATCAACGAAGATGATGATGATGATGACGACGAAGATGTTGATGATGATGATGATGAGGAAGAGGGTGATGACGAAGATGATGATGATGATGGTGGTGGATGGTGATGAATATGAGTACAATGATGAAGATGATGATGATGTTTATGATCATCGTACTCATCATCAACATCATCATCATCATCTTCATCATCATCGCCATCAATGTTGATGATGAGGATGATAATGATGATGATGATGATGACGTTGATGATGAAGATGATGACCTCGATGTTGATGAAGATGAGGAAGAAGGACGATGATGATGGTGGTGTTGATGATGACAATGATGATGATGACAAAGATGATGATGATGATGGTGATGAGGATGAAGATGATGATGATGATGGAGATGATGTTGATGTTGATGAGGATGGTGATGAAGATGATGATGATGAAGAAGGTGGTGATGATGAAGAAGATGCCGATGGTGGAGATGTTGATGAGGAAGGGGGATATGACAATGATGATGAAGATGTTGATGATGATGGTGATGGTGATGGTGATGGTGATGATGATTATGATGATGATGATGATGATGATGATCATATTCATCATGATCATCATCACCTTCATCACCATCATGATCATCATCCTCGTCACCATCATCCTCATCACCATCATCATCATCATCATCACCATCACCATCACCATCATCCTCATCGTCATCTTCATCACCATTGCCATCATCATCATCACCATCACCATCATCTCATCATCATCACCATCATCCTCGTCGTCATCTTCATCACCATTGTCATCATCATCATCATCACCATCACCATCATCTCATCATCATCAACATCATCATCAACATCATCATCAACATCATCATCAACATCGTCAACATCATTGTCATCTCCCCCTTCCTCATCAACATCTCCATCATTGTCATCTTCTTTGTCATCACATCTTCATCAACTTCATGTATCCCCTTGACAAAGGAAATTAAATAAATGATACAAAGGAATACAATAGCACGTACGCGCAAGGATGCATGCGTGCTATTCTTAACGTGTGCACGCTGTCAGTCATGTGTGTGCGTGTTTGCGCATGCGCGTAGTTGCACGTATGTGTTCCTGAATTCAAATTATTTTTGGCGCCCTTGTAGGCTTGGAATTAGCTTTGTATTGCACCTTTAGGTTTGGTCTGATTTATGCCTGATTTATAGCAGAAAACATCAAATGCTGTAACTTTTAGTTTTTCACAACTAGTTCCACATAAGCTCCACGAGTGCACTGCAGATGAAATTGCACATGCTTGTCGAGCTCTATGTGCAGATTCTAAATATATAATTTTTGAATAGATCTGTTGTTGTTTTCTATTTTTAATTCATTTTTAACTGCACTCATGTCAAATTTGTAAAAAACATAGGTCGTTTATTTGGCCTATAACTTTTGATTGGTTTACCTATTTTGAAAACGGAAGAGAACTCGCACAAGAGCACAAAAATACCTACAACCTAAAAAAAAAAAGTATTTTGATTATTTTTAGACCATGATATAGTGACTCAACACTTGACCATGTCGTTTTAGGGCTTCACTGACTTCGGTAATTTAAAAAAAATATAAAATTGACTTTTAAAATTTTGGAAAAATGGCCCTGCACAAGATTCTTTTGTTGCCTATGCCTCTACATATTTTTTTTCTTGTAAATTGAAAATTTACATAGCAAACGGGTGGCTCAACAAAAACATGTGCATTATGTTTGAGAAAAAAAATAACATACCAATCTTTGAATAATGACATTTTGGGGTGGTTATACCACTTTTCCATAAATAAAAGTTATATATTTCGGAAGGTCATCCGTTTTTGTACGTTTCATTTGTTTACACCTAATCCAAACAAGTTTTGTAGGTACCTCTAATAATTCATTTTAATGATAATATTTCTGTTTTTCCATAATTCCATTGCAACTAACGTGTCATAATTGGGTATCATTACCTTGCACCAGCCCAAGTGTGGGGAGTACTTCATTATCCCATTATTCTTCAATTCTCAAGTTCATACTCTCGGCTCCTCATGTTGTATTCTCTATATTTGTTACCCATTAACCAAATTTGAAAATGACAGAATTAGTGGTATAAAAGAGGAATTTGTAGATGTTGGGGGAGAGAGACGGGGGTTGTAGATGAACATATTAAAGCTTAGGAAATGTAGAAATTCTTCACTTGTTGTTTAATGTTTCTCAGTGGTTTCTTAGGAAATAAGTTATATTCTTTATCTAGTTATTTCCTAAAATAATTTATTGGATTTGATTGTTTCTACCTATACTAAATACCATCATAAGGGAACAATATCCCTAAGGTATTATTGAGTAGAGAAAGAGCATATATTCATTGTGTTAAGTAGGGTAGTGGAAGAGAGTGCTATGATTTTTTATGGTTGGATGAGTTTCCTAGAGTACTATGTAGTCAGAATATTAACTTAGTTGTGAGAGAACTTGTCTTGGATTCAAGTGAACTTGATCTCCGAATAAAAAAATGGTCCTCCCAAAATCACCTTCATTTTTATTCGGGGTTAAAATTACATCTTGTTTGAAATATTGTCCTTAATAATTGTTGTCATTGCAATAAAAACCCTAAAATGGTGCTCTAGGTTTCATCCAAAATTGCCATGATATACATTTGAATCCAAATCATTATACTCATATATAGAACAAAACTCGAACAAAAATATATATAAATCCATGATACAAAACCATAGTGGAACAAAACTCAAAAAAATATATAAATTTTCAGGAAAACAGTGGAACATGGTTCCCAATGTACATACGATGGAAACTTGTGCCCTATAAAAAATCCAACAACTCATGTCGTAGATCAAAAATACATGGAAACAGGTGCCCTATACAAAATCTTACAACTCATGCTGTAGATTCAAAATACATGGCAACCCGTGCCGTAGATACAAAGTACACGGCAACTGGTGCCCAAAGGCGCCACATCGTGGCTAATGTAGATAACATGGCGTGTCAAGCATTGTGACCACCCCGGTCACTCCCTGGTGCATCTCCAAAATCGATCTTTCTCTTCTTGGAGCTACTACTACCTTGGGTCTTCTTCCATCTAGGAGTAGATCGTCTCTCCACGCTTTGAAACAAATGATATAAGGTACCATTAGTTTCAAGCATTTGTAACATTTACCACATTTATAAAATGAATGTACAATTCAAATCTTAAATAACTCACGGCTGATGCGAGTGGGAGACAATAAGCAGGTGTCCTGGATATGCTGAGCCTCTCAACAATTCCACCCTACAACATTTACGACAATCATTTCATTGAAAAATAATAATTGCTTAAATTAATTTCGGTTAATGCATCAAATTTTTTTCATAAATTAACTTGATTCTCACCCTGAACACCTCCGATAATGGACATGGCTGAGCTTCTGGGTTAGCAGGTGGAGAAGTTGGCTGGACAACATGCTTTGATGCAGTCATGGGGGGGCACAGATGTAGATGGAGGAACTATGGGTGCAACCACAATAGTTGTGGGAATTGGAGATGATGTGGTGGAAGAGGAAATGGTGGTATGGGGTGGACGAGGGCATTGGGGACGATAAATCCCTACCGGTTGGATAATAGGGCGTATCGACCCAAAAGGGCTAGGGGGGATGTTGAGATATGGTGAATGGGAGGTTGGTCCTAGATAGAGGGAGGAGGATGGATATAAGGGAGATTGTGGACGAAGGGGAGAAGCTGGATGGAAGGGGGGGCGTGGACGAATGGGGGAGGATGGATAAACAGGGGGCATGGATGAATGGGGGAGGATGTATAGATAGGGGGGCGTGGATGAATGGGGGAGGATGGACGAAGGGGGAGTATGGATGGAGAGGGGATGGTGGATGGAAGGCATAGGGTGGATGGAGGGAGGGGTTTGGATGGAGGCGAGGGGGGTGACTCATGGGAGAGAGTGGAAACATGGGACTAAAGAGGTGTGCAGTTGTTGGTGGCCCCTGCATACAAATTTATAATATCATATAAGTTTAGTAAATACAAAACAAATTAAACCATAGTATGTCATAAGATTTCAAATTAAAAGCGTGCTTTTAACTACACATTGTACCTGTGTATATGGTGATCTGTCGACCCCTGGTGGAGATGGTTGGTCATCGAACTGCGTGCATACCTATGGACACCAAAACGCATGCACGTTATAAACATATTAAACCAGTAATTATTCAGTCAATCAAAATATTAAAAAATATTGTACGAACTATCATCATGTATGTCATAAATATAAATACATAAAAATAGAAATCCCATAAGTAATAACAATATTGTGTTGGGTACTGAAAATACCTCTATGTGAGGTGTCGCAATCTCAGTTGCAACTGCCATTGCTGCATCCAGGTTGGGAGATGATGCGTTCTCCCATGATGGCGTGTCAACTCTAAATAGCTATACATTGAAATAATAGTTTAAGTCAAGCACACATACTTTTAAATTACTTTACAAATTATCAAGTGATGATTGAAAACACATTAAAAAAAGTGCTAACCTGCTCCATATAACAACCCTCGATCGGGCCAGGGCAAGTGTGCTCGCAATGGGGACAAAGATGTGGCATTTTCTGCATGGAACTAGAAGGCCCAACATGGATACCACTCGTGATAGGTCTATCCTGACTTTGTCCTGAAGGCCCTGCACCTGCATCTCTATCAGGGTCATCTTGTCTCTCCACTGTAGTAGCTGCTACAAAGGCAAAGTGTCTAAGTAGTCTCCGTGCAACACTCCTCATTGCGTCCTCGATCTGATCAAGTTTGTGGGGTAACTGAGGAGTCTGGGGAGAGGGGTTGAGCTCGCGCCTAAGAGCTGGTGGCCCTCTCAGTGGGTTCCTCCTAGCAGCAGGTTGATCTTGGGAAGAGCCAGGCCCAACACCCTGGAACTCGGTTATGTCAAAATAGCTGACATGTAAATCGAGCGAAAACTCAGCCCACAGTTGCCGAATGAAGTACTGTGGAACCTCCCTATTATTGCAGGGAGGTTTATCATAAACCATGAACCACCTATGCATCCAATTATCCCTCCATGGTTGAAAATGACACCAATCCATGAAAACACGTGGCTTTTTAATGTCCGGTGGTTGTTGTGTTCTTGGATCGGTGAACATACTGTACAATTGGGCCTTTGTAATATTCAAATATTTTATTTCCTCCTTGGAAATGCTCGTGAAATAATACTCTCGCATCCTAGCTCTATGTTCAATCATGTCAGTCAATTGGCGATGTGCATGGATGATGGAATCAATTGAGCTCTCAATTGAGGTGGCAAGGGACACTTGAGATGGTTCCCTTGTGTTTGTTAGTTCTCGAGTGTGCACTCTCATCTCATTTAGAGAATGGTTCAAGTCATCTTGGTCAAAATTTTGTTGGGGGTTTTGATTTTCTTGGGCATTTGGATTTTGTTGAGGGTTTTCATTGGTTCCACCAAACTCAATGTTAACATTTTGTTCATTCATTGTGTGGGTTTACACTCTGCAATGGAAAAATTATTTATTCTTTTAATAATTTGGGGATTATTACAAATTTAATCAAAAAACAAAAATGAATGAACAAACAAAAACAATGAATAAAATGACAAAAACAATGAATTAAATGAAAAAAACAATGACATTTACCTATCCAATGCAATTGGTGGATGGATGAAGGGTTTTTTGAGTGGTGCGCTTGGGTTGTTGTAGCTCCACGCACACGGTGATTTATCCATGTTTGGCCAGAATGGTAAGAATGAAAAGAAATCGGGTTTGTTTTTTTTTAAACCTTAACAGGGGCGTGTCCGTGTATTTGTCGACGCACGCGTCGGGAACACACATGCGCCCCGGTTCGGTACTGAACCTAATGGCGCGTGCGCGCTACCTTAGGCGCGTGCGCGTTCCTATTTTTCCCCTGCTAGCGTGGCCTTGTTGCAACAGTTTTGGGGAGCAACTTTGTGTGCTCGCCCTAACATTCTATCCCATTGCCACACAACAAGCCATTGATGTAATCATTCTTTGGGAAAATCAATTTCATAAGATGATTTGTCTTTGACTTCATTGAAATCCTCAAACCCTTATAAAAGATGATTAAGAAGGATGCGGGATTTTAAAAACTAAGGTTGAGAAATCAAGACAATTATTGCTACCACTCCATCCTTAAACAAATTAATCCAATCTTTGATTATTATTTTTACCTCTATACATTTGAATTTAATGACTCCCTTTTATCACACTCACCCAATGTGAAAGATAAAAGAAGTGAATATCCAATATCATTTATGAACATAAGAATACAAGATGTTAAATTAAACTATATCTAATGATTGAAAAACAAGCCTAAATAAGTTATGCATTTGCATGTAACCACTCCCTTTTGTCACATTCATTAAGGATGAAAGGAGTGAATTTCCAATGTCATTTATTATGTCCTAGAAGAGGATCATATATATATATCGCCAACCTCCTATTAATTTGGTTAGAGGCTATAATTTTTTACATTTTGTAATGTTTAAACAAAGTACTAAATATTATATATTAAATAAAATACTTAAAAAAACATTTATTTGAATAGTGATTGGCTTTAATTTGCTGACTTGACATTTCCCAGGAGGAGGGGGCAGCCGAAAAACGTCAACCCGGAATGGGCTGCAGAGCATGCGTATCTGTGTTATTAATGTGTGTTCATGCCAACACCGAGCTTTTCTTTTGATGATGCTTGGGTTTTCTACGATCTTGGGTTATTGTCTCTTAGAGTGAGGCTTCTTGTTATTTGGCCAAGGGTTGACTCACAACTCAACAACATCTGTCATGATAGTCCTGACAATATCCTGCTGCACCTGCCATGGGACAATTGACATTAGATGCATTGTGTTGCAGTCGATGTTGCACTGAGATCCTGGCATTGCAGTCGACACATTGAGAGCGGCAAGTGGCAAGCTACATGTGCAATTTGTTGGGCGTTTGTGTTATTTAATGTGCTCTTCAATCTCTTGGATCGGTGTGGCTGTTGTCTATATTTTCTGTTGTTGGGTACTCGGATACTTTCACAACATTTTATTTCCAAAATTAACATTTCAGATCTGCTTTTCTAATTTTAGAGGTGATATCTACCGAATTATTATCAGGCCAAATTAATCTTATTTCATTGTTTACTAATTTCAGAAGTGAGCTCTACCGGATTATTATCAGGCCAAATTAATCTTATTTCATTGCAGTAGCTAAGACCTTAGAGTCAAATTACTATATGAACTTTTTTGATAATATTGTTATTATTGTAGGCACCTAGAGTTGTTGTGCAGAGGGGTTCTCCATTATACAACAAAGGGAGAGTGTGGATCACCAACGGCATCCAAGACATTGCAAAATCATTTTCAAAACAATATGACGACCTCAATGTTTTCATAAAGTGCAGAGAGCAGGATATGGCATCGGGAGGCGTGTTCTTCTTGTGTATGATGGGGACACCAGAAATGTCTGCACACTCCAAAATGTTTTATAGGAAGAGTCGTAGGGGTTTTACATTTGCTATACGGGGCTGTGAAATCTGATTCTAATTCTGAGCCGTTTGATGCCTTGTCTCAACTAGAAGGGATCCAGAAAATGCTCCATGCCATCTTATGTTTTGTCTGGAATAAAGTTTAGCCACTATCCGCATGAATTTTTCAACTCTTAAACTTTTTACTTGTTCAGTTTTACTTAGACTATGATCTGTGGTTCTAATCATGGTGCTTGAATGATTATTTTGGATGTAGGTTACAAATCAAGTGTTTAGTCATTGCAAGCAAAATGGTGTTGTCTACATAAACAAACCTAAAATGGGACATTGTGTCCATTGCTATGCTCTGCACTCCTTGGATAGTGAGCAATCAAATCACCTCAGAAAAATATACAAGGAGAGGGGAAAATGTTGGGGCCTTGTGCCAGCCTGTTACTTTACCCTCGTAGTCATAGCCAAAGAGAATAATTGGGACATTGAGGACATTTTTAATATAAGGAACGAAAAGCTTAAGATTTGGTATGTTTCCAAAAAACTTAGGAAACTGTGTCACATGGAGAAAAGCAAAGAGTGCAAATATTTTCATTGAGATTATTGTGTAATTTAACTTAAATGGCCATTGTATTACATGGAGAGAAGCAAAGAGTGCCACTAGCTTCATTGAGATTAATGCGCGCATAATTTGAACTGCTTTAGATTCAAATGTAACTCTATGCCGAATATAACTCCATGTTGAGTTGATTAGGCATTCATGTTCTCATTTTGATATTGCATATCAGATTTGATATCTATTGTGTTATACAGTTCTTTCGAACATTGTATATGTATTGGAATTTGGGTATGGATCTGCTCTGTTTTCCATCATTCATTGGTTTTGTATAAAATATTGTATGGTGGTCGATGTCCAATTTAAGAATGTATTTTGGTTTTTATTTTTTTATTTATTGATTTGAGTATTTCAGGAGCACAATAATGACTTAATTGCATCCATCTCTTGATGCACTTGAGCTGAGGGCTGAGTTGCATTTTTGGTTTTGTTTAAAAATATATTGTATAATAGTCGATGTCCAATTTACGAAAGTATTTTGTTTGACATTTAAACTAGTTGCATGTTTGTGGCTGGTTATTAAAAAATATTTATGTTTCCTTTCAAAACAATCATTTTGCCTGGACACTTACAATAAGTGTATTTTGATATAATACCTTGGTCGCCTTACTTCTTTGCATAGAGGCTTCCATCTTATATGCCAATAGCCGTAGATAGCTGCTCAACCAACTCTTTTCGAAATTGGATTTGTCTTCTTGTTTCAAATTATCAGCATCATTCCCGTAGGTAGCAATATTTGCAAAGTCAATAACATTTTCATGAATAATTATAAATGGCTAGAAATATTATTATATAAATTACTAATCAAATTAAATATTTTAGATTACTATTTTCGTTGAGTGTATTCGGTAGGGATGGAAATTCCTAGGAATCTCAGACCTGGCTGACAAGATTTTGTACAGGGTGACTTAATGTGAATTGCCAACCATGGCTACAGCCTGAAAGCAAGTTTTGAGTTTAGGTAAAAGTCTACATGGCAAGTAATGTCACATCACTTCAGTGTTCTAACTGGATTGGATTGAAAAACATTGTTCGCATCTGAATTATTTTTGCTAGCTGAAATGTTTTTTCTTCAAATTTCTTTGAAATGTTTTTTCTTTAACTTTTATTATATATATTTTTTTCAAATTCAGTTTTTCAGAAATGGAATTGCTTTTCACATTCATTAGATAATTTTTTTTCCAAATTTAAGTTAAAAAACATTGAAGGTTGAGAGGGATTATTTCGGAACAGTCTGAGAAACGTTGAAGTTTGAGAGGGATTATTTTAGGAGAGTGTAAAAAAAGTTGAAGTTACAGGGAAATTATTTAAAATTATAAACCAATGCAATCCCAAACCAATAGGAAGTTCAATTGAGAAAAGATAAAGAAACCCAACAAAATCAATATCAGTATGCCTACCTGTCTAATATAATACATGGTTACATTAAGGACAGTCTTCATTGACCTGCACAATTATAAAACATAATCTTTAAGGATATATTCAAACAACTACCTATGGAAGCAAAATTCCAGGTTTTCCATTTCAACCAAAACACCACTCACCACTGCCATGTGCTTGATCTCATCCTCTTCTGGCCTTTCCTTGGTATTGTCCACTTTTATAAAAGGCTCGAGGTTAAGATGATTTCTTAGGTCCTGCGCCAAATAAATAATTAACATTGCTGCAATTAAATGGTGCAACTCACTGTCCTAACTATAGGTTTGAAGTTAGGCTTTTAGTTGTAGTCTCTAAAGTTATAGATACATTTCACTAGAACCGTGAGATATCTACCAGTCAGATAGACCGCACCGGAATCTATAAAAGTAGCCGAAAATATTAGATTAATAGTATTGATTGTGTAACAGAGACTAAGTTATATTTATGTAATAGGTTATTCGAAGGTTCCCAATTTGCAGTAAAAGAATAAACTGTTTTCAAAGTAATTTATCTTTTAGGTTTTGGAATTTTAAAACATTTAGCATTTATGTTAAAATTGTAGTCTAAAACATAAAGACTTAACATTTTCACAAATATTTAAGTTAATTTCGTAATTAAAAAATTATATTAAATAATAATGATTTAAATTAATTGTACGAAGTGTTATACAGTCCATGTAATGTTAGCGTTATATGTGTGATGCAGCATTACTTCTAATAGTAAAAAGTAATAAATTATATTATGTGGACAATTAATAAATTCATGTCGGCTCATAAAATAAAAATATTAATAAAAGTATTTAAAAAAAATCCATGTTGGCTCATAAAATAAAATATTATGAAAAGTAATTAAAAAATCTATGTTTATTTATAAAATAAAAACTTAAAACTTAAATCTGGGTCTATCAATCAAGAGATATCAAATTTCTTGAGTTTAAATTTTAAAAAGAAATACATCTCAAGAAATTGGATCCCTCTTAGTGCTTGATAAATACGGGTTTAAGATGGATCTATGTTAGTTTTATAATTATCAAAATAAATCGTAATTTAATTAAAAATAATTAAAATCTATTATAAATCTCAAATCATTTTTGCCATAATTTCAATACAAAAATTACAACCTCATTTTAAAAAATTGATTTTTTTAATTTTTTTTTAAATTAATATACTTTAGATATGTTAAATGTATAGAGCAACAATATTAAAATAAAATTGAACTGCTATAAAAACATAACATTATTAAAATTTGATTGAACGGTTATAAAGTATTTATCAATAAAGTGTAATTATGTTTTGTTAAAGTTAATATTAAATTAATTAATTTAATAAAAATGTAAGAGGGTTAGTTAGGAGTGTTAATTTGAATAGTTAAGTATTATGAATTATAAGTAAGAAATCTAATTTCAAATTTTTAGGTCGGTTGTCTTTGAATAAGAGTAGTCTACATTCTCTATAATTTTGATTTTTTTTTATGAAATACAAATTTCTTTTAATTTTAATTGTAAAATAAACTTGACTATTAATAATATCTATTTTTATTAAGTTAATTTTATAAATAATTTTTTTATAAAAATAATAAAATTTTACTTAATATTAATTTAAATTTTATATAAATAAGTAAATTATATTTAATATAATAAAAAATAATCCAATTTTAATTAAAAAATTCAATCAAAATGATATACAACAATATACACAAACTAAAAATTTACTTTCCAAAGAATTAAAACAATATAAAGAATGAATGTACACTTAATTTTAATATTTAAAATTATAAATATACAACCATCTTTTTATGGTTATGATAAGCGAGAAGCATTCCTTCAATACATTTAAATTATATGATAGAAGTAATTGATTATAATTTTTTTTGAAAAACAATCTTAAATTTTATTTGATTAAACAAAGTGAAGCCCATAGATTATCTTATCTTCATCATGATTGCTCCCTTGCAATTATTCATAAGGATGTCAAGTTTACTAATATTTTGTTGTTGTCTCAATTTTATGAGACCAAGATGGTTGATTTTGATTTTCCAGTTACACTCATTTCATTTTTCAATCTAAGAAGAAGATTTTTTATTGTTCAACCCAAATTGTGAAATATAAACATCTCCAAAAATTTAATTGAGAAATAAAATCAATTTACTCTTAAAAAAAACTTACTACATGAATAAATTTCCATTCAATATTTAATTTAATTATTTAATTTAATTATGTGGTGAATACCTAATATGGTGGGTCATATTTAATTGCAGGTGAATGTAGCTCTACTACCTTAGATTGAGTCATGGAGGTTGAAGAGTTTATGGCCAACACATTCCATGGACCGTGTACTTATAGGCAACTTTCTCTTCTAATGAGAAAATGCACAAAATTTTATACCTTAGATATCTCCGAATAGAAAGAAAGTTGAAATAGTGAGGAAATTCACTTCCATAAGAAAGCAAGAGACTTGATTTATGTGCAACAAACATCAAGAAGAGACTTGATTTATGTGCAACAAACATCAAGAAGAGTGTGTTGATCAAGCAAGTGCTTTGCAAATGAAAATGGAAGTATTTAAAAGTTTTATATTCAACCAATTTGTGAATAGCTAGATTTAAAAGTTATATATTACATAAAAAAAATTCTTTTAATTATAGATAAATTTACAATGTTTATTAAATATCTTATTAATTTCATTTTAATTTGATTTACTAAAATATTAAATTCGTATGAATATAATAAAGAAAAATTTATTTAGAATATGAGTGCATATATTTAGAATATGAGTGATCTAGTCTTCTATATAAATGTGATAATTCCATTTATATTTCTTAATAACAATATATAATTAAATCATGTTTTTATTACTAAGTAAAAGTAATAAAAATTAGGTTATAATAAATTATATTATTTTTAACAATACATTTAACAAGAAACAACTGCATTGCAGCAAATTCCCTACTATAGGGATAGCCAGGTTCATGGGAAAAATATCTACACCAAAAGTGATATGTGGGAGATGGTGTTGGAGATAAGCGTTGGGGTGCAAATCCATAGCACTCCGCAGTGTTGACACATGACAATGGAATGATAATTTTTTACTTAATGCGTAGTTAATAAGTTTAAAGTGCACACAGTGGGACGGTAGTGCTCGACGGTGTTGGGAAGAAGTGTAAAATCATAAAGGGATAGGCTCGATGGTATTGGAAATAAGCACAATGCTATTTTTCTCTACAATGTTGACATGTGGGAGTGGAGAAGGAATGCATTCACTGCGAGGTATAGAAGTCTGGATTGGATGTTGAAAATGACTTTTCAAAGTCCTAATGTCTGGAAAACTTGCCCCAAATATGCCAGTTAGTTGGAAACTAGAATTCTTATGAAGGAGATAAGTCTCCAGTTCAAACACAACAACATCCACGATGCTTTTTCTCATAATATGCCAAGACATAGTTAATGAGGACTTTTACAAGTAAAAGAGATTTTGCAATGTATAGCAGCAATTCTACCTTTCAAAAGAAAGAAGCCCTTCTTTGAGAAGAAACAATATCAACAAGACTACCAACAATAAGCCATTGCAAGAGATCAAATGTAAGTATCCATTCTTGTGGATAATTCGGCTTGTTACCAATTGCAATAATCAAGGAAGAAGATACAATGCTATTGGCAATCAAGAGCAAAACTAAGTTACAATGAAATGAACAAATTGGTTTGTTACATAGCAAGCGCGAAGAGCTTGTCACATTAAATTAATGCAATGACATAAATTCTTGAAATGTTGGTTATAATATTGTGCAATACAAATAGTTCTAAGAAGAACAATCCTAAGAAAATGATCATTTTAAAAAGTGCAATCCTTAAATGGTTGTTGTATATTTTGGCTATGGATTTCCAAATGATCATTTTAAAAAGCGCAATCCTTAAATGGTTATTGCATATTTTGGCTATGGATTTCCAAATATTATAAATTACACATACTATCTATATTTTCAAATTGAAAGAATTCATAAATTCACTCAAACATATCCTTTAATATTCGTTTTGACAATTTTCTATTATCAAGAAAGACCCGTAAAATTCTAAAACATTCTATAAACGATATTGGAATGAATCAAAGAACAAAGACCTCAAAAAATGTCGCTCAAACTGAGAGGAGATTTAAGAATCTTCTCAATATTTTTAGATTGATAAAAGTGAAGACAACCCACAAAAAGTAAACATCCGAAATATTATGATCTATAATTAGGTGAACCCTTCACTAGATCTATAATCAAATCTATATCACAATCAAGGTAATGGTGTTAATATGGAAAACATATATCATAATGAATCAAATCTATATCACAATCAAGGTAAAGGCATTAATGAAAACATGTGTCATAATGAAGATTTCAGATTTTAAGTTTTATTTTTCTTTTATTTTGATGTAACAAGCCAAGATGGAAAGAGCGTAGTGAAATTTATGGTAACATGGGGACCCACTAATTTTTTTTTTTTAACAGGAACAGAGAAAAAAGATGTATTTATAAAGGCTGTGCACAGCCATTCATTACAAGTTTGCCCAAAAATTTGACAGAGAAACAGGAGCTTGAGTCATTATGAGCTCTAAACAAAACCCTGCTTGAGTTCTAAACAAAACCTGGCTAAGACTGTCCAAAGAAGTGTAGGAATAAACCCTTACAAACTGCTGATTAAGGAATATACAGAAAAACATAGTATCTTAAACATCAAAAAGGAGGAACCTGAACTGAAACTGCATATTAACCATAATTTTTGCGGTAGACCGAAGCCGCATCCGGCTTTTCCTGTTTAACCTCTTGGTTGACCGTCAGACTGCCATGGACGCAGCTTCCCTGCGACTTCCCGGTGAGCACTGCAATATCCTCCTGCAAATTATCCACCTTGCCCATCAATTCGAACAGGTTTCTCTCCAGGTCATCGATTCTGGTATCCTGGCAAGCGAGCTGGTTCACAGTGTAGCTCAAATCCCTGGCCATTTCCGCATTTTGGTTTACATTTGTGCAAACTTCATTATATGTATTACGCACTGCCAGTTTAACTTCGACCATGGTGCGGCTCAACGCAGCAATGGCCGCCATGATGTTCTGCATTTTGCCCGCCCTGTGGTGGAGTAACAGACCGGGACGGGAGGAAGGGGAGCCCGGATCGCCGAGGGAAAGCCTATGCATCGCGCAGTGGAGAGGACGAGCCATTGCAATATACAGCGAGGGAGGGGCAGTTGGCCCATTAAATTGAATTTCGTGGGAGCTGACAGCACCACGAGGCCCGGGTGCCATGCGCTGTGGAGAGGAGGGCGTGTGGCAGGGGCACGCATATCCTTGACTACGGAGGAGGACGGGGATGGGGGAAGAGGGACCCTCAATCCACTCAGCCCCTTAAAACCCATAACCATAAATTTTTTGACCATTAACAAAGATTAAGGAATAAATTGAAAATCCAAGGCACCGTTTGAGTTCTCCATGTGCCCAATGTCAAGCAGTGTTCCTTTGTTGGCCGCTTCATCTGCTAACTTGTTATTTGATCGACGGATATGAAAGAAAGAGGACTGAGAGAAGTGAGGGTAAGATTTTATTCTTTGCATGTACCTGTAGGCTCTAGATCCATAAGGGGTAGCGCTCCTTCTGATTGTTTGAATGACATGTCTGGAGTCCCCATAAACTCTGAGATTACCGATGCTGAGGGAGGATGTCATATTGAAAGAAAGGACGAGAGCAAGCCATTCAGCTTCATTGTTTGTCTTGATTCCTAATCCCCACGAGATTGATTCAACTTTATTTCCGCCGGGGTCAAATAAGACCCCACCCGCACCTGCCACCCCGGGGGGACCCACTAATTAACCAATGACAGAAAAGTGAGATTAATTATAATCTAGGAGTGTAGGGATTTATGGAGTGGTAATAGCCCAATCAAACAAATAAAATATTGTATTTCAAAAATTGTTAAATTTATTTTGATTTTTCAAAATATTATGTTTAATATTAAAGTTATTCAAAACATTATAAAGCATTGTAAAAAAAATTGTGTCAAAATACCAACTAATACAAGTCAATGTAGTTTGACTTTGTATCTCTAAAAGTATATCCCTTCCTTGGTAGGGAATTAAAAAACAATAACTTAAGTCATACACTCAGACCATCTAAATAATAAATTAGCCAAATTAAACACATAAATAAATAAATAAGACGATTCAACAAAATTCTTGTACACCTAAAAGTGGATTCTCTAATTAGCTAATTGTGACACATTTGATGCAAAACAAAAAAGAGAAATCATTTACTAAGATAAAATATGTGACAAGGATAAAAAGATCCAAATATAGGCTAGAAATAGCTTTCCATTAGATCAAACATCCAAAAGAACACATAAATAAATAAATAAGACGATTCAACAAAATTCTTGTACACTGAAAAGTGGATTCTCTAATTAGCTATCTGTGACACATTTGATGCAAAACAAAAAAGACAAATCATCTACTAAGATCAAATATGTGACAAGGATAAAAAGATCCAAATATAGGCTAGAAATAGCTTTCCATTAGATCAAACATCCAAAGGAAAACTAGAATCCCACATTTGAATGCGAATCATAGAAAAAACACTTTAAAGAAGAACTTTTAACACATATAAGTCATTATAAAAATAAATTGAAACACCTTCCTATAACCTTTGTATTAGGTGTAATATGGTGTAACCAATACACATTTCAAAATCTACATAATAATATCCAAACAAAATGCAAATTCCAAAC
Source organism: Larix kaempferi (assembly GCA_027924585.1). Classification (NCBI taxonomy): domain Eukaryota; kingdom Viridiplantae; phylum Streptophyta; class Pinopsida; order Pinales; family Pinaceae; genus Larix; species Larix kaempferi. Next base: position 9,757,586 of record BSBM01000236.1, on the reverse strand, counting down.
TCTAGGGATAGCTAAATTGAAAATAGATAAACTTGTCAAATAGAATATTTACTATGCACTCATTGATCTTTCAATTAATGTCTTCCCTTGCCAATAGTTGAAGTTGTCAATGGAGAGCATTAACTAACAATAGTGCCATTCATTTATGACTATGATATTGGAACTCTAAAAGTTTTCATTGTATAATTAAATTATAATATATTTATTAAATATATGTGGTATAATGTTTACATTATACAATGTTAATCATTCCAATAGTTAGAATAGTTTCTTTAGTATATGTGATTAATCATTTGAATAGTTAGAGAAATACCCTTAGTACATGAGATTAATCATTTGAATAGTTAGAAGAATACCCTTAGTATATGGGATGGGTTCTGTATGACCATAGACCATACTTGCATTATTTGTGTCATATAAATGGTTATGCACACATGAAAATGAGTAAACTTTGTATAGTACCCACTTCTTGCAAGTAAGAAGCTATGAATTTTTTGTATTAACATTCAATCCATATGAACTATCAACATGATGAACTTCTCATACAATTATACTAGACAAGCCAACAATTTGAACAAGTTTATAACATAAACAAAATGATAAAATACACTTAATATTAAAAGCAATCACAAAAAATCATATTTACTCCACTTAAATATTTTTTATTTTAAATAACTTCACTATAATATTTAAAACATATCAATTTAATTTTAAAAAATAATAAACACATTATATTTAATTTTAAAATATTAAATATTTGTAAATTTGTTGAGAAGTTTCATTGAGAACACCACAAGCAAAGAACATTGAAATAACTAAAATGTTTTTTCATAATTAAAAACATGTAACAACCATGTAGAATCATTACTAAAGTGTCGATATTCTTTTGTTTCTTACCGAGCATGGAAATCTAGTGTTGTTTAATGCACTTACATAAAGGCATACAAGTAGATTGCTTTACAGGTATACTTTACTAAATGAGGCATTCTCATGATATGACGGAGAAAGAACAAGACAAGGCATAAAACTAATTAATTCTATGAAAAAATTAAGTAGTCCTCATCGCTTAATATTAATTCAATAGATACTAGCTTTAAGAAAACTTAAAGATATTAATTCGACAGACAATATTTTCAACTTTTATGTATAAAACGATATGGCACTTTGGATTCAGTAAGCTTGGGTATCATAAATCCCTCAAATCACGCGCTTCCTTGTCATCCAAAATTTAGTCACTTGGTCAACTTACGCACATGAGTCACGATCTCTTGTTGAGCTAAAAAAAGCTGAGGCTTGACAGATGGAGAAGCAAGCCTTCACACTTTCACCATCCATTATTTATTTCATTGATAATTTATTTCGAGGACAATGAGTGCGAAATAAGAACTTAGCCAATAAAAAGTTGGATAAATCAATCTTAATATGTATTGAAAAATATAATAATAAATTTTATAGTTAAATTTTAACAAATATAAAAATTATGTTAAGTAAGTCAAACGTACAAGAGCCATGAGATGGTAATGTCCTCAAGGTTGTTACTTCTTGTTGCGAGAGAAGGGTTGTTGTAGAAGGAATGACAAGAAGCCAACACCGAAGGGAGGAGCTATTTGCCCGAGGCTATGAGCAATTGCTAGAAGTCTACATGAATGGCTTAGTCCAAAACCATGTTTTCTATTATTGAAACACGCATAAGAAACTAATGACTTTGAATCAATCTTACAAGAATCTTGGGAAATATTGTGTGACCAAGTCTCTAAAAACATGAATACAAACTTTTCACTTCTAAATACCATGAGATAGATTCCCATGAAAATAACACTGAATATATGAACAATAAAATGAAACATATATAAGTGTTTCTGGTTAAATATCACCAAAGTTCATATCTAATAAAAATCTAGTTTTACTATAATTAAGATTTTACTATAATTAAAAGGGAAATAAAATTAATCACATAAAATCCAACCAACTATTATAAATAAAGTCCAACTTTCCTCAAATAATTACCATGTGACATTAAATAATAATAAAAACAACATTCAACATTGAAAAACTCAAATTTTATTTTGAATTGATAAAACAATAATGATCCTAGGATGTTCTTCTAAATCAACACATACATCACCTACAACAACTTAAATATCACTTAAATATAAATAATCATATTTTAAATGAAAAAAATTAAATGATTACATTAAATAACACAACATATAAAACCACATTAAATAACTGAAGGGGAATTTAGATAATGAGTTCAACAACCTTATGATTAAAAACACATAAACTTTAATCCAAAAATCCAAGTTAAATTTAATTTCCTTCCATTATTATTGATTTTAAACCTCTCTTTTGAATCTTTGCAAGGTGTCGGCCATTAATCTGAAATATTCATTAGATCTTTAGCATTCAAGAGGTGAACATGAGGTGATATGTGTGATCATGGCAAGATCATTATAATTGATTTTTTATTCAATAGTGAATGGCATCACTGGTGGTGAACATGGAAAACATAATGAACTATGCACTATCCAGGAATGTTGTTTTAATTTTAACCATATATTATCACTTCACCATGCACTATTATCATCATAATCATATTTAATGTCACAAAGTATTATAAAGTACTACATATAGCATGGCAATTTTATAAATTTTTGTTTTAAAAATTTTTTTTATTTATTTTTAAAATATGAAAATAAAAATCACTCCATTAGGGATTTATGTCCCTATCACAACTATACTAAACCAATTGAAAAATCAAAATATTGTTTTTTAAAATTGTTAAATTTAATTTTGTTTTTCAAAATATTATAATTAAGATTAAAATTATAACAAACATTAAAAAAAATTTAAGTCAAAATTGAAACTAATGCACTTTGACTAACCAATGGTTAAGTATATCCCTACCTTGACAGGGAATAATAAAAAGATATTCCAAGTAAATATTCTTTAGGAATATTATTTTTTATTTTTTTAGGAATTACCTTCTATTATTCTTTATTTATATTGTAAAAGACAAAATTGATATGATTTCCTTAATTAAATAGATAAATGTAGTAAACAAATACTACTTTTTAAATGATATTGGGAAATGAAACAATAGGTAGCATGTACATAGTAAATATACTAGCTTGTGTATTTTGTTTATAAGTGAATGCCAGGACAATTACATATAAATTCTTAAAGTTAAATGGTAACTCACCTACAAGTCAAATGGGCTAAGTGATACCCAAATAATTGTGGTATTAAAGTGAAGAAGATGATGTTGACATTGAAAGAGAAATTATATGATATGAAGCATTAATTCTTGGTTTATTTATTGGTTCAATATATTGCTATGATGTGTGGGTAAGTGCAAATTTTACAAGAAGTACAATTGCTCAAACTAGTTATTTGATGGTGTGGCCTTAATAACAACAACAACTAAGAGTGGTCATTGATAGGGTGTTGACCCATTGTTTATCCTCTTGAAACTTGGAGTTGTTGGAAGGTTGTGTTAAGCCACGTTTCCCAACTATGATGGTGATTGTCGGTTTCCTATTGGGAAGCTTGGTTGATATAGTTGACATTTTCACTTACGGATCTATTCATGGTTAGGTCAATAATTCGATGCTTCAACATATTCCAATAAAGGAAATGATAGGATGTGGAAGATGGAAGTAGGTTATGGAGGAATGACAGTTCTAAGTAGTTAATAATGTTGTTGGGGAATCAGATATGCTGAGTTCCTTTTGTGTTAATCTTTGAAATAATGTTCAGTTCATATTGAATTATTTGTGACAGTGAGATTTTGGATGATGTTGTGTTACTTAATTACTATCTTCAATGCTTGGATGCGCTCATATATGAACTTTTCATTAGAGGTGATTGTTGTTATCATTAGTACATGTGCATGTTATGTATGCACCAACTACGCATACATACATTCTAACTCACAAGGTTCGATGCATTTTAGGTTTCACGTTTCATTTTCCTCAAATCTCAAAGTATGTTTAAAGTTTTGGATTTGCCTTGAATTCACCTTAACTTACATGTAGAGGAGGATTCCATAAATGTAGAACAAAATAGGGTCATCCAACTTGCAAATGAATTGTTTTTGTAATAGGACTTTTGTATCAAAATCTGGAATCTCACTTTTGTCATACATACATATTATTTTAAGAAAATGTCATATTTTATAGTTTATACTTTAATTAAGATTATATTTTATTGTGTTGAAAGATGAGATTAAATGTTGGGTTACTTAGCCCCTCACTAGTTTTTTCTTTATTCGTATGAGGGAAGAATGTATTATTGTACTTATTGTTTGTATTTATGGGCACCCAAAATTTCACAGTTTTTTGCCATTTGAAATTGTAGAACTTTTAGACTAAGCCCTTATTTTTTTGCAGTGCAAGATTTGACAAAAAAATTGCATTATAAAGAATTGGATCCTCTTGGTGCTTGATAGATCCAAGGTTTAAATGGATCTAGAATAACTTATATCAACTATATCTATAACACATGGGAAGAAAATTTCATAACACCATTATTATTATTATTATATTAATATCATGTAGAGAATTTTAGTTGTGGGATCTAAAATTCCATAATATTAACTATATTATTCATATTTACATTTTTATATTTTTAAATTCATTAATAAGATTTTTTTTTTAAAAGGTGGTTTGCCGTTTGTTAGAGACCTCCTATTCTAGAGAATCAAGGTGGCACAAATTACAATCATTACAATATGGGCTCAACAAAAGCAATATGTCACTTACAAGAATTGAACCTGGGTGGGGAGGGTAACAAACATTCCTCCAACCACCCAAGCTACAACAACCAATGGACAAATTCATTAATAAGATTAGTAACAATACTTTCATTATTTACTTCACTTAAATCTTCATGCATTAATAGCACTAAATATTGTAAAGCATTAATAACATGTAACATTCACTTTTTAGAGAAATTTTAATATTCACTTTTCATGTAAATCTCACTAATATATAGAGTCTATATCTTTATCCGAGATCTCTCTAAGATATGCGAATCTTAATTAATATAATTTTTTTTAACATAGATATTATTATTAGTATTTAATTTAATATTCAACAAGTCAAGTATTAATGATACTATTTACAAATTCTCAAAGGCAAGTAAAAATAGCAATGTGGAGGACATTACCACCACAGAGCTCTGGTTAACAAAAATATTACAATATGTTGAATTAAATTGTCTACCAATTAAAAACACACGAATAACTTATACCACTCTCTTTTGTCACACGATGAATTAGGAAAGGAGTGACTTTCCAACATCATTTATCATTTATGAGCACATAATTACGAGGTGGTGAATCAAATTACCAAGTGGGCATAAGTTGCACAATATTTGATAACTTATATATTTAAAAGAGACACTGAGATCAAAAGTTGTTAAACACGTATAAACTTTACCAACTTTCCTTGAAAAAAAATCAACAACTTGGGCATTAAAAAGATGTCATTCCATCCATGAGTACCGTACAGTTCCCGACCGACTTGCTTTAACATAAAGAAGTTTGAGAATATGTCATTTTACAAAGTCATCACATCCTTTTCGTGTCTAGGGTTTCAGACCAACAGACCCAGTTGCAGGCTTAATTGGTGTACGATAATTGCATAAAGGTTTCCTCTACTTCTCTGCGATATCGGTGGCCCTCAATGATCCTATCTCAAAATGCTACTGAAATCTTATAAAGCTGCCATGCAAATTTTTCAAACGTAGAACAAAACAATAATTTCAAATTATAAAATATATGTATTACAGAACATAAAATCTCGGAGAACACAGCGTATTCTAAAATCGGCATCGCTCTAATCTTAGCAGCAATCTCAGATCAACTGACATTATAGTCGTTACATCAAGCTCACACTAAACTAGTCTTATAGGTTGTGGCCTCATAAGGATTATTTATTTTGATAAAAAAAACGATCAGAGCTTGCAGCCACAACAATCCAAATTATCCAAGTCTAAAGAATAAACACACATAGAGACAGGAGCAGAGCACACATAAAACCTGCGGATTTCAGAGGAAGAACAGCATGCACAGCAGTACTCGTTGGAGCAGCAGCCACGGGAGAGGGAGAGGGAGCCGGGGTTTCCATCATATATAATGAAGCAGGGGCAGGAGCGGGGGCGGGAACGGGAACGGAAACGGGAGAGGGAGAGGGAGATGGAACAACATGAGGAGACAGTGGCGGTGATGCTGGTGGCGCCGCCCCTCGAATTGAGAGAACAACCACATTAAGCTTTTGGCCTTTTTGGCAGTGACCGCTGGCACCGCTAATGAAGAAAAATGGGCCGGGTTTGGGGAGCGTGAAGACTGTCTTTTCGTCTTTGAATGAAGCTATGGGTTGTGATGTACTGCAGCTTTGGTAATCCCCTTTAGTTACTTGAAGCACTGAATCCTCGCTTGAATTGTACCAGAACACTAACACCAAAACAACCAAAACCAATTAATGAATGCATTATTAACCCATGGAGAGAATCCATGAAATCTTTTTAAGGCTTACTATGAAGTCTAGATTAGGTTTCTTACCGAGAGCATCGCCAACCTTAAACCTGTTTTGTCCTGCCCACTGGTTATAGCTTTCAGTGTATGTATCGTTCGGCACTGCCCAGCCACTTTTACCTCCAACTCTGTACTCAAAGGCATGACACCCACTCTGTATGAATGCCAAAAGAATACAGTACATTATGATTGCCATAACTTCTGATTGATCAACTGAACTCAATTCAACTCAATTCAAGAGAACTCAATTCAATGTGATACTTCCCTTCATCTGTCGTTTGTTGCATTTATAGATCATTGATACACACTACTATTATGTCATTTCTTTTGCTTTGAAAAGCTTTTGCTTTTGCTTTACACTTGTCCTATGGACCAGAGGGCACAGGGAAATAGAACATAAAATTCATTCTCTGAAAGATCAACGCGGACCAAGAATTTTCCAACCAGAAAGGTTGTCAGCTAATATAATTTCGAGACAAAGAAACGAATGTTGGAAGAAAATGAGATGCAAATCGAATTAAAGGGTGATCAGTGATACAGAAAAGAAAAGAGAAGTGGTGGGTCTCGACTCAAAGATACTGAAATCGTATTCGTTTCTTAGAACTTTCACATCGATTTAGTGAGCAACGTGCTGAAGGAGGACGGTGCCAATAGAATACAAGTGCGCTCGAGGTGTCGTTTTGTTCTGTACCGATTGATAAAGAAAAGTCGTAGGGCCGTGATCCATTTTATAGCTTTTGATTTGAGGTAGACATCGACAATCAGCTGCTTTAAAGATGCTATTCTAAAATTACTTAGCACGTAAGTGGCTTATCAGATTGGACAGTTGGTTAGCAACGGGAATTGATCGTACAACCCAGCCAATTAGATTGCTGATTTTTCTCTGTGCATGTTAATATCTGATTTTTAGTTGATTTATGTGAATGTTAATGTACAAAACCTATCATAATTCACTTGATAATGGGGGAGTGAGGAGAAAATGAATTTTTAACTATACAAAAACTATTTTAGATCTTACTCCAAAACTTAAAGTAAAGCAAATATATAAAAAAAACAATGGTTGCTCTATGTCAAGTTGATCATGCAAAAGCAAAACTAATCATGGCAATAGAAATTTAATTTGATAGAAAAGAAAAGCAAGCAAATGCTTCATGGCGTTGATAAAAATAGGTGCTTCATGGCAATGATAATCTAATTTGATATAAGCATATATCATTAATAATCTCATATAAATTAGGGGTGGCAGGAGCGGGAGAGGTGATGATGACATCGAAGGAAATACAAAGGAACAATATGCATGGGGCCTTTGAGTAACAACAAATAACATATCTAAAACACTCATCCTTTATCAAGGAATTAAGATTATCTCCCACATGAGAATTCAAGAGATCTTAATTTTAGGGGACTCATCGACTATAATCCGAACTTTGATCTTCAATTCCTTAAGGATAAACATCAATCTTTCTAAGATATTGGAAAGAATAAGGCAAATGCTAGCTAGCCTTGATTCTTATCAACTGCTTCAGCTGCTTAGAGAACATAATCAAGCAACAAACATTTTGGCGAACCGAGATGTTAATCTTGTAGAAGGGGAGTTGACTCTTGGTTCTATACAAATAGATCATGACTTGATTCCATAAGGTGAAGAGGAAAGAGAAAGAGGAAAGTGGGACCAAACATCTCCACTTCCTTAAGAAAGGTAATCTGCATAGACATTGGCTATGGGGGGGAGTGGTTCGTGCCAAGCGCAATGGTCACAAGACCTTAACCCATGACCAAGGGGCTAAGGAAAAGGAAATGAGGCATCATAACTATAGGTGGCGAAGGGAAAGGCTACCTCATGGCATCACATGGGAAATTATAGGTGCAAGTATGTTGAAGAGGGTTTGTGGACACATGCATGAGCACAAATATGATTCTCATGAGAATTTAAGGAGGAAGGTATAGACTAACAGGGCTTACTTGAAAGAAAGATCGGATGGAGGATTTTCCTTATGGTGTAAAGGAGATGCAGAGTGACCGTATGGTGATTGCGCTCATGGCTAATGAACTTGGAAGCACACAGAGCTAGGAGGCCAAATTGGGATCACTCATAGTTATAGTTGGAATGGATGGTGTCAAGAACGTTATAATGGGAATTTGCATAGGAAAAGGAGAAATGAAGGTTTGTGTAATTGTAAGACAAGGGATTTGGACTAAAAGACTGTGGTTTTGGCCCTCTTACACAAAGAATATTTTGTTGGAATTCTTTTGAAGGGTTAAGGTTGGCTCCATGGCATTGTTATCAAGTGTTGTTGTGCGGTGAAGGCCACTGCTTGTGACAGTGTCGGATCTCTTACTAGCCTATGTCAACTTACAACTTCTAGTATATTGCTATCACTGAAGGAGATTGGAGGGATGAAGGGGAGTGTTAAATTCCATACAGGATGATGAGACTCCAATCTAAAAATCATTGTCTTGTGATATTATTTTGTTTAATACGATAGGAGATGGATGGGATTATTCAAGGGATGGATCGTTGGAAAAGTGAGGAGGATCAGGAGTGGGTCATGGATAGGCGTGAAAGGATGTACCAATAAACTATCACTACAAGGAAAAGGCCCTTTAGCAGAGGTTATAGTGTATGCTCCTCCCAAAAGATCCCAAATATCCGTTTTCTAGCGGAGGTGAGCAGCTGGAGGTTTTATGTAACATCCCGATTTTGACCCTATTGCATTAAAAATGTAAATGTTGTACATATGCTAGTGTGAATTCCTAGTGTGGAGCTCAAGGCAAAGGCCCAACTAGTAAATGGATAGGCATGTATGATGTTATAATTTATTTGGACTATTTGGTTGGCTTTTATGCCGACTTAGAGTATATGTAAATATTATGTGCATACATAATAAAATGGTCCAACAATGGATGTGTAAGGAGAACCAAAGGGGCTATGAATCTCAGAGTAATTTTTAGGGGCGAAATTTCGCCAATTGGTTATTTTGTGGTCTTTTTTCCAAAAAATAAATTCGTTATTTGGTCATTTTTATTCTCTAATATTGCCTATATTTACATAAAATATGTTTTTTTATCATAATATTCACTAAAATTTACACGTTTTAGTAGTAAATTGTAGGTTTTGTATTTAATATTTGCCTACCTATCTATATCTATGTTTTTTCCAATCCAAAATAATCGCCTAGAGTACTATCCTTAAGTGTAATACTATAATCCTCAAAAAATACCCTGGTTATGATTCCACCAGAGGGGAAGAGGAAGGGGGCCTATGGGAAACCAAATCTTATGTTGCCAAGTGTCAACCTTAGAACTCACACCAAAATTCTATCATGTGATGAGAACAAGCCAATTATCTCCTTTTTTGACCATTTTCCAATCATTAATGCATGTTTGTGGTTGGTGGGAAAAGTCACCTCATGTAGTTATTGAAGAATGGGGCTGGATGTGCTTTTGTGACAGTTCTGTCATGACAAAAGTCATTCTACAGCTGCCAGGAGTCCTTTCTTCTACTGCCAGAAGTCATGTCAGTTGTATTTTCACCATTGTCCCATATCCCTTAGAGTCAACCCTCATTTTGTCTCATTCTTTCATGCAGATTTGGAAGATACAGAGCTCTCCCTTGTTTTCCATGAATTTACCATGCTGTTTTGAACCCAGAAATTCGAATTTGAAGACCATGTTGCAGATTGGGAAGTGGGTTTTGTCAGTTGTAGGTGAGTAGAGAGGTTGGGAAAGATAGGAACCCTTACCCTTGAGTTTTTCTACTTGTAGGTGCTTGAGAAGCCACAAATTGAAGGCTAAATGAGACCCCTGTAGAGCTCTGTATGAGAATTTGGCTAGGCACAGAGAGAAGAATGGGTTGTGGGATGAGAGATAGAAGCTTGTAGGTGTTTCCTTCACCCCGGTGGCCTCATAGCCCAGCTTGGGGGTGGCCTCTCAGCAACAGAAAGAGTATATGCTAGGAAGAGTGCCTATGGTTGGGTGGAAAAGTGCTCTTAGGAAGAGTGCTTGGATCTGCATTGGAAAAAGATAAGTATTCTTATGTATTTGAATTCGAAATGTTTTATTTGATGCCTATAATGTTTATGCTTGTATTTGCATATTAGTTGTGAATGGATAGAATTTAATTCCGATGTGCATGTTTATTTGCATTTATGCACACATTTTTTTTGTTGAAATTCGTATTATGGATTTGGGGAGAAATTTGAAAGCCCGGGCCTTTGCCAACGTCCCCACCTGATGGTCGGATTGGGTGAGGAGGACGTTACATTTTAGTGGAAGTTTTAATTTTTTTGCATGTTTTACCTAATCGCACTGTTCCGTTCACAACACACACGCACCCGTTTGTTTCCTAGTATGTTGCACAGTGAGCAGAAAACATCATTATCAAAAAAAAAAATTCCAAATAAACATAGCACTGCATTCCATCACACACAACCGCACCGATGCATTTAGTAGAAACCACTTCACCACATACTCTTTTGTTAAAAAAATAAAATATTTAGGTGAACAACTAAACTTGGTGTGTTTATTAAAGATAATCGCTCTGGTGCATCCTAGCAAACCTAACACACATAAGGCATTATTTTTGAAATGTAATAATCTATTTTATTAAAAAATTATCTAAAAAGTCTAAATACAATGTGTCTGTTGTTAAATGGCCTGGTGCGTTTAGAAGATCGTAACATACCACCATTCCATTTATTAAAAATAAACAAATATAATTTCATAATCAACAAAAAAATTTAAAACTATTCCCGGTGCGCTAAAGGACAATAGACACACTGATGCGGGAGCATAAATCCAAAGCACCAAAAAGTATTTTGTTAAAAATAAAAGATATTTTGTTATTATATAAAAAAATATTTTATTTTAACATCGACTCATTACGGTGCTCGCGACTGTGGAATGCAATGGTGCACCCTGATATCAAGCGAATCGGTGCAAGGTTTAATAAAAAAAAATTAACCATGGCCGAAAACTCATTTTTACCCTCTTCAATGTGTCTGATCCTCTCTACACCGGTGTTCCACTTCACCCACTTGGACGCCCTAACATCCGTGGTCCATATGGATGTATCCTTCTCTCCTATTGGTTGTTGATGTTCATTTGAATTTTTCCAAACTATGCGGAAAAATTCAAATTTCCCATAAATATGCCTCATCGTCGGGTCGTTCAACAGGTAAAATGTTTCTTAGTTCACAATTTAACTTTTTAGCGGTTTATTTTTTAAAATTCAACTTGAAATTGTCCACTTTAAAAAAAAAACAAAAAAAATTGTGTAGTGTGTTCGAGTCATTTGGCTCGCACCGTGAAATGGTGCACCCTGTAAAATTTTACAGGGCGCACCTCCCATGGTGTGAGATGAACGACTCGAACACACCACTCCACAAGAAAAAATATTTTAAAACCCATAAATGCTTACCGGTGCGTTACACATTTATGAGCACCGACATTCCGGTGCTGTTATGTGTCATACATGCACCAATAACCATACAATTAAAAAAATAGTAATCATGTAAATGGTGTTCTTACATCATATATGCGCACCGAATTTCGTTGCAATGACGTGGAGTAAGCGCGCCATTGATACACCTCATAAAACATTAAAATATCATAAACACCTGTGCGTTTACTACAATAAAGGGCACTATAACTCCAGTGCTTTTCATTGTCTAACGCACTGGTATTCATACAATAAAATAATAATAATCATTTATATAGTACGATTATGTCACATTAGTGCACCATTTTTCGGTGTAATGACGTGCATTAAGTGCACCATCCTCACATTTTCATAAAAATAAAAAATTTCGTAAACATTGTTTCTTTTTAAAAGGATTGAAATCCTTACCAGTGCGTTATAAATTAACGAGCACTTGCTTTCTGGTGCCCTCAACTTTGGTAAATGCAATGGTATTCATATATTAAAATTAATAATAATTGCACACATGTCACATCATCCCACCGGTTTCAGTGCAATTACATGACATAGGCGCACCGTTGAAACATTTTTATAAACTCGTAAACCCACAAATAATGGTGATCCTATAACACATCAAAGCACCGTCTTATGGTTCATTGACATGCCATAGGCACACCATGAATATATTTCAAAAAAATAATTATTTTTTAAAGGCAATGCGTTTGAATAACGGTGCGCTTATAAGATTAGGCACACCGTCCAATTCAAATTTAAATTTCTTGAAATATAACCAGTGGTGCGGTAGACATATTTTAACACACCATGGTTCAGTGTCATTTGTATATAAGCACACTACACTCGGTGCTTTTATAATATTTTTGGCACTGGTTTTATTTTTTATTTTTTATTTTTAAATTTTTTATATTTGATTTTAGTAGATATAATATTGTTATAATTCTTTTATATGTATGCTTATGAGACTGATTTATATTATATGTGAAACAGAGACATGATCATCGCGAGGCTAGGGAGAAACACGAGGCACAAGTTGATCAATATAACTCCTGTAGAGAGTGGGAGGCTAGGGAGAGGGAGAGATATTTATACCCTCATCCCATTACACCTCAGACCAGACACCTCTTGAGAGTTTCCAACCTCCTCAAGTTCTATGAGGAGGTGACATCACTCAAGGGGAACAGTACGTTCCTGACCCAGTTGATCGTACGCTTGTATCTGTTAAGTTTAAACCAAATAGACAAGCAAGATCATTGAAAGAAACACAATCACAAGATAGACACACAATATACCCTGGGAAACCCTCATGGGGTAGAAAACCCAGCAAAGCTTTCCTCAATAAGATGATCAACCAAAAATACAAGATGTGCTCCTTCCTTCTTTGTCTCCTTAGCAGATCTCCCAGACAAGTGCGCTATCCTCAAGTGAGTGAGTGTATCAAATGAGGAACACACCTCCTCTATTTATACACTACTCTGATATGTATTTTACACAAGTACATGTAGGCTCGTATTTAACCATTAGGTTAAATACCCCATTATAACTGACTGGGCCGACCCCCACATGGTGGGTCTAATAACCCTAGTTACCACACCCAACTCGGAGGAATAAACATCTCCGGATTTATAGTATAATCACATCGGAGGTATGGAACATCTCCGGAATAAATAATATACAAATATAATATTCTTTGAAGTTACAATATTCAACACTCCCCCTTAACGAGAAGGATATTATAACAACATCTGCAGGAGCAAGGAGTCACTATACATGATACATCTATAAATCATCGGAAGCTTTCTTCAATTTGTCTTCATCAGTAACTCAAACAGTTACTGGTACATCAATGTCAACATCACGATCTTTAGCATCGTCTCCACATGATCAGCAGCATCGTCATCACATGATCAACAGTATCGTCATCACATGATCAGCAGCATCGTCATCACACGATCAGCAGCATGATCAGCAACATCATCATCACACGATCAGCAGCATCGTCATCACACGATCAGCAACATCGTCATCACATGATCAGCAGCATCGTCATCACATGATCAGCAGCATCATCATCACATGATCAGCAACATCGTCATCACACGATCAGCAGCATCGTCATCACACGATTAGCATCATCGTCATCACACGATCAGCAGTACAAGTATTCATGCCAATGCAAGTAACCATTTCAACAATACGAGTATCCTACCGATACAAGTAGCCACATCATCAATACAAGTATCCATACCGATACAAGTAATCACATCATCAATACAAGTATTCTACCGATACAAGTAACCATATCATCAATACAAGTATCCTACCGATACAAGTAACCACATCATCAATACAAGTATCCTACCGATACAAGTAACCACATCATCAATACAAGTATCCTACCGATACAAGTAACCACATCATCAATACAAGTATCCTACCGATACAAGTAACCACATCATCAATAAAATCACTTTCTCGGAGACCATTCATCTATGGATCAATTCAGGGACCGAAGTTCGGGGATGATACAATCCCCACTTCTCGGAGACCACACGTCTACGGATCAATTCAGGGACCGAAGTCTGGGGATGATACAATCCCCACTTCTCGGAGATCACATGTCTACGGATCAATTCAGGGACCGAAGTCCGGGGATGATACAATCCCCACTTCTCAGAGACCACACGTCTACGGATCAATTCAGGGACCTAAGTCCGGGGATGATACAATCCCCACTTCTCGGAGACCACACGTCTACGGATCAATTCAGGGACCTAAGTCCGGGGATGATACAATCCCCACTTCTCGGAGACCACACGTCTACGGATCAATTCAGGGACCTAAGTCCGGGGATGATACAATCCCCACTTCTCGGAGACCATACGTCTACGGCTCTCTTTAGGACTGAAAGTCCAGGGATGATCCAATCCCCTCAACTGTCCACTAAGGACTTCATTCTCGGAGACCTCATGTCTACGGCTCTCTTTAGGACTGAAAGTCCAGGGATGATCCAATCCCCTCAACTGTCCACTAAGGACTTCATTCTCGGAGACCTCACGTCTATGGCTCTCTTTAGGACTGAAAGTCCAGGGATGATCCAATCCCCTCAACTGTCCACTAAGGACTTCATTCTCGGAGACCTCACGTCTACGGCTCTCTTTAGGACTGAAAGTCCAGGGATGATCCAATCCCCTCAACTGTCCACTAAGGACTTCATTCTCGGAGACCTCACGTCTACGGCTCTCTTTAGGACTGAAAGTCCAGGGATGATCCAATCCCCTCAATTGTCCACTAAGGACTTCATTCTCGGAGACCTCACGTCTACGGCTCTCTTTAGGACTGAAAGTCCAGGGATGATTCAATCCCCTTCTGTATTCTCATCTATACAGGTACAAATATCCAAGAGCATGTATCACATGTAGCATGTATACATCACACTTAGCATGTATTCTTACTAATACATCTAACATCAAAACATGTATACATCACACCAAAACATGTATACCTCTAGCATGTATTCTCACTAATACATCTAATATCAAACATTGTATACATCACACCAAAACATGTATACATCTAGCATGTATTCTCACTAATACATCTAATATCAAAACATCTATACATCACACCAAAACATGTATACATCTAGCATGTATTCTTACTAATACATCTAGCATCAAAACATTTATCCATAAAAATAAAAGATATATAAGAGTTCTAAATCTAAATAATTGCAAGTAGCTAAGTGCAACAAAACAAAATTGTTATCAAATACTATACTACTCCCCCTTTCGAGGAGGGTCCTTCTGGACTATACCAAGCATGTCTCGGAAGTGTTCAAACTTTACTCGAGACAAAGGTTTAGTCAGGATATCGGCAATCTGATCCTCAGTGCTTATGTACTCGAGCTTGATGGATCCTCTCTGCACCATGTCTCGTATATAGAAGTAACGGATCTCAATGTGTTTTGACTTATCATGGAACACAGGATTTTCAGTCATCTTAATGCATCTTTGATTATCACATATAATCACAGTGGGATCCATTTCTAAGTCAAAAATTCCAAATAAGAGTTTCCGAAGCCACACTGCTTCACAGCTGGCAGAGCAAGCAGCTATATATTCTGCTTCAGCAGTACTGAGGGCCACACTAGATTGTTTCTTGCTGAACCAGGAGATCATGGCAGATCCAAGGCCATAACATCCGCCTGAAGTACTTTTTCTGTCTGGGACACTACCTGCCCAATCAGAATCTGAGTAACCACGTAACTTGAGTTCATTATCTCCAAGATAGTATAAGCCAAAGTCCACTGTACCTTTTAGGTACCTCATTATATGCTTTGCAGCTATAAGGTGAACCTTTCTAGGTTCTACTAGATACTGACTTAGGGTATTTACAGCAAAGCATATATCCGGCCTAGTATTTGTCAAATACATCAATGATCCAATGATTTGTCTATATAGGGTTATGTCCACTAGTTCTGATGAATCATTAACTAATAGTTTCAGGTTGGAGTCCATGGGAGTGGCCATGGCTTTACACTCCAACATATCAAATCTTTTGAGAATCTCCACAGTATACTTACCTTGATTTAGAAAGATTCCTTTTGGCTCTTGCCACACTTCTAGGCCTAAGAAGTAGTGCATTAATCCGAGATCTTTCATTTCGAATTCTGAAGAAAGCTTCTTCTTGCTTTCAATGATTTGATTCTCATTTCCGGTTAGAAATAGATCATCTACATATAGCAGCAATATAACAGGTTCATCATCCATCACTTTTAGATCAAGATTGGGGTCAGCTTTACTTTTGGTAAAGCCCATGCTTGTTAAGAAACTGTCAATCCTTCCGTACCAAGCCCTGGGAGCTTGCTTCAATCCATATAATGCCTTTTTCAGTTTGCATACATGGGTCCTTCCGTCTTTGACCTCAAAACCTTGAGGTTGTTCTATGTATACTTCTTCTTCAATTACACCATTCAGAAAAGCTGTCTTAACATCCATTTGATGTAATTTCCATTTCATCATGGATGCAAGTGCCATGATAGTTCTAATTGAAGTATACCTAGCAACAGGTGCAAATGTTTCTTCATAGTCAATTCCTTCCTTTTGAGAGAATCCTCTGGCTACAAACCTTGCCTTGTATTTTTCAATGCTACTATCTGCAACATGTTTTATCTTGAAAATCCATTTGGAAGAAACCACACTTTTATCTCTTGGTTTGGGGACTATATCCCAAACATCATTTTTCATTATCGATTGATATTCTTCTGTCATTGCTTCTACCCATTCTTTCTTTTGAGCTGCTTCTTCATAGCTAGTAGGTAGTTGATCCACAAGATCACACATCAAAGCCATATAGTTGGACACTAGCTTTGGTTTCTTTCTTTCTCTAATGGAGCCTTTAGGAGCACCATATTTTTCAGCCCCTTGGATAATATCTCTAGCCCATGCTGGCCTTCTTTTCTTTGATAAATCTGAGATAGGAGGTTCTTGTGGTTCCAACATGTCATGATCCTCTGGTGGATTATCTTCAGGGATGTGAACAGCCTCTGAGTTTCTAGAAGAAGGATCTTCTTCATAGATTTCTTCAAGTTGGCATTTTCTTGATTTCTTGAGAGCTGCTTCTTCATCAAAAGTTACATCTCTACTGATTTCTATATGATGAATGCCTGGTATGTAAATCCTGAAGGCTTTGGATGATTCACAATAACCAACAAATATTCCTTTCTTACCTGAAGGATCCAACTTGGTTCTCTTTTCTTTTGGAATGTGGATGTACACAGGACACCCAAAAATTTTAAGATGGCTTACCTCGGGCTTCTTTCCAGTAAACACTTCTTCTGGAGTTTTGAAATCAAGAGCACTATGAGATAATCTGTTTTGAACATATACTGATGTTCTAGCTGCTTCATCCCATAGATACACGGGAAGATCCTGGTCATGTATCATAGTCTTCACAGCTTCCATGATGGTTCTATTTTTCCTTTCTGCAACCCCATTTTGTTGGGGATTGTAGGGAGTGGTTAGTTCTCTCTTGATTCCAGCTTCTTTACAGAATTCTTCAAACTCTTTTGAAGTATATTCTCCACCATTGTCTATTCTGAGAATCTTGATTTTCTTTTCTGAGAGATTTTCTATTAGAGCCTTGAACTCTTTGAACTTTCCAAAAACTTCATTCTTACCCTTTAGAAAGTATATCCAAGTTTTCCTTGAATGATCATCAATGAATGAAAGATAGTATTCAAATCCACTTAGAGAGGTGGTGGGCATTGGACCACATACATCTGAGTGTATTAACTCCAAGATACCCTTAGTCTTTGTTTCACTTTTTGGAAAGGGGTTCTTGACATTCTTCCCTTTCTTACATCCTTTACATGAGCCATCATGATCAACCTTCAAATCTGGTAGTCCTATGACCACCTTGCTTACATAGGGTAAGGCTTTGTAGTTAATGTGAGCTAGTCTTCTATGCCATAGCTCACTGGGGCTAGAGGTTTCATGAATAAGAGCAGCTTTCGGATGACCCTTGAGTTTATATAAACCTCCTTCCTCTTCACCAATAACAATTGCATCCTTAATAGATTTTCCTTTGGACCACATTAACACTTGTTCGTCAATGAATGCCACTCTATAGCCTTTCTTGTCTAAAGCTGAGATTGAAAGCAAATTCTTCTTCAATCCTGGAACATATAAAACTTCCTTCATCTTCATGGGAGTTCCAGAATCGAGTTTGTAGTTTGCTTCACCAATTCCCTTAATGGGATATTGATAGTCATCTCCTAGAGATACCTTTTGGGGAGAAGTCTTTTCTTCAAGATTTGAGAGAGTGCTTTTCTGTCCTGTCATGTGCTTTGAAGCACCACTGTCAATAAGCCATGTACCTTCTCCAGGGGTTATAGATCCAGAGAGTGCGGAGAAGAGAACATATTCTTCTGCATCTTCTTCTGCATTTCTCCTTGACCTTCTTTTGAAGAAGGTCCTTTCTTCTTCTTCCTCTTCATTTCTAGGTCTTTTATTGTGAGACCTTTCTTCCTCTACTTCTTCTTCTTCACTATCATCTTCTGCAAGATGTGCTTGGTGCCTTTTGTAGTGAGTGCCCTTTTTCTTCCGTAGAGGGCAATCTCTAGCAATGTGTCCTATTTTGTGACAAGAAAAGCACTGGAAAGAAGAGTAATCTCTTCTTTGAGTAGATCCTCTTTTCTTATGAAATCTATGAGGAGGATGAGACTCCTTGTGACTACCCTTTTTGGAGTAGGATTGACTCCTTCTTTTGGTGTGGGTGGCCAAGGCTTGGTCATCCTCTTTGAGCAAGGCTTCTCGATTTGCAACCCTAGCCTCCTCTTGTACACAATCCTCCCAAACTACATCAAACTTCATACTTTCTTTTCTGGCACACATAGTTTGAATGAATGACTCCCAAGGTCTAGTGAGACCATTTAGAGCTGTCATCACAAGTTCATCTTCATCAATAGTATCACCAATGGCATCTAGTTGCTCTTTGATTAGAGAGACTCTTGAGAAGTAGTCTTGAATGGATTCTCCTTTGTGCATCTTGGTACTCTTCAACTGAGTCCTTAGATTCATTTTCCTATTGATGTTCTTTCCTTCATACATTCTTCCTAGGGCATCATACATTTCCTTTGGAGTCTTCTTGGAAGCCACTTGGGGAATCAAGTGGTCTTTAATAGAATCAGCTATGATTCTCTTTGCCCTAATCAAATCCTTCCTATGTTTTTCTTTGGCTTCATCTTCTTCAGGTTCTGCAACTTCCTCCTTGATATAATGAGCAAGATCATTCTCCTCAAGAATGAGACCAATTCTGTATTTCCATGCCTGGAAATTCTCTATGCCTTCTAGCTTGTCTTCAAGCTTAGTGTTTGGAGCCATCTTCTCTTGGGGGAGTCCAAGAGACAGAGTAGACTTACCTAGGAAGTTACTTTTCACTTTTCCGGAATCTGGAACATAATTTTATCGCACTTTTGGTAGAATTAGGGTTTGACTTTCCCGGAGTTCTACCCAACCAAAAAGTTCGATCTATAGCTCAAAAGAATGCTCTTGAGAAGGGATATCCAGCCATGTAATCAGAATTCAAAAATTACAACTTTTTTCTGAAACCAAAATCTGACGTATCGCACTTTTGGTAGAATTAGGGTTTGGATTTCCCAGAGTTCTACCCAACCAAAAAGTTCGATCTATAGCTCAAAATAAAGGTATTGAAAAGAGCTATCCAGCCATGCAACCAAAAATCAATAATACCAACTTTG
This sequence comes from Larix kaempferi, assembly GCA_027924585.1. Classification (NCBI taxonomy): domain Eukaryota; kingdom Viridiplantae; phylum Streptophyta; class Pinopsida; order Pinales; family Pinaceae; genus Larix; species Larix kaempferi. Next base: position 9,737,351 of record BSBM01000236.1, on the reverse strand, counting down.
GGATGAAACCCTAACTTCACCAAAGAGAGAGAAAGAGGTATTCTTACCTTGTGAAAGATGTCCTATTCAGTCTAGCTCTGATACCATGTTAAGTTTAAACCAAATAGACAAGCAAGATCACTGAAAGAAACACAATCACAAGATAGACACACAATATACCCTGGGAAACCCTCATGGGGTAGAAAACCCAGCAAAGCTTTCCTCAATAAGATGATCAACCAAAAATACAAGATGTGCTCCTTCCTTCTTTGTCTCCTTAGCAGATCTCCCAGACAAGTGCGCTATCCTCAAGTGAGTGAGTGTATCAAATGAGGAACACACCTCCTCTATTTATACACTACTCTGATATGTATTTTACACAAGTACATGTAGGCTCGTATTTAACCATTAGGTTAAATACCCCATTATAACTGACTGGGCCGACCCCCACATGGTGGGTCTAATAACCCTAGTTACCACACCCAACTCGGAGGAATAAACATCTCCGGATTTATAGTATAATCACATCGGAGGTATGGAACATCTCTGGAATAAATAATATACAAATATAATATTCTTTGAAGTTACAATATTCAACAGTATCATCATAGGCACGCCTTTCGAGTTGGTATCGATGAGTGGTTCCAACCCAATAAGGAGGAAATATACTTTATCACTAGGCTCTCTAGGAGAGGTGAGAACCTTCCTTAGTTCCTTGAGGTTCCAGCTAGAGCTGTAGAAACAACTCAGCTGGTATATGTTCAGAGATATGTTGATAACAACATCCTCAAGCCTTCTCATTTTCAGGTCAGCAGTGGGAAACTTTCCATTGCTTCTTTTGGTAGAGAGGATGTGAGGTGCCTCTCTTTGTTGGTGACAACTATTGGACATAATACCAATGATGGGCATCGCATTAGCTGCCCTTTATTATATTATGTTCATTATTTAGTGTAGGCACCTAGACACATTAGGTGGTCTACTATTTTTTTACGATGGTTTTGTTATGCTCTAAGTCAATGTTGTGTGTCTATTGGTGGGAGGGGGAACTTCCCCTTCAATTCATAGTTGTTTTGTCTATTTTTCAAGATATTTCCGATGACTAGGCCAACTTTTGACCGGTCCCCAGGGATAATTTTAAGGATCCATACTTATTTAAAAGTATATAAACCTTGGCTAATCGTACCAATTTTTAAAATAACAACTATAAAATATTTGGCGATATTTTTCTAAAATTATTTCAATTTATAAGAATTTTCTATAGTTTTGTTGACACAGTTCTGTCGACAGGGGTTCACTTCGCACTGTTGTCAAAAAATACAAACCCAACACCCTTAAGCACCGGACCATAAAGGTTTTACCCTTTCCAGCAACACCCGCTAAGCGAGTGAAGTCTCACATGAGATGGTTAAAGGGGCTGCAGAAACCAAGTTTCTGCAGTGGGGAAAGGACATGCATTTATTCTATCTCTATCGCATCAGATACCAAAGATTTGCTTCGCATCATACTTTGTAACTTAAACATACATTCATCATTCACACATTACCCATGTATTCACCATTCTCATACTCAATACATAATTGTCATTCACATTAGCATGGAAATATCAATGAAACCTTATAGAAAAAAAAAACACAAAGCATTCATCATTCGACATACACAGAGACAAAAAGACAGATCTGAACATCTTCATGCATTAACTCATCAAAACCTGCGGTATAACCTTTGCAGAAACAGTTCAACACATCCTATCGCAGATCCATACAAAAGTGTCGAAAACAGAGCAATCATGCCAAATCATAATGATCTGATTCCCTTAATATTGCATTCATATTCTTATTTATAGCCAACTACGGCAGTTACAAAATGGTCCAAATGGCCCTTTTTCTAACAAACTAACTAATCTTGTGCTTCCTCATTCTCTGCGAATGACCCTTCCTTCCACGGATGGTCCTTCTTTGCAACTGTCGGCTTCCGCACTTCACGCGGACTAATCCCATGCCAATAGGCCCCAAACAAAAACTTGGGGCTCGCCCTCCAGCCACCTCAGCTGGATACATCTGGTGCATTCACCTACTGCTTGAAATCATCGTATGCATCCTTGATTTGGTCGACCACTTCCTTCGTTGATGCTCTGAGTTGTGTGCATTCTTCCACTTGCTGGTCTGTTGGGTGTTCACAATTTTTCTGTTGCACTTCCTCCAGTTGCTACTTGACCTATTGCAGTGCTTCCATTACATGTATTGCAAGGACTTCGGCTTTTGTCTGGAGCTTGTCTAGATGTGTGGCCCTTCTTTGTTTCCTTTCGCGTGCCTTTTTTACACACTACTACAGACTTTTGAGTTTTTCTGCTTTTGACATATGTATTAGTGAGGGAATCGCTTTGATCGACCCTTTGAAAGATTCTAGTTGTGCTTCCACTTCACTGAGTTACTCCTTCAACGCGGTTAAATGGTCATCTTGGAATACACTTTCCCAAAAATCTGTGACACCCTTTGTGACTGCCTAGGCTTCCTTCTCCATATCCATGATCTCTGTCATGGCTTTCTCAATCACATTCTGCCTTTCCTAAATATGTTCTAGTGGTGTGCTTGGTACCACCTTGCCTGCATGTCTGCTTTATCTTTCTACAGGTTATCGATAAGTACACCCAATAAGATATCTTTTGCTTCTAGTAGTATGTCTAGATCTACCTCAGGGGTTTTCTCGCATACTTTGGATAGTGCATCTTCTAGCCGCTTCCTATCCTCCATGGCCTTCTCTTTGTGAGCTATTATTTGGTATTTCTCTGCTTGAAGACGGTGTGCCTCTGTCTCGCTGATTTGCGCCTGCTGCTTGTACCTCGCCATTTTGTCGTGCATTCTGGCTTTGCGGTCCCTGATTCCCTGTGTAGCGACAACATTGGTATTATGTTGAAATCTACCATTATTGCATCGTACTGTCTTAGTTCCACATCCAACTCGTCATTCCCTATGCTCATTGCATTTGGTAAAATTTTAACTAACCTTGGGTTTGTGCCAACCTCTACTTTGACCCTGCTCATCGACGCACTCAGTCGAACTTCCCCGTGTGGTACACTGGACTCTACCACTGTATTCGATAGTGTTGATATCAGTCGGATTACTTGGTGGAAGCATCCACTTGAGTGCTGTGTGATTTTCATACTGTTTTCTTCTACGACCTCTCTTAGCTTCTCGAGGAGCCTATTAACGTGTTCCTTCAGAAGACCACCACTTGTGCTGACTTTGTCGTGGTCCATCCTATGCTTTGTCCTTCTCTCGCCGTACTATTTGTTTAGGTCATAATTTGTTGGGGTGGCTGTTGAAGCTCCATCATGCTAGCTGGACACCTTCGACTTCTCTTCCGCGGGGTCATCTTCACCTGCGCCCTCCTTCCGACTGGCTGAGCATTTTTCTTCCTTAGTCGTATTTAGTCGAGTTGTTGCCTTCCCAATTTCTAAATTTGACAAGTCCTTTTCGTCATCTGGGACTTTCCACTCTGCAGGCCATCTTTCGATGATGGCATCCATCTCCTCCTCGGTGAGCTTGTGCTATGTCGACATCCACTGCCGCAACTTATCCACTCAGGCTTGAAGGAAAATTGTCTGGGATTCGACCGATATCCATGCAATCAGTCGGTACTTCCTTGCTTGTTTCTCCATTATCCGTGGTATCACTTGCGCGTCGATCCAAAACATCTCTAAGAACAAGTAAAATTGTACAATGTTGTCTCCCTACCGCTCTTTATCAGTCGTTTCCCATAAATTATGGTACCATGCGCCTTCGTGTACCTTGGATTCTCTTGTGTCCATTGCTTAATAATGCTCAAGCTCCCTCCATGCAACTAATGCGACCAACATTGTGAGCCATGAGTATGTGAATGCCTTTCCTTTCTCCTGTGTGTCGTGTGCATCTTCGACCAACTAGTGTAGCAGTAATTTTGACCAATTCATATGCACTCCTGTGACACATAGTTCCACGGAGGCGATGATGCCCGAACTACATTATTTTGGCATGTTCTTCCATGCCACCTTAACTGCTAGGATCTTCGCTCTGACCCCGACGGCATGGTTCTTGATTGATCTAATGAGGTACCCTCAGGAGTTTTTCTCCACTCCGTACTTTGTCTTTAAGCTCACAGCGAGCTTTTTGTCATTGTCTTTACCCTGGAAAAATTGGGACGGATCGTATCTATTTTGAGGAAGCATGGTGATTCTTGTGATCAAGTCAACTGTCACTGGAATCTTCCCATGGATCCATAGGTACCCACCATGAAAAAAATCCAGCAACTACTTGACACATGCATTAACCTACGCTAACCACCTAAAGTGCAGTATCTGGGTGAGGCCTAACATCCCCGAATGCTCCAATTCTAATGCCCACCCTGGGGTTCCTTCGTGGTTGGGCATCCTTCGCCATGGATAACATCAATGTATCCTTCTGTTCTCTCCGGGAAGTTTGCAATTTTGTGGTCAGTATATTGTAGCTTCTGCAAATTTGCCACAATGTTCCCAACTCGGGGAACTCCTGCTGGGATCACCGACATTTTAATCTCATACCATTCGTTCTTGTTGATTCGGACTGCTAGTGCCCCTTTCATGCATGGCGACACATACCATAGTATTGTTGGACCCGCTTGCGAGGTTGTGGACTTGCATGCTTCTCCTTCTCCCAAACGAGCTGAGTTCTAGGTCCCTTTCTTTGACACTCAGTCAGTGTCTCAGGTCAACTAGCATTGCGCTTTTTTCTTAATGAAATGCCAGACATGAATTCTGGCTACTCCTGCGTGACTGGCATTGGCTGTGGGTGCTCGGTGCTTGTGCTGGAAATGTAAACCTCCATGCGCTACAATGCAGATTCTTGCTTAATACACAATGCTTCAATCTACTCCCTAGCACCATACTTATAGTGTTGGTTCGCTGCATCTTTTGGATTTGCGATAATAATTGCCAAATCCAACACTGATTTCCCAAATACATCACATGTGTTGATCATTAATTGTGTCATTTTTTCATTTTTGTCATCGGCCATCATTGTTTAAATTCTTTATTCATGACTGGATTTGACCCCATTCGCATCGTGGCAACTTCTGACTCACTGAGGCGTGCCGCTTCTTGGTGTAACCTGCGATCGACAATTGTTTTTTTTTTTAATTATTTTGTGACACCAGCCCTTCGCTGGAGTCGCATCTGTTCATGTATTCCACGCTCCTAAGATCTACGCTCACAGATCCTGACTTCATTTTTCTTATCCTAGACCACCATCGGGCTGATCCACTCTGATTCTTCCAGTGGTTCTATAATTCCTGCCTCCATCATTCTTTCAATCTCAGCCTTCACCCGCTCCTTATACCTCGAATTCAACCTATATGGCCGTTGCTTAACTAGTTCCGCGTCAGGTTTCAGTGGGATTTTCATCTCTCCTAGGTCCCCTGAAATTCCTTTCATCTCCGAGAATTTCATTGGAAACAAATCCTGAAACTCATGCAAAAGGTTGGTCATCCGCGCAATAGTTGATTCATCCCAGTAGTCTCCAATGCTCACGAACTTGGGGTTCTCTTCCGACCCAATGTTCACTTTCTTGATACGCAATGGCAACTGAAACTTGTTGGAAGACATTTCTGGTGCCTCGACACAGTAACTTCCTTCTAAATATGGGATATACGTAGCCCTCAGATCCTCCTCCTCATATGGTTCTCCTGTGATGTTGTAACATTCCATCAACATTTGAGGTGTCGCATTCAACTGGAGTCCCATCGGTTTCTCTGCCGAAACTGTGTCAAATACTTTCTCCTGGACCTCCTGTAATGTGTTGTGGATAAAGGGGTTTTCGTCGAAGAAACTGAACGTTTGGCTAAAGCCAATTGTTAGCTGTTCCCATGATTTTGTTCTGCGTCACAGTTCTGCTATGACATACCAAGTCCACGGTACTTCATCCAACGTGTGAATAAATGCATGGACCCATTCATTTTTTTCCCATGGTCCCCATTGGCTTTCGCATGCATTCAAATGGTCCTTCAGATGTCCTCTGCCATCATACTTCCTTCCAAAGTGTTCATCAGTGTCGCGGAACCTAACTGTCATTAGGTGTCGACATAGTGTCCAGTTAGTTATGGTGGACTTGTGCGTTGCCTACCATCGCGCTGGTGTAGCCTTCAGGGCTTCTTCCAAGGCCAATAGTCGTTGTGGTTCCACCACTTTTTCTTCAAATTCAGTGAGAAATGCGGCCAAGTTTGGAAATCCCTAATACGTTGGTAGCTCACCCTCTTCTATAGCTACCCTTCGCAGCGATTGAGTGATCCGTGCACACCTCCGAAATGACACTTCATGCATTTGATTCTGCCAATTTTCAAGTGCTTCGCTAGAATCTAATGACGCCGAACTTCTACTGTGCCACCCTAATTATCAATCCACGGTAGGGTTGATATAATCTTCATATATGTTGTAAAGATTGTCCCATCACTCGGTGAATTCATCCCTCGTCGGCTCAACATATCTCTACCCTTCCACAGGATCAAGAGGGGTGACTACCCTGATCTCAAGATTCTCAAATGACATTGTCCTTTTCTTGAAGTTGATAATAGCCTGATTCTCCATCTCCCAGTCTATCCCTAGCAGCATTGGATAGGGGCTTGGATTGTCAACAATCTTGATCACATCAAAATCTGCATATTTTTTGAGTCCCTCGATCTCAATGGGAACCTAGCATAGTCGACCAATCGGGGTGACTTTACTTTGGTTTGCTAGACGTATCTGTACCAAGGACCAAGCCAACTGTGGTTTCCCCATATTTTCCCAGGTTTGTTTCATCAAGATGTTTAGATCTGACCCCAAATCCAAGATAATGGACTCGATATCGAATGCTTCGACTTGCGTAGACATCTGCATTTCCCTTCCTATCTTTCTCTTGTGTATTCGATTAACTATTTGCTCCTGTCATGCACCTTCCTGTCAATGCAACATGTTGGATATCCCCACCAATGCATCCTGATCTTTTTCCAGCTCCAGGAAACTCTCTAGAAAAGCACTTAAGGTGTTGTCCTTTTTCTGCGAATTTTTTGTGTCGAATATCGATGGTATGTCGTAAACAACTCCTTTCTATTGAAGAGGTGGCTGCCTCAACTGCCTCATTTCCTCCTGTGCTTTCAAGAAAATATCCCGTTCTGATTCTGCATCAAATGTGACTTGTTTTCATGTTTCCGGTCGGATGATAGGTTGTGACCTGTCAGCCCCTGTCACGGCTCCTCCTCGAGTCACTATTTCGACAGTCACATTTTGACCTCTAACTTCTGTTGATATATTATGTACCATTGGTGGCGAATTCTTGTTCTGATTCTGATTTTGTGGAGGTGGGGGTAGGTTCTTAGTTTTACATTTTGAGATGAGAAGAGGATAGTCTTTGACCCCATGGTCCATAGTGCTGCAGTAAGTGCACCGTGGGGTTGGATTTGGGAAATCCGTCTAATAATGCCCCTGCTGCCCACAATTGTAACATATGATGGGTCCTCGACTGACACCGATGCCTCGGCCTCCGTGGAACCCCCATCTGAATCCTCCTTGCAGAGACCCGTACGGTGGGTACTACGGTTGATTATAGTGCAGCTGTGGATATTGCGGTTGACCGTATTGCGGTTGTTGAAATTGCGTTCACGGATATTGCGGTTGGCCATACTGCGGCTGACCATACTGTGACTGATCATATTGCGGTTCAGGGTTATACTGAGGTGGCTATTGATTATACTGTTGCGGATGTTGTACTCGAAGTTTCTCTTCTCCCTTAATGAAGTATCTGTCTGCAGTCCTCTCTTGGAGTAGGTCGTAAGCAGTGCACTCTTTCTCATTGTGGCCAACCAATCGACATAACTTGCAATACAAGTTAACTGGTTTCAACACTATCTTCTGCAGGTACACACATTCTTCTGGTCTATGTCCTCTCGTCTGACAGACGCGACACCAAGGAATTCCTCCCTGATTGAGGGGATTCAGTGCACCTGATTGTAAATACTCTCAAAAATCTAGGCACTGATCCTTGTGGTGTCCTTTTGTCCTACATCTGGTGCACTAGACATCTTCGCAGGCCTCTTTTCCCTTCTTTATGTCCTGTAACTGGATCATCAAATTTTCCAACCGCGCTTGTATTTGATCCATGCATAATCCTGTTTCACTAATCGATGAAGCCTCTAGCTTCATTGCGATCTCCAATTCTTCTGCATGAGTCACTACCTTCTATTGCATTAGTGGCCCACGAATGTGTGGCACCAACCCAACGATAAACCATTCTTTATGCTGCATATCGCTCATTCTGAAACTTACTTTTTCCATTAGTGTTTTGTATCTCTGGTCGAATTTCCATACTGATTCATTTGGAAATTGCTTGATTTCCTTGACCTCAGTAATATACTGTTAGTCAGATTTTGGTTTTCTAAACTCATCGATCATCCCCATCTTGATCTGTTGCAATGTTTTATTCAGAGTTCCTGTCGGTACCTTAGTAAAATTCATATACCAGTCTAGCGCACAACCTCTGAGGGTCGTCGCTAACTATCCCTTCTTGATATCGGCATCATGTACCTACTTCACATTCCAGACTGCTTCGCACAAAAACCAATATTGTTTTGGATCTTCGGTCTCATTTCCTTAGAAGGTTGGCATATTTGCGTTGTCACCCGCCATTCTTGCACTTCTACTATTTTTATTTGCTGATCCGCTACTCTTACTACTGTTCTAGAACATAGGGCATCTCTATGAATAACTTGTATTTCTTCCAATCAAGTTGTGAGTAGTGCGCAGAGTTGAAGGTATGTTGTAGCTTAAGGTTCATCCTTCTTCGACTTCTGGGGTAGCCTTTTCACCTTCTTATTCATCGTAATAAGGTTGCTTCATCCTGTGTGGCCCTGTTTCACAGTCTTCTATTCCGGTCCCCTCAAGAGACTCTCTCTCAGCCCTCCTCTTCTTCTCTAGTTGCCGGAATATCACCCCACTCCTCAAGGTACCACAATCATCTTCAGCCTCCCTTAAAAACTCGTCGTCACTCATGTCCATCTACCCCGCATCTTTCTATCGGACATGTATCCACGCGGTACCCACAACTCCCACACACTTATCATCTACTCATCGAAATTCATCCTAAATATGCATTTTTCATAGATAAGCATTTTAATCCACAACTTCAGCGATAGCAGGAATCTCCCTATAGGTCCTTTGAAAAATTTCCTTTCTGCGTCGCTGTATGATTTTATCATGTCCACGGAAAACTCAGTGATGTATCCCTCTACGATACTGTCTACCCAGAAGTCAATATCCCTTGATACCTTATTGTCGACCCGTTTCAGCTGCTGAATCAGTTGCGGAGTCAAGTGGCTAGGTTCACCCCCTTGGCAGGTTCTTCTGAAAAGTCAACTGCGCCAACCACTCGTGCAGCAACATCGGGAATTCGTAGAAGAATATTTATTGGATATCAGAGTAAATGTGCTTTTCTAATCAACTATTTGTTGTCTGGCCAAGGTTCCGATTTTCTCCTTCCGAAAATTCTTCTTCCTTGTTGTCAAACCAATCCTAGATCTCTAGTTTCGTTAGTTTCCACAGCTTTCCCTCTTCCTTCTTTTTCAAGGTCCCAACAACAGAACTATTTGTTGACACAATTCTATCAATAAGGGTTCACTTCGCACTGTCGTCAACAAACACCAACCCAACACCCTTAAGCACCAACCCATAAAGGTTTTACCCTTTCCAACAACACTCGCAAAGCGAGTGAAGTCTCACCTGAGATGGTTAAGGGGGCTGCAGGAACCAATTAGTTTCTACAGTGGGGAAAGGACATGCATTTATTCTATCTCTATCACATCAGAAACCAAATATTTGCTTCGCATCATACTTCGTAATTTAAACATACATTCATCATTCACACATTACCCATGTATTCACCATTCGCATACTCAATACATAATTGACATTTGCATTAGCAGGGAAATATCAATGAAACCTTATAGAAAACAACACAAAGCATTCATCATTCGACATACACAAAGTCAACAATACAGATCCGAACATCTTCATGCATTAACTCATCAAAACCTGTAGTATAACCTTTGCAGAAACAGGTCAACACATCCTATCGCGGATCCATACAAAAGTGCCGAAAATAGAGCAATCATGCCAAATCATAATGATCTGATGCCCTTATGATTACATTCATATTCTTATTTATAGCCAACTATGGCTGTTACAAAATGGTCCAAATGACCCTTTTTCTAACAAACTAACTAATCTTGCACTTCCTCGTTCTCTACGAATGACCCTTCCTTCCACGGATGGTCCTTCATCGCAGCTGTCAGCTTCTGCACTTCATGTAGACTAATCTCGTGCCAACAAGTTTATATAATAATTTGGAGATTTTAAGAGTGAAAAAGGTTTACCCCATCAAAATTGGGCGAAATAGGCTTCAAAAAATGCAACTGGGTGAATCTTTGTGGAAAAAAACATGGAAAAATAGCCCATGGGCTAAATTTTGCCCCTAAAATTATCCTTGTTGGTGCCCTCCTAGGTTGATGATAGATGTGCATGTGCGCATGTGCGATAAAATGATTCCCAATATTGGGTAGCCATAATTTCATGCGAGCATTACTGCAGATGTGCTTGAAATGCTAGGAAGCGAGGACCAACCTCGGTTAGATATGGTTTCATATCCATATGCAAGGTTGGATTGAAGAGGGTGTACCAACATCTTCTTCACCGAGGACGAGCCACCTTTTGATAGAGGTAAATTTAGCGTTATGTTTAATTAAATTTATTTTCATTTTATTCTCTTTATACTGAATGCAAATGAAATATGTTTTAAATTTTTATATTAAATTCATGTTTAATGAAATTGTCTAATTATTATTGTGTACTATATATTTTACAGATATTAGCACATTTTATGGCGATGTGGGGCCTCCTCCTCCGCAGGATGAGGATGAGAACATAGAGATGCATGATCATCCAGAGGTTCCTTAGCTACCCATACCTGGCCTTCGATGGAGTCCAAAGAAGAGGTGTCGATAGGACATTGCATATAGGTTGTATAGATTATTAGCGGATCAAGGGGTTCATCCTGTTCCTATCAGGGAGATTCAGAGGCAGGACTTGTAACTTGAGCTATGGAGGATGCTTCCTCTTGATATGAGGAGATTCATGCAACACATTTTTTGTTCTTTCATTCTTTTAGATTCCATCCATCATGGTAGTTCATCGTCTAATGAGAGCGGAGATCCTCGGCCTCCTAGTCCACCCTCCTTCTCCATCAATTGTTTCGACTAGTGGAGCAGCCTCCACATCCACTGTTCCTCCTCCTTGGCCTCTGCCTCCTACTCCTCCACCTTCGACATCTCATCCATATCCTCCTCCACCATGTCCTCCACCTCCATCATATCCTTTTTCATCTCCTCCACCTCCCCCTCCTTTGATAGATCCAACATCTGATCTGTTATACCTATCCGACTGACTAGCCTCTCTTGATCCATTAGCTCCCCATGATACTCATCCTCTAGTCCCCTCAGATTTGGAGATGATGCTCATATCAGGTGGGATGATCCAGATTCCTAGAGATCTCTTTCCTACTGATCTACATGAAATTTTATCTCCTAACAGAGGTACTAATCATGCCTCTAGCTCTACCATTGGAGGTGTCAATACATTTGGTGGGTCAACAAATAGTGATGATGATATGGTTCTAGGTGTGGACTAGACTGTATATTTGACATTTATCATCAATTTGATGCTATTGTTTATATATATATAGGTCATTTTCCATTTTGTAGATGTTGATGTTGATGTTGATGATTATGTTGATGTTTATTTATATGTTGATAGTCATGATGTGTATGTTAGGCCATGTTCAATGCTCTTCATTAGATGTTTGTGTTTTCCATTGCATACATTGAGGTTCATGCTTATATTTATTATTTTTATGTTAATGATGGTATGATGGTGTTTATTTTTATGTTTGTTAGATGGTGTCAATGATTATATGTTTATGTTTACATAATATAATTGAATCAAAAATATCATTGAATAAAATATTCTTATGAATTTTGTATTGAAAATGGATGAAGTTGTGACAACTAGCTATATTATTTATGTTGTTGTATAATTTGTCATAGTATCATGTTTATGAACATCACACAAAAAAAAATCTAAATTATATGAACATGAATATGACCTACCAATGTATCATTCAAGATTTTTAATTTGTTGACAATAGTTCACTTTAAAATGAAATACCAAATATTTAATAGGAATAAAAAAAATAGTTAATTACAAGAACACCATTTCTCTCAACTAATGTGAAGCCACAACTTGCATTCTCCAATTAGATTATTATTAATAATCATGAATTTGATTTGATGATCTTCAAGCCATTTTTTAACCTCTTATTTTCATTTAGAAAACATTTGCAATTATAATGCTTAGCATTATTTATGACAAAAACATCATGAAATACAAACATTCAAATACTGATCATGTAGAAATTAGAGAGCACATTAAATTTTGTTGTTATAAATTTCATTGTTATGAAGGTCATAAATTAAGTCATTTTAGAGCTCAAGTACACTAGTAAAAAAATTGTTGGATTTACAATTTCCACCAAGGTTACAAACGTGTCATTTTCTATGTTGGAGTTAACATTATAAATACAATCCAAAAATCCAAAACCATTACATTATAACAAAATATTCAATTTAATCGAATCATATAATAAAAAAAACATTACATTCTAACATAAATGTCATAAATTAATGCAAATATAATTCTTAGCATTATTTATAACAAAAAAATCAATGAAATACAAGCATTCAAATATTGATGGAGAAATGAGAGAGCACCTTAAAATTTGTTGTACATTTCATTTTTATCAAGGCCATAAATTAAGTCATTGTAGAGATCAACAATAGTAAAAAAATTGTTGGATTTTCATTATCCATCAAGGTTGCAAACGTGTCATTTTCTATGTTGGAGTTAAGACTATAAATACAATAAAAAATCGAAAAAACATTACATTATAACAAAAATTCAATTTAACCGAATCATATAATAAAAAATCATTACATTCTAACATAAATGTCATAATTTTTTTTTTTGTAAAGAAAAGACTATATATTACGAGTTCAAACCAGTTACAGAACTAGACAACAGTGATAGAGGCAATCCCGACCAACAGAGGTCAAACAGGATTCCAGTTTCCAATCCAAAGTAGCGAAATAAACACCAAAACACTCCCGTCCTTGAAGCCAAACAAGAGAGAGCCATAAACATGTCTGAATTAACTGAACCAGCGTATTGACACAGACTAAATAAAACCGATACAATAGAGTGCAAAAAGATTGAAACAGACCTAATGCTGTCAATGCACACATAGTAGAAGAACACAAAACCAAAAACCAACACACTGCACCTTAGTCTATGGTGATAGTTTTCATGAAACGACCAACAGAAACATGACTGGGGGTGGTGGTAGTCGGCTGAGATTGGACTGCATATGAAACCCCATCTTGCCGAAGGGTAGTACCATCTTGAATGCAACCGCCTCCATCACCACTGCTCATGCCCTGGATAACGAATGTAATGCCCATGTTCTTAGCAATAGCATCCACTTTGGAATGCATCACCCTACTATCAAGATTATGCATTTTCCAGGATCTAACTAGTTCCTCATCCCCCCTGTGTTTGTTGACAGTATCCATTAGAACATTGGCTATCAATTTTTTTGTGACCTAGTAATTCATTAGAGTGCATTCATAGAGGGAGGCACGACCGGTTGTCGTGCTTGGATATAGAATACAATCCTCGGTATCTCGGCAAATTTATTCCATAGACAATTACTGGACTTCCTCCCACAGTCCCTTTTCTATCCCCCCCAATCTCCTCATGAATGGAATGAGGAATTTCCACTGCATCGCGCAGGCGATTCTTGGCAGAAGCACGAGTGGTCCTACCAGAGTATGTCACCCCAAGCCTGGACGAACCACCAACCTCCTTAGCAGGGAGCTTCCTTTTCGGAGCCATAAAAACTAGAGAGCAGTAGACCAAAGACCAATCCCAGACCAAAGACCCAGCAAGAATAACAGAGAGCGCAACCCAGAAAGCACTGGAACGAGAAACCCATCAGCAAGAGAAGAGAATGGTAATGGGACTGGAAACATCGGGAATAATTGAAATGGGATGGCCCATCAGGGCTGGAACAAAGTAATGATGGGGTTTCTCTAGATAGTACCAATATGCCATCATCAGACAGGAAATCCAAATCGTAGAGCTGAATAAAGGACAGATTTGAGATGAGCGAAGGGTGTTACAAATCTTGTCACTGTAAATGGCCTTCACTAGGTTGTACCACCTCTTATCTATCATTGATGGAGTCATCAATACCAATGTTACACCAAAAGTTGAGGCTCCCTGACACGGGGATCCCTTCTAATGCGCTCCACGTCGCCAAAGGCATTATAGGAGGGTGAAAGGTCTACAGAAGTCACTTGATCAGACCTAGTCAGGTCTTCTCGTGCCAGATGGCAACACACTCTGCTCCACTCATCCATAGGGTTATCGGAAGGGTTGCATTCCATGAGAGGATAACCAACCTCAATTCCGTGGTTGGCTAGATGATCAACCACTTTGTTAGCTTCCCTCTTAGCATGGGAGAATGTGACAGCTGGTTGGTTAGTGAGAATCGTACGGAGGAATTCCAGCTTGGCCAAGAGATGCCAACTAGAGGATACTTTTTTCGGAGACTGTCCAAAGGACATTTTCCTAGCCATATTGACAATAATAAGTGAGTCTCCTTCAATAACCAAAGGAAGCCACTATTTCATGATGGCCATACGGATCCCCTGGATCAGGCCTTCCAACTCTGCTGAGTTATTTGAGTCATGGCTGATAGCCCCAAAAAATACCTTCAATATCTTCCCCATCTAGTCTCGGCAAACTCCACCAAAACCAGCTGTACCCAGGTTACCTCTAGAGGCCCCATCAAAATTTATCTTAAAACACAGACGAGGAGGAGGGAGCCATTGAGATTGGGAATCCGACCTACAAATCAGATGTTTCTTGCATAATCCATCCAGATCAGGGCGCTGAAGACCCCATCCCTCAGCAATTCGGAGATCCCCCGAAGATAACTCTTTATCTTTATCCGTCCATTGCTGACTCCGAATTGTCTCCGTCATATTCCTTACTAGTTTTGACCAAACTATTTCCTCATTGCTGGTATGGTCTCTAAAGACTCGTTCATTCCTTTTTTTCCACAGGGCCCATAAAACCATACCAGGGAAAATTTGCCACAACATCCCAATAATGGGATTAGAGAAAGCCTTAAGATCCCAGGCATTCAAAGATTGATAAGGATGACCTCTCACACAATAACATCTTCGAAAAATAGTAGTACCTCTGTCCCAGATTACAGATGCAAATTGGCAAGTATCAAGCAGGTGGACATTGGTTTCCTCCGCTTGCAGGCAGAGAGGAAATCTAGATGGTTCATAGATCCCCTTATTTCTCAGGTTTTCACTTGTTAGGATCCATTTCCAAACAACTAACCAACAAAAGACTCCAATTTTTGGCCATTTGTTCATTCACCAAACTTCTCCCCAGTTTTTCCAAGGTTCCTCCAATTCCTGAATATGCAATTCATAGGCCTCTTGGATGCCAAAGGTACCTTTCGGTGAATAAACCCAATGAAGTCTATCTGGAGAGTCACTGAGACAAATAAACCTTTCCTTCATCACGGTGTCGAAAGAAGCTAGGGATGCATCATCTGAGGAAACATCCCAATCCCCCGCCCGGAGCCAAACCCTATGCCAATCTGATACTGAGTGGTTCCAATATTGGTATACTTTTGATTTTCCAAGAGCAATACCTTTTTCCTTCATGATCTCCCACCTAGGGTCCTCCCCCAGAATTGGGAATTGATTCCATGATTCCTCCCAAAAGTTAGCTTCCCTCCCATTATGGACTTCCCAGAAACTGTGGTCCTGAATGAGGCGTCTGGCTGCAAAGGCTTTTAGTCAAATGTGAGAACCCTGTTGAACTTCATTATATCTGACCAATTTCCCAATATCTCTATCCCTCGCATACTTATTGTGCCAGAGTTTTTCCCAAGGCTCCCCCTGCTGGGTGCACCATCGCCAATAGATTTTGGCACCATAAACTTCACTTAAAGTTTCAGGATCCCTAAGACCAAGCCCTCCATTATTATTTGGCTTGCAAAATTTTTCCCATCCTACTAGAGAGAATTTCTCCTTAGTCTCCCTACATCCCCAGAGGAAAGATCTTTGAATACTGCGAATTGCCTTTAAAACTGACTTAGGGGTAGAAAGCATAGAAAAAAAGTAGACCGACATGGCTTGAAGAATGGATTTGACTAAGGTGAGTCTGCTAGGAAAATTCAAGGGACGAAGAGTCCAACTTGAAAGCTTCTTCTTCATTCTATCCAACAACTCTTGCCAAGAACCCTTGCGAATCAAACCCTCAACCAGGGACGCCCCTAAATACTTAGAAGGAAAGGAGCCTTGCGAAAATCCAAACATCCTGATGATATTGCGTTGGGTAACCCCAAGGGTATTAAGGAAAAAAACCTAGGATTTTCTAGGGTTGATTTCCAACCCTGAAGCTTTGGAAAATAAATCCAAACACCTTTTCAAGGCTCTAGCCTCTTGGACTGAAGGATGCCCCATTAACATGGTGTCATCAACAAACTGTTGGTGAGTCTGTCTTTCCAAGCCCTCATGTAATCTGAGCCCTCTAACACCACCAATAGCCACCTGATGGCTCAAATGTCTGCTGAGACCTTCCGCCATAATAATAAAAAGAAAGGGAGACAATGGATCTCCTTGTCTGATACCTCTAGAGGCCTGAAGAATTTTAGAAGGAGAGCCATTGAGAAGGATCGAAAAGAAAGGGGTGGTGACCAAATTCATAATCCAATTGACCCAAACCAGGTTAAATCCAAAAGCAACCAAGATTCTCCGCATGTACTGACAATTCAATTTATCATATTCTTTTGCAATATCTAGATTCACCATCATCCCGAGCTTCTTCATGGCCTTGAGGGAATGTAAAGTCTCATGGACCAAAATAATCCCATCCACAATTTGCCTTCCCTCAACAAACCCGGATTGCTCAGGAGAGATTAGAGAGGGAAGCAGGGGCTTCAACCGATTGGCAATGACTTTTGAGATAATTTTGTAAATAACGTTACATAAGGAAATAGGTCTAAATTTACTAGGAGAGTCCACCCCTTCCTCCTTGGTAATTAAGGAGAGGAAGTAGCATTGAAAGCTCGCAGAACACCCACACTACTTCTGGATTCTTCCACCAATTGGTGAACTTCAACCTTAATCAGATCCCAAAAGTGGTGAAAGAAATTTGAGGTAAAGCCATCCGGGCTAGGGGCCTTCCCCAATGCCATTTGGTGCACAACATCCTCCACCTCTTGCATAGAAATAGTCTTATTTAGCATCTCATTTTGTTCTTGGGAAACAATGCGAGGGATGAGAGAAGTAATCTGAGCGATTTTAGGGATTCTATCAGGCCTGTCTTCTTTCAAGACAGTCTCAAAATGGTGAACAAGTTCTTCTTCGATATCTTCCCTAGATTCTGCCATGTCACCATTAGACTTCCTGATTTTAGGGATTTTAGATTTATGCCTATTCTGAATCATAGAATTGTGAAAAAACTTTGTGTTTCTATCACCTTCCTGAAGCCACTGAATTTGGGATTTTTGCTTCCAAAAGGTTTCTTCTTTCCATTCACGAGCTTCGATATTTTCCATGAGATTTTGTTCCCATTCCCTAAGCTCATTATTCCATCCTCCTTCCATCCCCTGTTTATGGATCAATTCAAGATCCACAATCAACTACTTTTTATCCTCAAATATATTACCAAAATATTCCTTATTCCAAGTACGGATCTTGGATTTTAGCATCTTTAGTTTCTGCTGGAATTGATACATCCTTGAACCGTCCTGGGGAACACTTTCCTCCCACCATTTTCCCACCAGGTCCTTGAATTCTTTGTGATCCAACCAAAATTGCTCGAAGTGGAAGGGTTTGGGAAGGTTATTAGATGAGAGAGACACAGGCCAATGATCAAAACCAGCAGTGGGAAGTACAAAATCATTGACTTCACCCATTTCATGAGCAATATCCTCCGTTGTCAGGAATCTGTCTAGCCTAGAGGCAACAAGATGGGTCCCTCCTCGTTTATTGTTCCATGTGAACCAACCATTTCCAGTCCCAATGTCAATCAAATGATTGCGGCAAAGAATGTCCTTGAATCTTTCTTGAAATCTATCCAAGACTCTATGCCCTCCCTTCTTTTCCTCCAGGGATGTTATTAGGTTGAAATCCCTGCCTATGATCCATGATCCCTCCAAATCCTAGAGAGATAACCAAGAGAAAAAATGTAGGAAAGCATCTTTTGGTTGGGCTACACTAGGACCATAGATGTTGACCAGAGAACCCTTAACTGTAGAACCAATAATACCGAAATCACACATAAGGGAGAACCTATTGGCTCTCCAGTTGGATAACAAAACAAATCGAGGGTTCCACAAAATGGCAATACCTCCTGCCATACCTATGGCATCTGATGCCATAACCCCTACTCCCCTCCACATTTTTTGGACACTCTTCTCCAGAGTTTCCATGGAACACTTGGTTTCCTGTAAGAATAATACATCGGGTCGTTCCTGCTTTACTTTTCTTGACAACGTCTTGATTTTCCTAGGGTGATTACACCCCCTAACATTCCATGTCACAATATTCATTGAGAGACTTTTGAGACATCTGAGAAGGATTCCCTAATCATAGGATACAGCCCTGATTCGATTAGCTTAACACCTACTTCTGTTATACGCTGATTATTTGATTTCCTACCTTTCTTCAGATCTTCTGTCAAAGATTTTCTTTTGAAACCCGATTGGGCATCCACCCTAATACCCAATTTCTGAGAAGCCTTGGACTTGATGATAGATTCATGGAGGAGTTCAATCTGTCTTCTGGGTACATATCCCTTCCCCTTCTTGTCGCATTCCTTTTCAATCGCATCTAGATCCAGATCACCCAGCTCAACCTCCTCTTCCCTGTCATCCTCCATAACAATCGGAGGTTCCTCTATTGGTTGCACCTCGGAGGGGATGTAGGAATCTGACATCTTCTCCTCACTCAAATCATCTTTCCTTTTCTGCCTTATGTCTCCCTTTTCATCCCCCTCATCCATATCTCCTTTCCCTTTCTTCCTTCTGTCTCCATTCTCATCCACCTCCTCCAGAATCGGGAAAGGGTTCAGACTGGGTGTTCCACTCTCCGACTTGCTTTTTCCTTTCTTCTAAGCATCACCCGATTTGGGTCTTCTTCTGCTTTTCACCTAGGTGAAGCCATCCTTGTCCTTATTTCCTTTTGGATCATGAACCGGGGGGGAGACCGCTAGAGGACCCCGAGGGCAATTCCTGCTAAAATGCCCATATTCATGGCAAGATTTGCACCTGAATGGAAGTTGTTCATAGTCAAGCATCTGAACCCATTCTTCATCTTCGTAGTTTAGTGTGATTTCCTCAGGTAACTCCTTGGATAGATCCATATAAACACAGATCCGTGCACAGTCTGTGTATCTTAGATAACGGGTTCGATCTGCCACTTTTACAAATTCCCCAAGGGCGTTTCCAATGTCCTGTAGGATCTCAAGGTCCCAGAACTCACACGGTAAAGCATAGAGCCTGATCCATACTGGCGCCATCTTTACAGCCTCTATGTCAAGTTTAAATATCTCTTTCCAGGGTCTAAGATATAGACCCGCTGAGAAGAAGAAATAAGGCCCACCTTCTAACACTCTATCCCGATCTTCCACATTAAAAAATATAATGGTGAAGAAACCCTTAGCACCCAGATGTAGGTCATATTGTCCTTTTGGATTCCAGGTTTGCTTAATCCATCTGATCAGATCACATTCTTTAGGCCAAATTCCAATGAATTTTCCGGTCAGGGATGTTTCCTTCCACTACTCCACCTGTTCTCTAACCTTCTCAGCACAGACTTTGACTGTCGGGATCATCTTGGATTTGGGGAGGCACCCCCCAGGCCCTAACCGCTGCGATCCCCCGTTTTCTCTACCGACTACAGAAACTATGTTCCCTTCCTTCTCTTCCTCAATGCAAGTCGCCCCATTCAGAGAACCATCTTGAGACGTCCCACCAACCAGCTACTGGGGGCCCAGCATGCCGGAACCCTTTCTGACACCTTGAGCAGGGCCAATCTGCTTCACTAGAGAAACCCTCAACCTCTCGAAGAAACTTCTCCTTGAGTTCTCCTTTCCCCTCACCTACATAAATGTCATAAATTAATGTAACTATAATTCTTAGCATTATTTATAACAAAAAACATAATGAAATAAAAGCATTCAAATATTGATAGAGATATCAGAGAGAACCTTAAAGTTTGTTGTACATTTCATTGTTATCAAGGCCATACATTAAGTCATTGCCAAGAGCTCAACGATAGTAAAAAAAAATTGGATTTTCATTCTCCATCAAGGTTGCAAACATGTCATTTTCTATGTTGGAGTTAACATTATAAATACAATCCAAAAATCGAAAAACATTACATTATAAAAAAAAATCAATTTAACTGAATCGTATAATAAAAAACCATTACATTCGAATAGAAATGTCATAAATTAATGCAACTAGAATTCTTAGCATTATTTATAACAAAAACATCATGAAATACAAACATTCAAATATTGATAGAGAAATTAGAGAGCACCTTAAATTTTGTTGTAAATTTCATTGTTATCAAGGCCATAAATTAAGTCATTTTTAGAGCTCAACACTACTAAAAAAATTGTTGAATTTTCAATATCCATCAAGGTTACAAATGTGTCATTTTCTATGTTGGATTCAACATTATAAATACAATAAAAAAATTGCATTATAACAAAAAATCAATTTAATCCAATCATATAATAAAAAAAACATTACATTCTAACATACATGTCATAAATTAATGCAATTATAATTCTTAACATTATTTATAACAAAAACATCATAAAATACAAGCACTGAAATATCAATATAGAAATTTCAGACCACCTTCAAGTCAAGAATAATAAATATGTTAGCCTTTAAGTTCACAAAAATAAAGTTGAATCATGTAAGTTTTTTTTCATGGTATATATATATATATATATATACAGAAAACAAAATATGAGTAATTTGGACAATGACATATAATCATTATATACAATCATAAATTACTTCATAGACAGAAACCATATTTTGCATCATATAATTGGTTCTTAACCAAATGAAATTGTTTAAACACTACATCCAGTAAACAAATTTCCATTTCCATCGTCATAAAATGAAAAATAGACGATATAATTAGACATTCAAATATAACAGTAACAAAAATGATATCTCAATATGTAAATGACGAAATAAAACATGTACCTATCACTCTCCCTTTCCATCACCCTCATTATCTTCGTTGGTTGGAATGGTAGCACTGTTGTTCTTAGAAACATGTTTAAATCTAGGGTCGTGTCTTAATATGAAACCACCAATCTCTATCCAACACATCCGGGTGAAAAAACACTTGGTTGCAGCGTTTTGGGAAAACATAAGGCTCCTTACTTTCATCTCACATCATTCTAGAGTTGATACATATCAACCCATTATCATGATCTTCCTTTACATTATTCCAGTTGAATGTGTCCCACAACTTGCACCTAAAAATAACACATTGGAAAGATGAGAAGTCCACTTCAATGGTCTCTTGTATCTTTATGAAAACCCAACATCCCTCCTACCAAGTTTCTATCTTGGTTGCTAGCACGACTAGATTGGTCAAACTCGACTTCCACTCCATAGTCTTATGTAACATGCCCATTATCAGCATCCTTAGTGTGAAAACGATGTCCATAATCCCACATAGATGGGAATGAATGCACCTGTAAAAAAATTTAACAAATGATGATTTCATATTTCTATTAACCCAACCATTAATATATTAAACATGGATGTTATAATTCAAAGTTGCATTATAAAGTTAGAAATTATGTACATAAAGATTTTATTACCGAGTTTTTGCACCCGATCCCAATGTTTAGCGCATCCTCCTCTTTAGGAGGGTAACGACCAGATGCACCAAATTTATCTCTGACTTGGTTTGCAACCCAATTGTTGGGACAAATCATTGGCATATTTTCTTTTAAATGATCTAGAAAAGGCATGCTTATACCCTGCAACCGCCTAAATTATTTTCTATAATGTCCCATTTCCTCCTCTTCTCTTCATACAATGCGACCCACGATTGTTTTGCCTCCATGTTGTAAAGAATGAATTTATTAATTGCATCAATTTCTTGATTTTTTGTTTTATTCATGGAAATAAAACCACATTCAGTACGTATGGGATCAAATATATATTTTGAAGTTTGTTGTGAATAGTTACTATGTGGAAAATTGTAGATCGAAAGGTAATTGACTTACTCTTTATCGTGCACCTTTTTCCTATTATTTCCAGTACCTCCCATTCCCCTCTGTCCTCATCACGTTCGTCATCCCAAATCATTGTGCCTGGTATGCTGTCAATTTGCTTGATGTACTCACTGGCATAATAGAATGACTCATATACTATGTACCCCTTTGCCAAAAACCTTTGTTGAACAAATCCCTTCACTTTTTTCATGAACCTCTCTAATAAGAACATCCAGCAACAGAAGACCACCATGACTAATTCAACCTCATCGACTAGGTGAATCAGAAGATGAACCTGCAAGTCCATGAAACTTGACGACAACTCCTTCTCAAACATATAAACGATCTCAACGATCTCTTCACGCCACCGTGGAATGCTAGCGATGTAAATATCCTTTGATGTGATCCATCGTACAAATGCGTATAGTCTAGATATGGCACGCCACAGGTCATCGGGGAAGTCATGGTTCACACACCCACGCACGAAAAACAAATAATGTCACTGCAAAATAAACACAAAAATTTAATTGCATTTTATTTTTTTTGGAAAAAATATAAATAAATAGTAATAACAATTTTTGGCATTATACGTACCCTTAGAAGGTTGAGATGGTCATGTGATTTCAAACCCGACAAATTTTCATCTGATGTACTGAAGCAACATCATAGAGTAGACCCATAAAAAGAAGGTTCCTTCACGCCCAATATAACTTCTTTTTCAAAATTAAGATCATAATTCTTCAAAATCCAAGGGACATCGCCCTTTTTAAATGAAAAAGAGGGGCCAACCTCTCCTCTATTTTCTTTTATTGGCCAATGCTTCTTTTTAGTATTTGAAGAAATAAGGTATTTCTTGAATTTCATCTTGTCACTTTTTTTGGATGATATGTGATGCCACAAAGAACATGAAACATTTTTAAATATATGCATGCGATCTAGTAAGTGGGAAATATTAAGATGCTCCCAATATGGGAGCTAATAGAATATCGATTTTCTTTACATCCCTGTGGGAATTTTCTCAACATAAGTGTCAAAGAAATCAGGATCATCAATCACAGGTTGCACATTTCAATTGAACATCTTTGTGTATTCCTTTTGCTTCTCTCTATCATATTCCCTAAGCCATTCAGTCGATGCCATTATTTCAGGCCTTTGGGTTCTCTCTCATTTATCATTGAAAGAATATTTTGCTCTTCTACAAAAGTGGTTTTTTGGGAGGAATACCATAGAGAAGTCGTACACTGACTTTCGTAGGTATTTGGACTACCTAGCCTTCATAGAAGGTCCACAACATTTACATCCATAATAACCTTTTGTTACAAGAACTATGATTTTATAGTAAAGATAGCAAGTTAGTGTTGAAGATGAAGACATGAGACACACATAATTAAATATGTCAAAAATTATTTCTTTGAATATAAAAAAAACATATTTACCTGAGAAAACTCCTAACCCCGGATAATCATGTGTGGTGTATGCACATATGCCATATAGTGTAAAACTCCTATGTTATGGGATGGGTCTCAACACATCGCATACATGTATCCCTTCCCATAATTCCTTGAATTCATCAATCAATGGTTGTAGGTAAACATCCATATTCTTCACTTGTATTTTACTAGGGACTATAAGAGCCAACATGAGATGTTCATTCTTCATGGAAAACCATAGGGGGTATTATTATTGATCACTACTACATGCCAAAAAATATTGATTTTTTTTGGTTGGGAATATGGGTTGACGCCATCAATGGCTATGTTCAATCGAAGGCTACATACTTCATCCTTGAATTTATTGGGCCATGTATCATATATATGATTCATGTCAATTGAATCTGTTGGGATTCGCATAGCTCCTTCCTTGCTTCAGTTTGATGCATTCCATCCCTACAACATAGCTAACTCTTTGAAATGAAAGAGCCTTTGAATCCTTGGTATTATAGGCATGTTCCTCAATAACTTATGAGGAGGACCATGTGATTTAGCCTTGTTATTCGATTCTTTGTATCTGTCATGCCCACATTTTGGACATATCTCTTTGTCTGCATATTCGCCTCTATATAGAATACAATCATTGGGGCATGCATGATAAGACATGTACTCTACACCCAACATATTCAACATTTGCTTTTCCTCTACACATCTGTCAGGAAAGACATTATAATTCGAAAGTACCTTATATTTGAACAACCTATAGTTAGTGGGAAATACAAATGTACAATGTCATTTAATGTTCATAAAATCGACCATTTTCAATGATGATTGTGTCACATGATTCCTCAAAATATAAGGTAGTTGATAGTCATTTACCTCAACATTGCCAAGAAACATGCATTTGACATGACATACATTTCTTTCAAGTTGTATAGTAACATTGTTGTCCCCAACTATGTAGAATTTGACTGACTAGATCCAAATAGAGGTGTGGTGGAAGCCGATTTAAGGATTTCGAAGAAGGCTTTAGTAATATGAGTGTCATCCCCTAGCCCATTGTCCTGGAATGAATGGAAAACATTGCATCCATGGCACTCTTTTGTCTTAATAACTCCTCCATACTAACCTCTACTTCATGGCCTCTGTAGCCAACATGTGAAGAACTATTATTACTATAGGCATTCCTGATTGGTGAGGATGGACGCAGTGAAAATTGAATATGTGGTTAATTCAACCATGCTTGATATGCTTCCTCTCCAAGTTGCGCTCTTTTTCAGCCTTCTCTCGATTTGACATTGTACTGGGGTGAAACAGAAGATGGTAGGTAGGTCGCTCATCATCAGAATCCCGATTTCAAAAATATTGAACATTACATCAATGATATTAGTAAGCACATTGCAATTGGTTTGATATAGCATTATAGAGAATAATTATTACAAAAGCATAAGAATCACATCCAATAGAAAATGCTAAGCTACAAACAATTTTTAAAGTAGACGTTCATATTGAGCGATAAATTAACATCAATTCCACATTAAATATGAAAATTTAAAATTGAGCAAGACATTTTTAAATTGAATTTATAAATTAAGTTAACAATTTATGAAACATAATTTCAAACTGGGAAATACATTAATATGAATCCATTGAACATTAACAAATACAATTAATCATTGTTTTTTTTTATCTTACTCCCCAAGGGAATGTATAAAGGTAATCCCAATGCAAGGCATCTCTGATGAGATGTTGTGGTCTACAGAAGTTGTAGTTTATCAACAACTCGTCACCAAGAGACAAACTATGTATAATTTGCATGTAAAACAACAAATATGAACACTTTCCTTTTCATAAAGAACTCATGTTCATTGAAGTGTTCCTCAAATGAACAATTTGGAGAAAATAAAGAGCACCTAGAACTATTTATGAACTCTGCAATGTTCCCATGAGTGCGTGGACGACCATCTATATACAATAGGTTCTTCCTGTTAAAGTTTCTAGAAACATAAGCATTCATGCACATACTTTACATGGAAATGTTGTACTTGTATTTAACAATATTCAAGTAATCAGACCGACAATAGATAGGACCGCAAAATGGCATAAGTGCTACTGACTGTTTGGGAGGAGCAAGTACATGTGAAAGGATAAACAACCCAATATTTGCAACATCTATATTAGACGTGCTAATCATAAAACAATTACCACAAAAGGAGAATTTGGTTCCAACATTAGACACATGTACAGAATATGGCTAAGCGACATATAAAGCGTGGTTGTAAGAAGTTTGATATTTACTTTGAAAATTCATAGGAAGGGAGAAAACATCGCTACCCTCCAACAATTGGACGAACCTCGGTGTGTACTTGGATAGTTTTTCTCTCAACTTATGCAACTTTTTGGATCTTCTAATAGAGATGAGTTGCATATAATTCATATCATAATTTGGATCAATAGAACTTTTAGATGAATGAACATAAGAAGAGGGGTTCGTGAATTTAGGATAAGACATAGTTGATTTGGCTTCCAAATTTTAAAAAAATGAGCATAGGGAAGTGCTCATGCATGTCTTTTCTATATGACCTATTGGATTTTTTTACTGCATGTCTTTTCGACATTGGAAAATCTATCATTGGTGTAATGGGTGGGTGTCACACGCCGAGGGTTCTCCTTCAACCCTTGACATTCTGAACAACCACAAACTACTAGAGTGTCATAAAAGAGTTCCATCTCATGACGAATTACTATAGATGAACCAGATGGAAGATTGAAGATGGCATGTTACAATTGGATGGGAAAAGCGGCTACCCATTTTCATCCATGAACTGTTTGCGGTATCTTTCTCCTGATAAGACCTTCTGACATTTTGAAACTGGTGGAATGTATTGTGCATCCAAACTCAAACCCGAATCATGATCCTAAAATATAGAATAAATTGATATTCAGATCCACATGGATAAGTAACATAAATTCAAATAAGTAGTTAAAATATAAACAAAAACCTGAACTTACTAAGGATGGAAAGGGAGAACTTGTCAAACTTTGAACAAGATGGTATGAGATGGAATCTGAAAAATTGACCATTTGATACTACAAACTTTTCTTCCTGCATCTGAGCCAAATCAACAATCAATTTACGTGTAACGTCTCTACAGTCCTAATATATTTTCAAGAACTATACAACAATCTAACTTCGAATATAGTTTGGAAACCATTTTGTAAGAATAAGGTGAGTTTAATCAACATATATATACTATAAAATATTGTAATTGGTGTGGTTAAATACTAAAGGACATTTGGTATGAATATATAATTTTAAGTGGACACATAAAACAAGAATTTACAAATTAAACCAATGCATTTATTCATATAGAAACACATCGGTGCACTAACATAAACAAGTCACACCTTATTAGCTAAACACTCATCTATCGATTTTCAAAAAAATATTTAACAATTAATTCAAGCTTTCTAATTTACTTTTTTTTTTGAAATATTGTAATTCCCTTTTATATTTTAAAGCAAATCCTTAATTATATTTATCCATTCCATAAATATAATAAAAAAAAAATTAATTAAGATTTATGGAAACTTTTGAAAAAAACAAAAGATGATCTAGGATATCCACTCACATTGAAGAAAATATTTTTTCAAACCTACATAAAAAGGGAAATAATTAAAGTTACTCTTAGTGCTCTACACTCAACCTAGTATGAGACTAGTATATTTGGTGTCATATGAAAATTAAATAAATCAATTTGATATCATATAAATGGTTGACTCAATTTTAAATTTTACACTTGCTAAAAAATATTAAAACAATAATAGATCCAAGCATCAAGAAGGATCAAATTTGATGTGTAAGATTTTATCTTAAATTTTTTACACATCAGCAAAAAAATGACATAGATCCAAGCACCAAGAAGGAAGAAAAGAAAAGAAGGGGCAAAACAAAAAAAAACATATAACACAAGCAAAGAAGAGGCAAAACAAAAAAAAACATATAACACAAGCAAATGACAAAGGGAGGCAGAGGAACTGTTGAAATGTGTACTTTATTTTTCCATTCTTTCTGTCTCGATGAATTGATAAATGGATCTCAATCGGTAACAGACATTATCTTCTCTCTGCATTCTTATTTAATTCATGTTCATTTCTTATTTAATTTCTGTGTTTTAAGTTTTCTTCTAGTTATTTCTATTTTTTGTGTTTTTCGGCTGTCATTTTCATAATAGAGAAAACGACATCCAAGGAAACCAGCCGAAAAATTTCTGTTGATGAAACCACTAGGTGACGAGCGTGACCTTGAAAGTGGTTTCCCCTGCGATGTTGGCGAGATTATCATCTCAATCATAATTACATTATTGGAATTTGATACTATTCACAAAAATGGAATTATATATATATATATATATATATATATATATATATATATATATATATGAGGTATTATTACTAGCAACAACCACATTAATAATATTAATGTGTCTAGATACGCCAGTAAGCGTAAATTGGACACATACTATAGGGAAAAACAATAATATAAAAATGTGTGCCCAATTTATGCCTATCGAACACATTAATATTATTGATGTGGTTGTTGCTAGTAATGGGTGAGTACATACACATATCTTCAAAATATTATTTAAATAAAATGCTCAAATATTTAGAATATAACAATTATTAAAAACTAATTTAATTAAATACCTCAAAAATAAGATTAATAATTAAAATAAAAATTAATCTAAAGTATTAAATAGATTTAAAGTATTGAATAAAGTAATCTTATTTAATTACTTATTAAATACGTTATTTAATTAAAAGTATATAATAATAATAATAATAAATTATTGAATTCAAAATACTTTAATATATTATAAAATTGTTATATTCATTTTTTTATGTATAGATATTTAAAATATTATAATTTATTAAAATATTATAATTTGATTATAATATTATAATTATAAAATAATGATATAGAAATGATGCACTGTATAATTAAAATATTATAACAATGTAGTGATAAAATATAAATATTTAATTAATAATATTATTATTATATTAAAATGATATAATAAAATAATAATATTTAAAAATAATTTAATTTAATTTATTATTATTTAATTAATACTTTAATATAGTATAAAAGTTATTATAATTATTTTACATAAGAACATAAAAATATATTATAATTTAATTAAAAATATATTATTTAATGTTGATATTATAATTATGTAGTAGTGGTATAAAAATAATGATATATTATATAGCATAATTAAAATATTATAACAATGGAATGATAATATAAATGTCCAATTAATAATATTAATTTTTTCTTAAAATTATATAATAAAATAATAATAATTCAAATGATTATTATTCAATTAATACTTTACTATAATATAAAAATATTTATAATTATTTTATATAGAAATATTAAAAAAAATTATAATTTAATTAAAAATATTAGTATTTAATGATTATATTATTATTATATATTATAATTATATAGTAATATATAAATTATTATTCATGTAATTAAAATATTATAAAAATGTAATGATAGAATATAAATGTATAATTAATAATCTTATTATTTTATTAAAAATATATAATAAAATAATATTAATTAAAAATAATTTAATTCAAATTGTTTTTATTCAATTAATATTTTAGTATAATATAAAAAATTGTTGTATTTATTCAAGGATATATTTTTTTGTTACTCGAATCTCCTTAACTTGCGAGTGGCCTATGGTATGAGAAACGACAACCCATGAGAATCTAAGCCGTCAAAATCACCCTGGAATTGCACCCGGCTTATACCGCACCAACCTCAACTTGACTAGCGTTTTGGGTGTCGCCTCCCAACTATGTCACCCCTAAGGGGAATTGAACTCAGGTCACCTTGCTTACGAGACCCACACCTTAACTGAGCGAGCTAGCGATAATTGGCATCATTTAGGGATATTAAATTAGCATATAATTTAATATATTAATAACGATATTTATTTTAAATAAAATACGTGATAAAATATTATTCTATATCTAAATTACTATAAGAAAAATAATGCGACAAAACCATATTATGTCTAAATGTGACACTCTTTGATGAACATTGCAATGTGATATTAAGGAAGATAACCATAATGCAACATTACCATGGAGGAATGTTGCAATCCAACACGAGCCTTTATGAACATCGTAATCCAACATAACCCTCGTTGAATGTCGCACTGTGAAAAAACCTATATTATTAATGTGTCACATCTTCAAAATTGTTGATGTATATCATTTTTTAATCCTTAATGTATGTTAGAATGGGACATAACCCTTTGTCATAGTAGGCATATAAGCATTGATTAATGTTGGAATGGGACATAACCCTTGATGAACGTTGTAATGCAACATAACACTTGATATACATCATAATGTGACATCGCCCTTCATGAATGTTGAAG
This sequence comes from Larix kaempferi, assembly GCA_027924585.1. Taxonomy (NCBI): domain Eukaryota; kingdom Viridiplantae; phylum Streptophyta; class Pinopsida; order Pinales; family Pinaceae; genus Larix; species Larix kaempferi. The sequence goes on along the minus strand of BSBM01000236.1, from coordinate 9,706,980 downwards.
GTCAAATTATTAATGTGTCACACATTGGGCATTGTTGGTGTATAAAAATACCATGGAGGAATGTCACAATCCAACATAATCCTTGATGAACATTGCAATGCGACAAAGCCATATTATGCCTAAATGTGATATACTCTTTGATGAACGTCGCAATATCACTATAATTTAATATATTAATAACCATATATATTTTAAATAAAAGAATATTCTATATTTATCTGAATTAGTATAAGAAAAATAATGCAACAAAACCTTATTATGTCGAAATGTGACATACTCTTTGATGAACATCGCAATGTGATATTAAGGAAGATAACCATAATGCAACACTACCATGGAGGAATGATGCAATCCAACACAATCCTTTATGAACATATTAATTCAACATAACCCTCATTGAATGTCGCACTGTGAAAAAACCAATATTATTAATTTGTCACATCTTTGGCATTGTTGGTGTATATCATTTTTTAATCCTTAGTGTATATCATAATGGGACATAACCCTTTGTCATATTAGGCATATAAGCCTTAATGAATGTCACAATGCGACATAACCCTTGATGAACACCGTGATGCAACATAACACTTGATATACATCATAATGTGACATCGCCCTTGATGAATGTTGAATGTCAAATTATTAATGCATCACATATTGGGCATTGTCGGTGTATAAAGAATACCATGGAGGAATGTCACAATCCAACATAAGCCTTGATAAACGTCACAATGCGACAACACCATATTATGTCAAAATGTGACATACTCTTTGATGAACGTTGCAATGTGATATTAAGGAATATAACAATAATGCAACATGGACATGGAGGATAATTGCAATCCAACACAAGCATTGATGAACATTGTAATTCAACATAACCCTTGATGAATGTTGCAATGTGACAAAACCATTAAGGAATGTACCATGGAGGAATGTCGCAATCCAACATATGAACAAGTTAAATTTATTTTAATTGGTTATGAATATTATGATACATAATATTATTTAATTTAAAATTTTATTATTTAACTATAATATTATAGTATAGTATAAATTATATAGATGAAAATTTCAGGGTACTTTTTAGGGATTCTAATATTATACTTGAGTATAGTATTCTAAGCGATTATTTTGTATTGAAAAAAACATATATATAGATAGGTAGGTGAATATCAAATATGAAACATACAATTTACTACTGAAATTTGTAAAATTTGGCGAAAATTATGATTAAAAAACATAATTTATGTATATATAGGCAATATTAGAGACTAAAAATTACCAAATAGCGAATTTATTTTTTGAAAAAAAACCCCAAAAATAGCCAATTGGCGAAATTTTGCCCCTACAAATTTCCCTAGATGAAATACTATTAAAATTATATTGATCAATGTAGCAATGCGACAAAACCCTTGATGAACGTCGTAATGCAACATAGCCCTTGATAAGCATCAGAATGAGACATATCCCCTAATGGAAGTTGAATTTCAAATTATTAATGTGTCACATCTTAGGAATTGTCAGTGTATCTCATTTTTTAATCCCTAATGAATGTTAGAATTGAACATAACCCTTTGTTATATTAGACACATAACCCTTGATTAATGTCACAATGCAACATAACCCTTGATGAATGCCATAATGCAACATAACCCTTGATAAGCATCAAAATGCGACATAATTGTTGATGAATGTCACAATGAAACGTAACCCTTGATCAACATCGCAATGCGACATAGCCCATGATGAACATCAAATGTCAAATTATTAATGTTTCACATCTTTAGCATTGTTGGTGTATATCATTTTTTAATCCTTAATGAATGTCAGAATGTGACAAACCCTTTGTCATATTAGGCATATAACCCTTGATAAATGTCGCAATGCGACAAAACCTTTAATGAATGTCACAATGGAACATAACAATTGATATCCATCAAAATGTGGCATAACCCTTGATGAATGTCAAATGTCACATTAATAATGTGTCACATATTGGGAATTGTAGGCATATAAAAATACCATGGAGGAATGTTGCAATCCAACATAAGCCTTGATGAACGTCACAATGAAACAAAACCATATTATGACGAAATTTGACATACCCTTTGATGAACGTCATATGTGATATTAAGGAACATAACCATAATGCAACATAGCCATGGAGGAATGTGGCAATCCAACACAAGCCTCGATGAATGTCATAATTCAACATAGCGCTTGATGAATGTCACAATGTGACAAAACCATTAAGAAATGTACCATGGAGGAATGCTGCAATCCAACATAATCCTTGAAGAATGTCACAATGTGACAAATCCATTAAGGAATGTGCCATGGAGGAATGTTGAGATCCAACATAAGCCTCGATGAATGTTGTATTCCAACATAAGCCTTGATAAATGTCACAATGCCCCGTATTATGTCGAAATGTGACATCCTCTTGGATGAACATTTCAATTTGATATTGAGGAACATAACCATAATGCAAAATGACCATGGAGGAATGTTGCAATCTAAAAAAGGCCTTGATGAATGTTGTAATCCAAGATAGCCTTTGATGAAGGTCACAATGCAACAAAACCATTAAGAAATGTCGTAATTCAACATAATCCTTAATGAACATCACAATGCGAGAAAAACATATTATGCCAAAATGTGACACTCATTGATGAACATCATAATGTGATATTAAGGAACATAACCATAATGCAACATGACCATGGAGGAATGTTTCAATCAAACATAAGTCTTGATGAACATCCTAATCGAACACAACCCTCAATGAATGTCGCAATGCGACAAAACCATTACAGAATTTAACAAACATAACTAAACCCAACCACATATATGAATCTCACAATGTGACATAACCATGGAAGAATGTCACAATCGAACATACACTTGATGAAGGTTGCAATGTGACAAAATCATTGCAAACCTTTTGAGGAGCATTAAAAAGATGAATTTCATATTCTGACATTAGTTAAGGGTTGTGACATTCATCAAGTGTTATGCCAAATTTCATGTAAGGGTGATGTCACATATTGATGACCATATAGTTTTTTGTCACATTGCGATGTTCATTAAGGATTATGACAAATTTGTTAACCAAATCAACCATGATAAATGTTTACAATGCAACATAACCATTAAAAAACATAACAAATTCGATAGAGCCCTTAATGAATAGTTTGTTTCCATCATGATGTCAAGAAAGGTTTGTGTCACAATGAAACATTAATCAAGGATTTCAACACTCATGAAGGGTTATGTCGGGTACAATCACTTTCGACATTCATCAAGGGTTATGTCAAATTTCATGTAAGGGAAATGCCACTTTCAACATTAAACAAGGGTTGCGACATTCATCAGGGTTTTGTTGAATTTCATATAAGGGTGATGTCACATTTTGATGACCATAGAGGTTTTTGTCACATTGCAATGTTCATAAATTTCTATGTTGCATTGCAAACATTACGACATTCATCAAGGATTATGTCAAATTTGTAATATTTGTTATGTCATTGTGATGTTTCATCAAGGTTTATGTCACATTATGACATTAAAAAAGGGTTATGTTAAATGTGTGACCCAATTCTCGCCATTTCTTCCCATCCTCCCGATTTACTTCATTTATTATGATTAATGCATTGGGACATTTATTTTGGAAAAAGGTATGGAAAAATCTAAAGATGATATCAAGTTTTAAATCACATTATGTTTAACTAGTTAAGTTAAGTTCAATTTTAAGTCCAATGCAATAACCACATTAATACTAACAAAAAATAATCTTAATACAAATATTCCTTTTATATCACATTATCATTTAGTTGGGATTATAAATATCAATGTATCGTGACATTCATTTTAGAAATGTGGCACAAGGCGGGTCGGTCGGACATTCTTTCTTAACAATTCACACGACACACAAAACGTTCACACAGACTTGGTGTAAACAGGATTCCAGAAGCTGGCTTCTATTACTTCAATCAAATAAATGATTAAAATGCGTAATGCAAGGAAATTTAAAACACTAAACTAGTCGGCCTTAGCCATTACAATATATAGAATTAAATGGTGTGTTCTCTCTCTGTGTGACCCTCTCCTCCTCTCAGTATTCAGTTGAATGCTTGAATGAATGAGAAATGAGTGTCGATCCCCTCCTCTCTGTTCCCGTGCACCAGTATTCTACCCTGATGCTGCTTTGTTGCTCATCCTGAGGCCCACTCCATTCCCTGAGACACTCTTCCTCTGTCCACTGAATCCTCCAGATCCTGTAGACCTGCAGTTTCCAACGCTCTCTAGTCATGTTTCACAACATATGTCCTTCTCCCAACCACCTTCTTAACTGCTTATAACTTCCTTAGCATCCCCGATCAGCTACTAAGTACTTCTCCTTGAATTTTGAGCTTCTTTGACTCCGCTACAAGAGTCAGTCCCATCACTGACCTCGACCATACTATCTTCTGTCATCCTTTGACTCTTCTGTCGGATTCCTTTCACGTCTACGGCTTCGCCAGTCCACCCCTTCCTCCATGCCTGGCTTCCACCTCAACCTGTCAGGGTCGTTGATTGACAACCTGTCAAAAATCGACCCTTTGTTGCAACCCTATCATTTATCGACTTATGACATGTCCACTCTCGACCTTTCTGCTTTTGTTGACATACCTCGACAGCTTCTACTCGACCTATTGACTTCGACATCCAATCTTCCTTCGCATAAGTGGTCGTCGGAAATCCCCCTGGTCAACTTACCATGTCGATCAATGTCGACTATTTCGCTTAGGTCTCGATGCCCCTACATCAGACTCCCCAGGTGAAAATGAACTCGACTTCTCCGTCAGTCTCCTGAAACATTCTTCAAAAATCCACGTCACCTCCTGCAACTCATCATCTTTCCATCGCACTACGTATTCTTTCTTTCCTGAACTGCAGGTATGCCCGGCTTCACGTTCCTCTAGCACTTCGGTAATTTCCTCCTTGTGTCGATCTGAATTTTCCATGTCCAGTCGATGTTCGACACTTCCGCATTGTTGCTGGTTGAACCTTCTTCAAATTTGTATAGATATGAGACATTGAATATTGGTGAAATGCTCAAGTCCTTCGGCAGCTCCAACACATAAGCGTTGTCTGAAATCTTCTTCAAGATCTTACATGGTCAAATCTTCTTTAGCTTCAATATGTTATAGGTTCCTGTCAAAAATCTTTCCGTCCACAAATGTGCATAGACTAAGTCTCATTCGCTAAACAATTGTAGCCTCTTCTTCCTGTCAGCTCTCAACTTGTATGCTGCATTGCTCTTTTTTATGCGCTTTCGCACATAATCATGCACTTCTTTCATGTGCTATGTGAATGATTTTGCATCCGCTCTTTTCTTGATTTCTTTCGGCAACCCGACTAAATCCACCACTCCATGTGGGATTCATCCCTGAACAATCTGGAATGGGCTCAAACTTGTCAACCGATTCACAGAATTGTTGTATGCAAACTCTACTTGCGCCAACACGTTCTCCCACTGCTTGGGTATGTCGACCGTCAAACATCTCAGAAGGTTTCCCAAACTTCTATTTATCACCTTGATATTTCCATATGTCTGTGGATGATATGCCGAGCTAAACTGCAACCTTGTGTCCAGTTTCTTCCAAAAGGTTCTCCATAAATGTCCCATAAACTTGGTATCTCTGTCCGATGTTATACTCTTCGGAAACCCATGCAATATGACTATCTCCTCGAATAATAGTAGAACAATGCTTGTGGTGTCACTTGTATTCCGACACGGAATAAAGTGTGCCATCTTCAAAAATATGTCGACTACAACATATATTGAGACGTTACCTTGCTGTGTCTTTGACAATTGTAGCACAAAATCCATGCTCAAGTGTTCCCATGGGGTATTAAGCACTGGTAATGGTGTTTACAACCCCGTATTCTAAGTTCTTCCCTTTCCCCACTGGAAAACTCGACACTGTCATACCCACTTACTGACATCTGTCGTCATTCCTGGCCAATAATACTTCTCTTCGACCAATGCCTTGGTCTTGTCGATGCCAAAATGACCTGCTAATCCACCGTTGTGCAATTCTCGGATTAGGTTCTCTCTCACGGATCCTCTGGGAATACACAACTTTTGTCCCTGGAATATGTATCCCTCTTGGATGAAATAAACCATGTATGGTGTTCTGTTGACACTCCATGGTTCTCGACTTGCCTTCCATGCTTTCGCAAAATCCTCGTCGATCGCATACTTTGTCTTCACCGATTCTATTCCCATTGCCTGAACTGTCGTCGTGTTCAACAATGAAACTCTTCGACTCAGTGCGTCAGCAGCCTTATTCAACTTGCCCGACTTATGTCACAACATGAAGGTATATCCCTGCAGGAATTCGACCCTCTTCATGTGCCATTGATTCAACTTCGACTGATTATTCAAGTACCTCAGTGCTTGGTGATCTGTGTACAACACAAATTCCTTGGGAAACAAATAATTCCTCCACTTCTTCAGTTCTTGGACAATAGCATAGAACTCCTAGTCATAGAACGAATATTTTCGCTTAGCATCATCCAACTTCTCACTGAAGAATGCAATTGGTGGGCCTTCTTGGCTCAACACTTCTCCAATTTCCATTCCACTCGCATTGCAATCGACTTGGAAAACTTTGTCGAAATATGGGAGTGCTAACACTAGACTCTCAGTGACGTTTTCCTTCAACTTGTCGAAAGCTATATGGGCAGCTTTCGTCCACCTAAACTCCCCTTTCCTCATGTACTCTGTCAAAGATGCACATATCCGACTGAATCCCCTGATGAAATTCTGCTAGAAACTGGCAAGTCCATGGAAATGTCTTACTTCAATCGTACTTGTCGGCTCTAGCCAATCCAATATTTCCTTCACCTTCTCTGGTTCCATCACTAACCCTTTACCCAATATTAAAAATCCCAAGTATACCAGTTCTTCCTTCATGAAGAAACACTTTTGCAGGTTCACCATCAACTTCTGCAATACTTTTCGAATGTGCCCCAAGTGTTCTTCCTTGGTTTAACTAAATATCAGAATGTCGTCTAGGTACACTACAACAAACTTACCCAAAAATGGCTTCAGTACCTTGTTCATCAACCAGATGAACGTACTGGGTGCATTAGTCAATCCGAATGGCATGACTAACCACTCATACAACCCTTCTTTTGTTTTGAATGTTGTTTTCCATTCATCTCCTTCTCTAACCAGAATCTGGTGATAAGCACTTTTCAGGTTGATCTTTGTGAAGTACTTTGCTCCACTCAAGCAATCCATCAAGTCGTCCATTCTCGACAATGGAAACTGATACTTGATCATGATCTTGTTTATGGCTCCGGAGTCTGTACACATCCTCCATTTTCCACCCTTCTTCGGCGCTAATACTACTAGTACCGCACACGGAATTAGACTCTCTCTAATCATTCCTCTGTCCAACAATTCTTGGACCTATCGATTGAGTTCCTGACCCTCTGCCGGAGTCATTCTATGTGGTTCCTTGTTTGGAAAACTCGATTCTGGAATCAAGTCTATCTGATGGGATATGCTTCTCATTGGTGGAAATCCCGTCGGCTCTTAGTTGACTACTATGCTCCTGAACTCATCGAGCATCTCTTCGACTTCGTCCGGAATCCTCTCCATTGTCGACCTCTTGACACATGGCCATTTCAGAATGATGATGAAATATACCGACTTCTTTTCCTCCTATATGAGGAATTCCTTGGCTAAACACATCAACACTCGCTTCTCCCAATAGTTTCTCTCGCCCTGCTTGTAGTCGGCTTGGTCCTCCTGCTTCGGCTTCAGAGTCCCACGCGTGTCATTTTTTCACACTGTGACTGTGTTGGCTCGACCATCATAGATCATCTTCCGATCATATTTCCATGGTCTCCCTAAAAACAAATTACATGCATCCATTGGGATTACGTCACACAGTACATTGTCTTCAAGCTTCCTGGCCTTGAAGTTAATCAAGCACTGTCTGGTTACCTTCACATGGTGTCCTTTCTACAACCATGAGATCTTATATGGGTTTCGGTTTTCCCAAAATCTCAAACCCGCTTTGTCGATGACCTCCGTTGACACAAGATTCTTCGTACTACCACCATCAACCATGGTCTTGCAATACCACTCACTGATCCACACTTTGGTTCGAAAGATAAAATTTCGCTATGCCGACTCTTTCTCGTCACGTCGGTCGTCCTGAACCAACGTTCGCCTGGACGTCATGGCTCGACCTTTTCTTTTCCCATCTTCACTGCTATTGGATGTCAATTCCACCCTCTCGTCGACCTGCTCATCTCTTCGATGTCTAGGTTTCAACTCCTCTGCAGCATGTAGGTTCTTTGGGAATTCATATTCCTTGTGTTCGATTCCTTGAAACTTGTAAAAAAACAAAGCTGGTATGTCATCTCCTTTTCTGTGGGATGGACCACTTCGACCATACGCACATCAACGACGGTTCTCTCGACCATTGCGTCGGTTTTCGTGCAATTTCTCCTTAGTCGATGTCCCTTTCACATGTCGGTTGTCTTCAACGGCTTCTCTCCTGGTTCCACTACTTTGGCCTTTCACGGAAACAGTCTTCACACCCCAACCAGTCATCCTGTCTATGGTAGATGCGAATTTCCTTGACAGTTTCCCTTCTGCCTTCAAAGCTGACTGGTAGGCTTCACCGACCGCTCTGAACCTTGATAGGCTCAACTCGTCCTGTATGGAATACTTCAAGCTGTTCACATATCTTGCAACAACTTCTTCTCCTTCATCGGTTTGTCTTGACCTTATCAAAAATCTATAGAACTCTTCTGTGTACTCTTTCACGGTCATCTCTTTTTGTCGAAAGTTCTAGAACTTTCGGAACAAGGAAATCACATAGTCACCCAACAAGAACTTCCCCTTCAGCTTGGTGACTATCCTATCCCAAGACTTTATCTTCTCCTTTCTCTTCTTGACTTTGTCAGCCTGTACATTGTCCTACCATAATGAGGCATGACCCTTCAACCTCAAACATGTAGTCTTAACCCATTTAGGATCCTCGATCTTCTCTATGTCGAAGTATTTCTCCATCTCTCTGAACCAGTCTATCAAGTCTTGTGGATCCAGACTTCCTGAATAGGTACGTACATCCATCTTTGTCTGACCTCTCATCTCCATCAGAAGGTTGATGAGTTTGTCTTATGGTTCTTCCCCTACTGCTTCCCTTGATTCCACCTTCTCGACTTCCTCGTCATTGTGGTCTAATGCATCAGGAACGCATCCACGCCTTTGGATTTCTTTGATTGCTGCGACTTCACTAGTCAAACTTTGCATTGTTCGCATGCACTCGTCGAACATTTCACAATCAACAATGACTGCAGTGCCACGCACTCTTCTCCCAACTCCTCAAAAATTAAGTTACACCTCTATGAGCCATTTTCAACCGCAGCCGAAACTCCCACTCGTCCAATCACAACCGGACATTTACAAGTCATGCGAAACTCTACCCAACCACAGCTGGAGCTATTCTACGCACTCAAAACTGTATTAGTGATACCAACTGGCGCTCTCTTGCTCAAATGATGCTTCCACTCAACCGGACTCTTCTTCCGAGCTCTGATATTACCAGTTATTTCCAGCCCTAATACCAACTGGTGCAAGGCGGGTCGATCAGACCTTCTTGCTTAAAAATTCACACGACACACACGACGTTCACACAGACTTGGTGTAAACAGGATGTCAGAAGATGGCTTCTATTACTTCAAACAAATAAATGATTACAATGCAGAATGCAAGGAAATGTAAAACAATAAACTAGTCGGCCTTAGCCATTACAATATACAAAAGTAAATGGTGTGTTCTCTCTGTGTGTGACCCTCTCCTCCTCTTAGTCTTCAGTTGAATGCTAGAACGAATGAGCAATGAGTGAAAATCCCCTCCTCTCTGTGCCTGAGAACCGGACTTCTACCCTGTTGTTGCTCTGCTACTCATCCCAAGGCCCACTCTATTCCCCAAGACACTCTTCCTCTGTCTGTCGAATCCTCCAGATCTTGCAGACCTATAGTTGTCAATGCCCTCTAGCCGTGTTGCACAACCTTTGTCCTGCTCCCAACCGCCTTCTTAACTTCTCATAACTTCCTTACCAACCCCGAATGGATACCATGTACTTCGCCTTGACTTCTGAGCTTCTCTGACTCTCTTATAGGAGTCGGTCAAATCACTGACCCCGACCATACTGTCTTCTGTCATCCTTTGACTTATCTGTCAGCTTCCTTTCACGTCTACGGCTTCAGCTTCCTTTCATGTCTATGGCTTCGCCAGTCCGCCCTTTCCTCCACGCTTGGATTCCGCCTCAACTTGCTGGTGTCGTTGCTCGACAACGTGTCGACACTCAACCCTTCACTGCAACCCTGTCATCTGTCGACCTATGACATGTCAACTCTCGAGCTTTCTCCTTTTGTCGATGCACCTCGACAGCTTATGCTCGACTTATTGACTTCGACAACCAATCTTCCTTCGCACTAGTGGTCGTCGGCAATCCCCTTGGTCAACATCCCATGTTGATTAATGTCGACTATTTCTCCTAGGTCCCGATGCCCCTGCATCAAAATGGAAAAATCTAAAGATGAGATCAAGTTTTATCACATTATGTTTTAGTTAAATTAAAGATCAATTTTAAGTATAGATCATCTTAATACAGATACTCATTTTTATATCACACTATGATTTAGTTGGAATTCTAAAATCAATGCATTGTGACATTCATTTTGGAAAACTTTATGGCAAAATCTAAATATGAAATCAAGTTTTATATCACATTATGTCTTATTTAAGTTATAGATCAATTTTAAGTATAGATCTATCATGCAACAACCACATTAATACTTACAAAAATGAATCTCAATACAAATATTTATTTTTATATTGCACTATGAATTAGGTGGAATTAGATAAACAACCACATTAATACTAACAAAAATTAATCTCAATGCAAATATTCATTTTTATATCATACTATGCTTTAGGTGGGATTCTAAACATCAATGCATTGGGACATTGATTTTGGAAAACTTTATGGAAAAATCTAAAGATGAGATCAATTTTTATATCATATTATGTTTTAGTTAAGTTAAAGATAATATTGTGTTTTAGTTAAGTTAAAGATAATATTGTGTTTTAGTTAAGTTAAAGATAATATTATGTTTTAGTTAAGTTAAAGATCATTTTTAAGTTAAAGGTAAACAACCACATTAATACTACACAAATTAATCTTAATACACATTCATTAATATTTTTTATATATCTATATTTATCAATCATCTTAATGTTAAACCATGATCAAATTAATAACTATTATATATAAATAGCAAATTAATAATCGTTAAATATATTACTGTATATTAAACTAAGATTGAAGTTTTGCTTTTTGTAAATCTATATATCAAACATATTAATATATTAAATATTAAAATGGTGCTAAAATTAATACTTATTATATTTAAATGTAATAACTAAATTAATACTAACACAAATTAATCTTAATATAAATATTCCTTTTTATTTTTAATATATCTATATAATTAATCATGTTAATATTAAATTAATATAAATATAAATATTCATTTTTATTTTTTATATACTTATATATATTAATCATATTAATATTAAATTAATAATTATTACATATAAATGATAAACTAATAATCATTACATATATTATTACAAACAAAGTAACTTATAATACTATGTTTATAAATACATATACCAATCATAATCATATTAATTAATGTATTAAATATTAAAACCATAATAAAATTAATAAATATTACATATAAATGGTAAATTAGTTATTATTCAACTTGTGAGCTAATAAAAAAACTTCTTCATAATGCATAATAAAATACATAATCTTTGTTAGCGTTCATAACTCTGACTCGCATAATCTTTGTTGCCTGAACGACTAATCTTTGTTGGCCGAACGACTAAATTTTAGGTATATTTTATAATTTAATAAAATATAATCGTTTTCAAATTATAGTTATATATTTTCACAATTTTATAATTTAATTAAAAAACAAATTTTAAATAGGTTAAAGTTTAGAATTATTTCCAAATAATTCTCTTAACACACCACTGAGAATTAAGTATACTCTTTTTTACTATTTAGCAAAAAATTTCAAACAATAATCATAAATTTCAAACAATAATAAAAAAATTCAAAGGCAATCAAAAGGTTTAATAATTCTTGGTCGCGGACTGTATTCGAAATCTAGAATATGAGCCAAACATCAAAAATAAAATAAAATGTCACTAACGGACTACATCAGTGCCGGCACCTCCTGAGTAGCGCTTGAGTTAAGTATAAAGAGATATTCAATCTAAAGAGTTTAAAGTATAGAGAGACATTCAATCCAAAGCAATGCAGTATATTTAATGATCTAATCCAAAGATTCATATCCGCTTAATAACAACATTAAATGCTACACCATTCAAAATTTAATATAAATTTGAAACATCACATACACTGCTCACTAATACTGCTCTCGTAAAGTGCCCTAAAAAAGTACATGCTGCTAAAACCTACATTTCTTTTTCTGAATTAGGCTATATTTGCAAGTTTCAATGCAATACAGTCACTTTCCTTTTGAGCAAGTATACAAATATATCATGTATATACTATATTCTACGTTTACCCGCTCATTGGTACAATATTATACTATAAATAATTTTCCACAATCCCCAAAAACATAGGAGCAAGTAAAAATATTCCATGATATATTCTAATGAGAAGAAAATGCGTTTTGCTACAGTTAACAAAAGCATTACCAAGACTATGGCCAATGACATAACGAAATTAAAACAAGGGCAAGGACTACTTCTCATTTTCTATGGCAGGTATAAACCGCATATATACGTTTCAATTTGATTTGCCATAGGCAATATCTAAGAGAGACCAACTTACTGCTATTTCCACTTAGTGCATGGACTTCAGCTAGTGAAGAAAGAGGAGCCGAAAAAGAAATAGTAATTTTTAAGTATTTATAAGTAAAGAGACTTTCTTAGTATTAGTCCGGGTTAAACCGGCTTACCTTTCTCTGTACATTAGAAAGTAAACCTCCAAGGGCTCGATGTAAACGCCTATAAGCGTAATAATTATTTTTGAATTGACAATTAAATGCATAAATATGTTTTTTTCAAACTTCTAATGTTATAAAAAAAATCAATTCAAATTATTTTGTTATTAAGAGAAAGAATTAAATGCCCTTACTAATGTTTAATTAAGAAATTAGTGTGACGGGCGAATTGGTGGAAGTAATTTCCTCTTGTGGAAGTATAAATTATGTCTAGCTGGTGCGAACACATCTCTATAATTCGGTGGACATCGGACATCCAAGTATTCCGGTGATTAATCATGTAATACTATCATGTTATGAGAAATGGAAGTGAACAAAGTAAGCTAATCATCATATGTATGTATTGTACAAAGCTTTTCTCTGCACCGTATTGTACAAAGCTTTTCCACAACTAACAAAACTTTCAAAATTAAACTTGGACCTTTATGCCATTTCATTCTATATTCTTAAAACAATCCTCAAATTGTGTACCTGAAACAAAATTCTGTAATATACTGTCATGAGAAATGGAATTGAACAAAATAAGCTAAAGTTTCTGTAATATACTGTCATGAGAAATGGAATTGAACAAAATATGCTAAGCTAATCATAATATGTATTATGTATTGTATAAACCTCTTCTCCACAACTTAATGTTCAACCCACCCTATGTTATTCCACTACTGAAGTAACAATGAAATGAAATACAAACCTTTCTCAAAATTAAACCTGGGAGTTTATGCCATTACTGAGCATGAAAAATGAAATACAAACCTTTCTCAAAATTAAACCTAAACCTCGGAATTTATGCCATTATTGAGCATGAAAAAACTGTGCTACACAGATATTTTCCTCTACACCTTTAATTTTAAACCCACCCTAAAATTTCTCAAGAACTAAAGTAATCTTAAAATGAAATGCTCTTCAGAAATAAGTATTAAACCTTTCTGAGGAACAACCGTGGGGTTTACGCCATTCGTGAGCAGGGCTTTGCTCTACCTCCTTAAATCCATCCTTTAATTTTTAAATATGTACACCTGAAACACAAGACGGCCGTAAGGAATGTTAGTAGAGAAAATAAGTTAATGATCTGTATTGTACACAAAATTTATGTACAAGGCCAAAGTAATGTTAACCAACCCTGCAATTTTTCAAGAACTGATGCAAACTTGAAATGAAATGAAATACTTTAAAGAAAGAAGCATTTAACCTTTCAGAGGAACGCCATTGCTGAGCATGAAACAACGATTACGGTAGCGTGTAAGTGTATGCAAAGCGAGTCCATAATCTCATTTCCCATATCAAGATAATTATAAGAACTCCATTATCGTGTGATCGACCTCCGTTATCTTGTGATCGAACTCTATCACGTCTTGTGATCGACCTCCATTAATATCCCCCATCTCTCTCTGTGTCTTATGCACATCGAAAATAGAAAAAGGAGCATGGGAGAAAAATGCATCTAGAAGCACTGAATTAGAAAAATGCATCCAGAAGCACTGAAGAAAAAGAGAAAGAGGCAAAATCAAAAGGCATACATACAAGAAACGCCTGTGGAACAAAACAAATAACACAAGCAAATGACAGAGAGAGGCAGAGGAACTCTTGATATCATGGATCGTTATATAGATATATGGATCTCAAACGGTCACAAACATCATCATCTTTCTTCGCTTTTTTATTTAAATCTCGGTAGCTTTTTTCGGCCAAGCAACCGTGTACACGTATCTCGGTAGCTTTTTTCGGCCAAGCAACGTTGTACATGTATTTCTGTTTTCCGGCAGCCGTTTTCATAGTGGAGGGGATGCACCCGAAAAACTGCTCATCAGTGTTAATGAAACCACTGGCCACGAGCGTGGCCTCGAAAGCGGTTTCCCCTGCGACGTGTGGGGCGACTTTGAAAGGTAGCGTAACTGTACATTGGCATGTTGGCACGTTGGCACGTGCGAATGAGAGAGAACGGAAGGCAGCTAAGAGGAGTAGCCATTTGGTAATCATTCTAAGTTTTGTATTTTTCCAGTCATCTTCGCTAGAATTGGGCGATTTTGCATTTACTCAAATTGCTTTTTTATATCTTTAATAATAGTTTTTTTTGGCTAAGTTGTAATTTAAATATTCTACATTTTCAATCTTTCCGAGTTTTAGTCTTATTTTTGGTGTTACAGGGTATTCGAGGGTGCTGAATCTATTTATGAAATAAAAAACCTAATTTAAATACTCACAAATTTGGATTTTACCAAAAACTATTTCCCCATTCCAACCAAAACCTATCTTAAAATCCAAAAAATAGAATAATTAAACTACTCATTTTGCTAACCCAACTTTGAGTGGTTTTGATTGGACTTTGTAGCACTCTCTCTATATATAAAGTGTGTGTCTATGAAAATATATATATATATATTGATAATGTAGGATTTTCTTAGAGATATTAGCATATATCATATATGGGTGTGGAAAGGTGGCATGTGGCCCGGGCTCCTATTCTTTTACAAATGCGCAAATGGGACTCAAAACCTCCTAGTCGTCAAATTCAATGCATTTATTATGATGACTTCAAAAAGAACTAATTCTTAAGAGTGGAGGCATATGCATTTACTATGATGACTTCAAAAGAACTAATTCTTAAGAGTGGAGGCATCTGAGGGAGGAAGTGATGTTTATGTCATGCAACAACTTTAAGACAACTTACAAATAATTAAGAGGGTCACCATTGAAAGGGAAAAAGAAATGTACAAAAATTCACAAAAAGATCTTATAGAACTTGATGGCGAAATTTGAAGCTTTATCAATCTAAAATATGGCAATTCCTTGCTCATCGTTTTGAATTAGTAAACATTTACAAGCGGCTAGGGTAGGGTCCCTACCCTAGCCGCCACACCCACCCATCCTTCCCCTTTGAGGCGTTCCTTATATAGTGGGGGCTCTTTGACAGCAGAGTTTTCTTCGTCAAGTGGCGTTCCATCCTTTGTGTGGCGGCGATGGTTTCTCACTGCTATGCTCACAATGCTCGTCGTTTCTGAGAGTCGACATGTGCGGGATCTTCTAAGGTGGCGAACATCCTCGGCGGCGATGTTTTATTCCTCATAGAGGCGACATTTTATCCTGTGTATGGAGACGACGACGTTTTCTATGCGGAGGTGTCCATGGATGTGGGGAAGGACTTCAAGGTTTTTTGGAGCTCATTTGTTGTTAGGGGGAGTCATTTTTGTATTGACAGCCTTGATGCTCGAACCTTTCTTACTATTTAGCATTTTATTTTGTAATGTGCTCTGCACAATGTATGATGCATTGTAATAGGGCACTTTTGGTTTCCTTATAATAGGGAGTTTGTCAACAATTTTATGTTTGTAGAGTTTGAAGGGGTGTTGTACCCTTAATCCTGTTGGGTTTTCCTATAACTTGTGAACATAAAGTACGAATTATGTTATTGTATACTTTGATTCTAAGATAAATATCAAGTATAACATTTTTTTTGGTGAAAAAAAAAACTATTCAAGGGTTTTCATTGAGGACAACTTAGTTATGTTGAAAACAGTAGAGGAAGAAAGAAGGAAATTACTTGAGAGAAAAGAAGAAAAATGACACTAGAAAAGCAAGGTGGTATGATTGGAGTAGAGTGACAAGAATACTAAGTTCTTCTAAAACTATTTAAAGATTAACAAAAGCCAAAATAACATCCTAGAGATTTAAGATAGCAATGGAGGTGTAGCTTAAAATTTGGAGGAAAATTGAAATGCAAGAGTTCATCTTTTTCACAACTTTTGCATGGGCCCAATAAGGAAAACATTGCTGAGGTAATTGATTTTTCTTCCTACTTCCCTATAATTGTAGATGTTAATCAGAATGAAGACACGATGGGGGAGATAACTAGGAAATAATTGAAAATGGTTGTTCACTCCTTCCAAAGGGATTAAAATGCACCTAGATGGATTGCCCACTGATTTTTTATATGCTTCTATTATTTGATAAAAAATTCATGCGTAACAAGTACAAACGCACCGTTAAAGAGCATCCGCAAAATCCCTCGCGGCGGAAAATATCCACTATATTTGGTAACAGATATTTCTACATGTATTTTTACAAAATAATTCATTACGATGCGTTTCATACACATAAGTGCACTGGGCGTCCAAACCTTACATGCACCGTCGCACAAATTTTTAAATTGTTTTTAAGATGGTGTGCTTTACTTATGTATGCACCAGTGCGAATTGACAACATGCACAAGAAAATACCGAAAATCAGAATTTAAAAAAATCGCACAAACCCCTTTTTCCCTAAAGTAAAAAAAGGGCGGCAATTTTAAGTTTGAAAAGTAAATATAAATAATGTTTAAAAGCCAAAAACCTAAACATTAAATCATTTTTTTGCCGAAAGTTTCAGGGGGAGAGTTTTGGAAGAGAGACTTACATGGAAGGAGTTTGGAGGAATTGGAAGGAGTTCTGAGGGTCAAAATTTGTTAGGTACGGTGAATCAAACAAAACCATGCATAATAGAAATTTCAAGCATGTAAATATTACTATGTTGGAATATCAAGTAATACTGAGAAGGGGGGTGAATCAGTATTAGGCTATCTGTTTAATTTTTTATCACTTTGAAACAGAATAAAAAATGAAGACAGAACACACAATATTATTGTGGAATCCCAATTGGGAAAACCACCAATACTTTCTATTACTGAAAATTTATATTTACAAATAGTTTACAAACACCAACTTGATGGATGCACCAACACCCAAATTTTCAGCAACGACTGAAGGATGCACCAACACCCTGTTTACCAACAACAACTGGAAGGAGGATATGACCCCCTACGGGCTTGCATCCTATCCTTGCGCCTCCCAACCACCCTTGTTTTGTATTTTAATAATATTTAGAACTTCTTCAAGAACTGTTGTTGCTATTCTTTGTCTTTAACCTTTGTTTTCGATCTGCTTATTAGAACCATAGAGACACCTTTCATCAGATTGAAATATGTTTATATTTTCGTCATAATCACAAAGAACCATCGTGTCTTTTCATTAAAGGATAATAAGACTTCATTGTGTCTTTTCACCAACTAATTATATATTTTGTTTTAATAACCTTCATCACAACCTTTCATATCCATGTTTAACAATAATAATTATTGTTTTACAGATTTTAACTAATCTTTTTGCATTCTCCATCACAATGGCGAGCATCTCTTCAAAACGTTTGCGGGAATATTTTATATCCGCAAGCATCACCTCATGTCTGAGGATATCAAAGTGTTTGCGGGCATATTCCTATAGTCACCCTTCATAAGCCTGCGAGCATACTATAAAGTGCGAACATCCATATTTTTTCTCTGTTTTGGCAAACCAAAATATTGCACATGTGACCATCAAAGAGGAAAACCAAGACCATATCTGGATGGAAAAATCATCAAGGAACAACCTCATACCATTTGATAAATTTATTTACAAAATGAGAGCATATGGTGTGCATTTATAAATGGCCTTTTAAACTTCTGGGTTATACACTTGGACAATTTTTCAAAACCCTAGGTCAAATAAGATGATTTTTATTTTCACCAATATTGGAAATATGAAGCATCCACAGCACGGGGGACATCATGTAGATTCTATCCATGTCAATTCCATCCTATGCAACCTCATCCTCTCTCCTTGGCGGGCATTTTACTGGAACAGTGTAAATCATGCCAGAGGGCATTTTTGGCAGGCCAACATCTTCACCTTCAATTATTGTTTTGGAAAACTAATGATATGGTTAGATGCAAAAACCAAAAATATACATTCTTATATCCTCAGAATTAATTAATCAATCAAATACAAAAGGTGGTGGGCATTTTCCCGAGGCTACTTAGGCAGTTTTACTGGAAGAGTTTATACTTAGCCAAATCCTTCAATTTTCAAGGTGAATTTTTATTTCACCAAAACAATGAAACTATGATACCAGGAAATAAAATCCATCTAACTGAGCTCGTCACAATTGCTTTCACCTTCAGATTCATCATCCTCTGACCTGGGAGGGCATTTTATTGAACTGGGTTCCCAACGAATAAAACAGCTTGAACCCTTGTTTTGGTATACTTGTATCTTTCTCCTCAAGCACTCTTAAAGAAAAATGAGACCATGGTTAGATGCACAAGTCAATAAGATACAAGATGGCACTCTTAAATAATTTTTATCATTAAACTATGAGATATGGAGGTCATTTTCCTAGAGCATCTTAGACTAATTTTCCAATACTTAGTCAATTTCTAGAGTTTCACCAAACTGTCAACCCTTTATATAATGATGTCAAATTGTATTAATGACATCATGAAGGTACTAGAACACCATCAGATGGATTTGCACACTCATCACACTTGCCACATCATCATATATTCCATATCATATCCTTTGTCATTAATGAATACTTTTGGCATCAATGACAATTATACTCAACATTCTCCCCCTTTATCATTGATGACAACAACTTCAAATTTTTCTCCCCCTTTTAACATTAATTACAAAGATTCATAAATCTCCCCATGTCACCATTTATCTCCCCATCAACTATGTCCCTTTTGTGATAGGGTTACAATATTCATTTTATCTTAATGAAGAGAGATAATTCCCAATTTTTCGTAAGATAGGAAAATGGCTCTCTTGGCAGTGGTTTAGTGAAAATATCAGCTATATGTTCCTTTGTATCAACATACTCCAGTTTGATAACCTTTTGTGACACTTTCTCTCTTAAAAAATGATATTTGATTGGATATGTTGTATTAGAGTGCATAACATGATTTTTGGATATGTTTATAACACTTGTATTATCACAATGTATAGCAATGGGATTCTCATATTTTACAAGTAAATCTTCCAATGTTTGCTTCATCCAAATGACTTGTGTACAACATGATGTAGTAGCAATATACTCAGATTCTGCTGTAGATAGTGAAATGGAAGACTTCTTTAAATACTTGTCAAGTCTTGAGAACCATGCTCTTGGAGCTTGTTTAAGACCATAGAGTGCTTTATTAAGTTTGCAAACATAATCTCTATTTTCTGATAAGAGAAAACCTTCAGGTTGCTCAACATATACTTGTTCTTCAAGTTATCCATTGAGAAATGAATATTTTACATCCATTTGATACACTTTAAATTTCTTGTAGCAAGCAAAAGCTAAAAACATCCTAATGGCTTCAAGTCTTGCCACATGTGCACAAGTTTCTTCCAAATCAACACCTTCTACTTGAGCGTATCCCTTGCATACTAATCTAACCTTGTTCCTTATCACATGACCATACTTATTGAACTTGTTTTTAAAGATCCATTTGGTTCCAATTGCATTCATGTACTTAGGTCTTGGGACAAGTTCCCAATTTTGGCTCTTCTCTATTTGATCAAGTTCATCATTCATAGCATTGATCCAATCGAGAATTACAAAGAAAGCGGGTTCTTTTAATTAATTTATGTAATTAAATTAATTTGTTTGAATTATTTGTAAAGTTAAATAACATTTATTGGTTAATGTGTGACATGCACAGCCAAAAAATGAGGAAGCTCGATAATATTTTTTCCAAACTAAGTTTAGAAGAGCGTAAAATGTTGATGGAAAAGTTACAAAGGGATGAATCAGGTGAATAAAAAATAAGTCAATATGAATTATTTATTGAAATTTGAGTAATAATATTCACTAATATGTTGCAAATAACGCAATTCAGATATGATGAATGTTATGTAGGGACTCATAGCAACAAAAGTCAATGTCAGCACAAGAATTATTTTTTATGGAAAGATGCAAATGATGATAAATTGGTCCTTAGCTCATCTGGAGTGGTGCTGGAAATTAATAGAAGGGGCAAAGAATTTTATAATACTATGAGGTATTTAGTGGAAAGAACGTACATACGTACTTTTCACTTACAATACATAAACCAATCAAATGATTTGAAGAATCAGGTCATATGTAAACTACAAGAGGCGTTCCCAGAGCAATGGTCAATGAGACATGTTAGGCTTGCAATAGAAAAAACATACAACAACAAAAAATAATCATTCAAAAGGTAATATTCCTAAACATGTTTATGTAGAATATGTATCTATAACTATTGCAAAGCATCATTCATTCAATAATTTTAATTATGTCATATTTATTTTTCATAACAACAAAAAAAATAGTTTAATGTCATTTTACATTTTCAGGAAGATTATGAGAATCCCAAAGGATGAATGAGGTGATATGTGAAATGTGACAGTAGAGATGTCCAAAAAAGTGTACAAGGAGATGGTCAAGGAAATGGACATAATTGCATCGCGCAAAGCATCATTCATTCAATAATTTTAATTATGTCATATTTATTTTTCATAACAACAAAAAAATAGTTTAATGTCATTTTACATTTTCAGGAAGATTATGAGAATCCCAAAGGATGAATGAGGTGATATGTGAAATGTGCCAGTAAGGATGTCCAAGAAAGTGTACAAGGAGATGGTCAAGGAAATGGACATAATTGCATTGTAGGAAGAGACATCTCAACAGCCACATGCTTCAAATGTATGAAATAATTGGTTTTTAGGTTTATGTTATACATTTCATTAATTAATTCAACATTAAATATTTATTTTCAATTGTTTTGTTGCAGAAAATAAAATAAAATGGAACCCAGTTAGCACACAAGACATGATGACAAGGAAAAAAGGGGTTGATAGAAATTGTGTGAGTATTTGTGATTTTGTTGTAAGAAATAAATATTTTGTAGTGGTTGTGATTGGTGTATTTTAATTATTTTAATTTTTTTTCACTCTAAATCCTTGCATGTCTTCAAACATGTGTTAGCATACAAAGGCGATCCATCAAAAGAATTGATTGGCATTGTGTTAAGCAAGGTTTGTGAGTATATGTTGGTGTATCAAAAATTAATTGTGAATTTTGTAAGTCTCTATGTTGTTTTAATTCTCTCATTTTACAATTAATAAAACAACAAAAATATTTTATATTAAATCTATGATTTGTGACAGGGCATAACACTGGCAGGAAACAAAGTATGGAGTGGAGACAACATAAGAGTTGTTGATAGAAGGCATGATATTTGGTTTTGAGAGAATGTGTATCATACATGAGTCGATTATTTCTATGGTATGTCGCTTTCATTTACATTAATGTATACTATCAATTTATTTTTCATTATTCCTGTTGGTAATGTAGATACACTTAGTATACTTTATTTTTATGTTTGCAAATGGAAGCTGCAGAAGAGGGAAACAATCGATCCAATCAACAAAAAATTTGCCCAAATAACACAATTGATGAAAGTGGCTCAAGCACAGATAACAGTTCCAACGAAGAATGATGCTTTGTATTTTTTATGTTAATTCAATCTATTGTAGCTTGTTGTATATTTTGAAATAATTGTCTGTGAAAATCAGATATTTTGTATAATAATGTACTGGACATAGTGTTCTAAATTCAAAGATGAGTTACCAATAAGTGCAACAATAATTACATGCATGTCGAAATTTTGATTATTGTTGTCTTTATGTTGTCATATTTTTTATGAAAAATGCACTCTTATTGATATATAATAAAATATTAAAAAAATATTCTATTGCATTCTTCAATATTATTGTCAAATGTTACATCGATAATTTGTTTTCCAAGAAAAAAATGCGTATTTTCATTCAAGATGGAGCAAAAATAAATTATTCAGTGCCATACAACACTTGTAAATGGTACATTGGTAATTAAATGTATGGATGATTAAATATTACAATAGATTCTTGCATCTATGATATAAGAAATTAATCCAAACAAACAATTTCAATAATTAAAATTGAAATGAATTTTACTATAAACAAATATTTCAATTTCAGATGAATAATGGAATTAAAAAAATAATATATACATATATATATATAAATATGAATGAAATATCAGTATCCATTCTTCAAAGGATCATATTCGATGTGTTTACTAATATATGCCGCACAAAGGCTCCTATACTAACATTACGCATCGATGCTTATAAACTAAAATTACGCAGCAGTGCATGTAAAACATTGAGGACTTATGCGTTTGATTTTATGAATCGCACCAGTGCATATAGATTGATGATACGCACTAAGAACGATCAAAGCTTATGCCCACCAATTTTTATTTTTTAATCTGGATGGTGCGTTTGACGTGTTAAACTACACCGGATCATGTTGATAGTTTGTAGGCACCGATGTGTTCTAGTATAATGCACTAGTGCGACCTGATAAATGTGCAACGTCGTTAAATTTAAAAATAATGAAAAAATGTACAGTGTGTATGATGTAAGATACCACACCAGTGCATTTATGTTGTATAGATGCATCGATGCATATATGCTATACGCAAGCACTAGTGTGGCATTGAAATTTGATTATTTGCGGTGCTTGTTCTGGTTGAGTGCACCAATGTGTCTTTTCTAATCATACAGCACCAGTGCGTCATAGTAAGAAATGCACTGATGCCCGTAAATTCAATTGTGTGCATTGATAATATAACATTCGCTAAAACCTCGACCACGAAGTATATTTTAGTTATAAAATGTATCCATTATCACCTCCATAAAAACATCTGATACCATTTGCGGAGGTCGTAGGGGAGGTTTTTTTGACAATTTTTTCCAATCTTGTAACACTAAAAACATCTGCTATGACCTCCTCTACGGGCTCTTTTCCATGTTGTTGACTTAAGTATTGATCTAGAGGTTTCCAATGTAGACCCAGGTTCTTTGTGGTTTCAATGAACCAACAAAACCCCTTCTCATCGACCCTTTCGGCAATAGCCTACGTGCAGGATGAGATCTCACCCAAGGTGTAGCTATGGGGGCACTGCGGAATCAGGATTCCACAGTGATGTGATGAGTTGTTCGAACAGGACTACTATGCAATGCACTATTAGACTTGCACAACGGGATGAGGACTGCGCGACGATAGACTGCGTTGCGGTCCGCACCTCTTCAAACTAATTGCTTGCGCAACCAGCGCATCTAAGTACTGCGCGGTTCGGGCAAGATGCAAATAGCAGGACAACGTAAATGACTTATACGCTTCCACTTCCATACTTAATAGATATTCAAGTATTTAGTTAACGCTTATCCATTCATTTAATGCCTTAGATCATTTTAGCTTTATACGAATGCAAGCAAATAAAACATACAGTACTGTGCACTCCCATTGTTGCACATCAAAACCATTAATCAACCCAACTCAACATACACTTGTGATTATTCAATAAACGGATACTTCTATAGGCTTAGAACACTATGCATTCATCAATTATCCATTCAGGTAATACTTAACATATTATTCCCATCTTTCTCCTATGGTGAATACATATAAAAACATTAACATAACAACAAATAAGTGAGAATCCAGACAATCATTCATAAGAAAATAGATAGGTGCAAAGCATAAACAATCACACTACACAAGATTTAACATGGTTCACCCCGAGGATGGAGGTTACGTCCACACAAATTGTTGTCGTATTAGTCTTTAGGAAGGGTACAATAGTTCTTAGGCTACGCACTCAGTTGTAGGCTCTCTTCTCGCTCAATTAGGTCTTTGCGCACACAGCTACAGATCCTTTACAATGGAAACTCAAAAATAGGTCTTGCTTAAGATAATATAGTGCTAATCAACCCACATTCATTAACCCTTCCCTTACAAAATTGTGCCCCTTTTATAGATCATGCCCATAGTCCGTGTCTTTACAATCATATGGGCCAAAACAAACCCTAAGGTTTACAAAACTGGCGTGGCTAACTTCCAGCCTGGCTGTTGCTGTCAACAGCTTGCTCCTCCCGCTCCAATCCATCCTGCTAGGCCACTCGTCGCCCACACACTCTTCTAACAACCGCAGTTGTCAAAACGGTTACAACTTCATCATGGCCTGTCCCTTTCTGCACCTTCCGCCTGCCTGTCGTTGTTGGCGTAGTTTCCTAGCTTCTCAACTGCTTGCCGCCACTCTCCTTAACAGGTCGATTTCTTCTTTCTTCAACCTTTTCCTTACCCAAAATAGGTCACTTCCTCGTCTGACCTTTACTTACATTTCTAACCAAAAATAGTTGCTGTACAGGTCCTACGCACCAGCAGAGTGCGCAATCCTACCTTGCCCCTTGCCGTTGCGTTCTATGTGCAATTCTCAAAATTGCCCCCATACCATGTCGCAACGCGCAATGAGCAATTTATAATACTTGTGCATATTCTCCAACTTGGGCCCCACCCAACACCCCAGCAACGAAACCATTTGTTGGCTTAAACACTGATCTAGAGGTTTCCAATGTAGACCCAGGTTCTTTGTGGTTTCAATTAACCAACAAAACCCCTTCTCACGGGCCCTTTCGGCAACAGCCTATGTGCAGGTTGAGGTCTCACCCGAGGTGTAGCTATGGGGGCACTATGGAATCAGGATTCCATAGTGATGTGATGATTTGTTCGAACAGGAATACTGCGCAACGCACTATTAGACTTGCACGGCGGGCTGAGGACTATGCGACGATAGACTACGTCGCAGTACGCACCTCTTCAAATTAACTACTCACGCAACCAGCGCATCTAAGGACAGCGCGGTTTGGGTGAGATGCAAATAGCAAGGCAGTGTAATTGACTTATATGCTTCCACTTCCAGACTTAACAGATATTCAAGACTTTACTTAACACCTACCCATTCATCTACTGCCTTAGATTATTTTAGCTTTATATGAATGCAAGCAAATAAAATATACAGTACTAAGCAATCCCAGTGCTGTGCATCAAAAGGGTTAATCAACCCAACTCAGCATACACTTGTGATTATTCAATAAATTGATACTTTTGCAGGCTTAGAACACTATGCATTCATCAATTATCCATTCACGTAATACTTAACATATTATTCTCATCTTTCTCCTATGGCGAATACATATAAAAGCATTAACATAACAACAAATAAGTGAGAATCCATACATTCATTCATAAGCAAACAGATAGGTGCAAAGCATAAACAATCACACTACACAATATTTAACATGGTTCACCCCCAGGATGGAGGCTACGTCCACAAGAACTGTTGTTGTATTAGTATTTAGGAAGGGTACAACAGTTCTTAGCCTATGCACTCAGCTGCAGGCTCTATTCTTGCTCAATTAGGTCTCTGCACACATAGCTGCAGAGCCTTTACAATGGAAACTCAAAAATAGGTCTTTCTTAAGATAATACAGTGTTAATCAACCCACATTCATTAACCCTTCCCTTACAAAATTGCACCCCTTTTATAGATCATGCCCGCAGGTCATGTCTTTACAATCATATGGACCAAAACAAACCCTAAGGTTTACAAAACTGGTGTGGCTAACTGCCAACCTGGCTATCGCTGTCAACAGCTTGCTCCACCTGCTCCAGGTTGTCCTGCTAGGCCACTCATGGCTCACACGCTCTTCTGACAGCCGCAGTGGTCAAAACGGTTACAACTGCATCGTGGCCTGTCCCTTTCCGCACCTTCCGCCTGCCTGTCGCTGTCGGCATAGTGGCCTAGCTTCTCAACTTGTTTCCGCCACTCTCCTTGACATGTCACTTTCTTCTTTCTTCAACCTTTTCCTTACCCAAAATAGGTCACTTCCTCATCTGACCTTTACTTATATTTTTGACCAAAAATAGTTGTTGCACGCGTCCTGCGCACCAACGTACTGCGCAATCCTACCTTTCCCCTTGCCGCTGTGCGCTATGCACAATTCTCAAAATTGCCCCCATACCATGTCGCAACGCGCAATGTGAAATTTCCAATACTTGTGCATATTCTCCAACTTGGGCCCAGCTCAACACTTGTAGTCTATGTTGGGGAATGGCATGGAGGAAGTACAACAGTTGAAGCAGGATAAACTAGAACCTAGGGTGGTAGAATTGGAGACTACATTGGCTCATATGCATCTTTAGCGGCAAAGCAAAGACACCAAGGATGAATACCTCACTTGGACACAAGACCCTACACCAATGCATACAAGTCAGTCGAACCCTCATCACTAAGTTGTGCCATGTGTTGTTTGGTCAAGTTGATTCTATGTTAGTATGATAGAATTTATCTATATAGTTATAGAGTCCCAAAATAGAGTAGGTAGTTAGGGAGAATGTTTGAAACTATGATAAAAAAAATTTCAATGTACTACGTTGTTGGAATGATGGCATAAAGCCAATTGTTATAGCATGATTTTCCACACCTTATGCAAAAAGCCTTGATGGTATTTCCATGACCCTCTGTAGACTCATATCACCCCTCTTGCTCAGAAAACCCCTTAAAAGAATATTTTTATTGATGTACATGCCATATCAACATTACAGCCTGCATATACGCATGTTGCTCCACTACATCTCGTGTACATCAAGTTTTTTGCTAAAAAAAAATATTTGGAGTTTTCCAACCCAAGTAACGACCATATTGATATTTGGCCTTCCATATGCTAGAAAACGCTTTGATTCGACCCTCTGCCTCCTTTGAGGGTTATATATTGAGACATCGTGGAGCATGAGAGGGAGAGAAACTAGAGAGTAAGGAAACTCTGGAGAAATTTTGCCCCATTTCCATTGCCTTGAGTCTACATCCCTTTATTCTTGTTATTTGAACTCTTTAAGGTTCATCTCCCAAGCTATTCCATATCTTGTGAAGGAGGCACCCAATTATTCCTTGAACTTGTGAGATTTCTTTTGCATGGAGGATTGAAGTGGTAGAGGCCTAGGTGGAAGAACTTAGTTCTCAGTTTCGATGAGTTTCTTACAAAAAGTTGTCACTATGTACTTCTATGCATTTTATTAATAGAAACACTCTTTTCTCATCCAATACATTTTGCAAATGTTAATGTTACTTTCCTTAGGTATATTTGTTAAATATGTTAATTAATTATGCTAGTTTTTATGCTAACATTTTATATCTATATTCCATATGTGTGTATATATTTGTTGTTGAGGACAACTTGTAGGGAAGGAGCATTGGATTTCGACCTCAACGGTGGTATTCTTCGAACATCCGGTTTAGGTAAGAGTTTTCTCTTTTGTTGTTGGCATTTTACATTTATCTAGCATACTTGAGAATTGAGTTGGTTTCTTGGGTCAATCTATCTGTTGTGGTCCACTACAAGCCATAGGAATTTTTTCTTCGTAACAGAATTGGTGACCATACTGGGGAGCCTTCGTTTGGGTTATTTTTGAGCAATTTTTCCTTTAATTGCTCTATGTTTTTCTGAGTTTCTGTGTTGCTGGTAGCTTGGAAGTATGTACATTTCTTTTATCTTGAGGAATTTGGCTTCATTCTTAATTTTTTGAGTATTTTTCTCCACCCACATAAGCTGGATGAGTACTTCCTACATACACACGTGCTCTTCATGTGCTCTACTTGTGCACATACACTGCTTTTTGTCAAGCAATTGCATACACCTCACTTTTAAGCCCATATATTGAGTTTGGTGTTTACTGGGTGAATTCTGAGTGTTGATGAGTCTTCTTGGACCTCTGTGCGGTTTGTTTGGTGCCTTTATAGTGATTCAAAGCTCTTTTTTTATTTGTTTTTCTTGAAGTTAGTTTTGGTCATTTTTTTCATTTATGGCTTCTTAGCTTGTTTGAGTCATGCTTCTTGGTGTCTTGCTTGGTTGGTTTCTTTATACTTGCTATATATTTTGAGAAGTTCATGGTTCAAGATTGCATTTTCATCCATATATTTTAAAAATACAAAAATACTTGCATTTTGCATTTGAATTGAGCACTTGCATTTGTATTTGGAGTTGCATTAGTTTGGGCATCTTAGGAAATATTGCATTGTCATTGGAAATTAAAAGAGATCGTACTTGCATTTCATTTTGTGGCATACATATCTCTTTTGAAAAACAAGTCTAGCACTTAGCAATGCTTTTATGTATGCTTATATTTTCTTGTTGAGTCACAACATCATTAGTTTCACGACCATATCCCCATGAGTAAGCACAACCAACTAAAATTAATGCTTAATTTAAAATTGATTAGAAATTTTTTTATTTTATAAGGTGCACCAACAAGTATAGGTAAATGTAATGTCCCCTTCCTACCATACAGCATGATAGAGAGGACGTGGTGCTCAATCCGGGCAATTAGCCCTATGTTCATTAAAATCAAACTCATTGATACAAAGACATGTATATGTGCATGCTAACCCAAACGGAGATTAAATAGATCCGGTTGTTATCTAACATACATTCAAGATTCTCTGACAGTCATTAAATGAAGAACTTTGCAGAATTATATCAAATCATATGGAAATGCATAAACATTTGAATACACAGTGGAAGTAAATTCATTAGCACATCCATAATACATTCCAGCTATTCATCCAAGGAACGATTGCCAAGTTAAATACACAAGAGAAGACTTATCTTATACAAAAGTAGTCCCACGCAATTGGCTATGCAACTGCAACGTTCCACCCAACCGTAGGCCAGTGTGCCCCTCAATCTCTCGGCACCACTGCCACCCCCGAGCTGGGCATGATCTCTACAAGGAACCAGGGAACAACAGACTCACACATAGCCAAGCATACACCAAGATGAGCCAAGCCAATCTGCAATTGGGTTTATCAGGCTGCTAGGACATGGAAGGGAAGAATTGCTAAGCTAGTGAGCTCAACCACAGAGCTATGGGTACCTCTCCCATATCCATTTAGCTTGGCACTCACAATGCCTACACACCCAACACAAGGAAGTATTCTCTTCACTGCCACACAGTCCCTCAAGCCATACCTTCCTTTCTAGTGCTCTCAGGGTGTGCATAGAAAAGTAGCCAGCCCTCTTAATCTTCTTGAGAGGATACTCCCTACACTAGGTTTATCAAGCCAACTCTGTCCACTACCATTCCAGTTTCTTTCTCATGGGTTTCAAACAGAACAGGGATGCACCTAACAACAACCTACACTTGCTGAGCATGAGAAAACGTTTCCAACAGTGGGATGCATGAGATGGGGTTTCCTGGACTTCAGAAAAACGTGGGTAGACTCAAAACGTATTGGCACTTGAAAATTCGACTGGGGAAACAAAACCCATTCCAGAAAAATGCCCTAGGGAAAAAACGACCTCTCCCTCAGTCCCAATTCGCGTCCCTCCTTCCCCAGCTGTTGCACAATCCAAAAACGAGTTCCTGGGCATGGAAAAACGCAGGGTTATGGTGAAAAACGTGAGGATAACTTTCTGTGAGCTCAGTCTGCGTGAGAGGAAGAACGTAATGCATGAATACTTTCCTTAGGAAGCATTTCATGGGGGTTTTCTTTCCCAACAAGCCAAAAATACGATTTTCAGGTTGGTAGCTTGCCCATGCACGAAAATCTGACTGCCATACCTCTCCCATCCCAAGACATTAACTGCCTTAACCAATTTCTTGGAAGAATTAAATGATTGGGTGCATGAGACAAAATGGGTAGTTGGTGGTTTATGGGTTTCCTCATTGACACATGGATTAATACCATTGGCTCAAGGGTTTGAATAATTTCCCTCCCTTTTCCTTGTAGAGTCATGCCCCATCTCTTTTGTTGCATTGCATAGCCGGTTGTGGGTTTTTCATTAAAAATTCGTAATTACATGATGTCTTATTTACATTGTGCCCATCTCGCACAAGAACCATAGGCATCTATTTTTAATTGCCGATACATGAAACGCTAAATCAACGGTGGGGCCTTGGACTTGAGCTCCTCACCATGATTAAATTACAATATTCACATCATTTACGATTTAATACAAAGGGGGTCAAAATGGGGACATTACATTCCCCTCCCCTTACATTAGCACTGTCCTCAGTGCTCATCAAAATTGAACAAAAATGGATATGCCACCCTCATGGCATCCTCCAGCTCCCATGTAGCCTCATCGGGACCGTAGTGCTTCCATTGCACCTTTACCTGTTCGATGGCTCGGTTCCGGAGCAATGTTACCTTCTTGTCTAGGATGCGCAATGGATCGGTTTGGAATTCTCCCTCGGGTTCCACCTGGATCACATCCCAATTAATCACATGGTTAGGATCATGTACATATTTCTTAAGCAAAGAGACATGAAAAACATTATGAGCTTTAGTGCTAGCAGGCAATGCAAGTCTATATGCAACTGGTCCTATTCTTTCAAGCACTTCAAATGGCCCACAATATCTAGGTGATAGCTTGGCACAACTCCCAAGCTTCAAGGAACTCTTCCTTGATCTCACTCTAAGATATACATGATCCCCAACATTGAATTCCCTATGCACTTTATGCTTATCCGCATAGCTTTTCTGTCTATCCTGGGCTGCTTTTAAATTTTGCCGGATCTTTGCAACCTCTTGTTCCATTTCCTTCAGCAATTCTGGCCCAAGTATAATTCTGTTCACTGGATTGTCCCAATTCACTGGTGTCCTACACCTTCTGCCATACAAAGCCTCATATGGACTCATTCCCAATGATGCGTGTTTCCCATTGTTATATGCAAATTCTACCAAGTGTAGATAATCTTCCCACTTGGATGGTTTATCCATTACATACACGCGGAGCATGTCTTCAAGCACCCGATTTACTCTTTCGGTTTGCCCATCTGTTTGAGGATGGTATGTGGTACTAAATCTTAGCTGTGTACCCAAATCTGCAAAGAGACCTTTCCAAAAATTGGAAGTGAACTTGGTATCCCTGTCAGAAATTATTACCTTAGGCAACCCATGTAATCTGAAAATTTCCTTCATGAAAATATTTGCAATGGCATCGGCTTTATGTGTGGATTTAACCGGTATGAAATGTGCTGCCTTTGTTAACTTGTCCACCACAACCATGATGGAATCATGTTGTCTCTTAGTTATTGGCAATCCTGTAATAAAATCCATGGATATTACTTCCCATTTCCATTCTGGAATTGGCACTGGAAGCAATAAACCTGCTGGATGTTGGTGTTCACTCTTCACCTGTTGACATTCCATGCACTTAGAAATGTATTCAGCAACATCCTTCTTCATGCCTGGCCAGAAATAATATTTTCTTGCTGTAGCAATTGTTTTCTGATATCCTGGGTGACCAGAGTATGGAGCTTTATGGATTTCATCCATAACAATTCTCCTTAAATCTGCCGCATTTGGAACATAGACTCTATTCTTGTAAGTAAGAAGTCCGCCTTCTTCCAAATGATAGCCCTCATACTTCTTTTCAAGGTTTTTCTGCTGCAATTTGTCCTTGATCTGCTCATACACTTCATCCTCAACCATATGGTTAACAATCTGCTGCTTCAAATCTGGTTGGTAAGTACTAAGCGCTGCCAC
This sequence comes from Larix kaempferi, assembly GCA_027924585.1. NCBI lineage: Eukaryota > Viridiplantae > Streptophyta > Pinopsida > Pinales > Pinaceae > Larix > Larix kaempferi. Next base: position 9,674,616 of record BSBM01000236.1, on the reverse strand, counting down.
ATACATTTCATGTACCTTCCTGCTGAGTGCATCAGCCAACTTGTTTTCTTTCCCTTTTATGTGTTTGATCTCAAAATCAAATTCACACAAAAATTCCAACCATCTAGCTTGCCTAGCATTTAACATCGGTTGATCAAACAAGTACTTCAGACCACAATGGTCTGTCCTTAACTCGAATTTTCTTCCCATTAAGTAATGCCTCCACATCTTCAAGGCATGTACTATGGCTGCAAGTTCTATATCATGAGTAGCATAGTTCTTCTCATGCTCCTTCAACTTTCTTGACTCATAGCATATCACGTGGTTGTCCTGCATAAGAACTCCTCCAAGTCCTTGATTGCATGCATCTGTACACACCACAAAGTCTTTTTCCGGGTCTGCAATCTTCAGAATAGGTGCACTTGTAAGAAGATTCTTCAACCGTTGAAAAATTTCCTCACATCTTGGTGACCATTCAAACTTTACCCCCTTCTTTTGCAAAGAAGTGATCGGGTTTGCAACCTTGGAGAATCCTTTGATAAACCTCTTGTAGTAACCAGCAAGGCCCATAAAAGATCTCACATCAGTCACATTCCTTGGAGTTGGCCAATTCATAATGGCTTCAATCTTCTCAGGGTCTACAGATATTCCTTCGTCGGAGATGATGTGACCCAAATAATGAATTCTATCTTTATAAAAGTCACATTTGCTCAACTTTGCATACAACTTATGCTCCCTTAGTAATTGCATTGTCATTCTCAAATGTTCTTCATGCTCTTCTTCATTCTTAGAATAGATGAGAATGTCGTATAGGAATACAAGAACAAACTTGTCCAAATATTTGCTAAAAACATTATTCATGAGACACATGAATGTAGCTGGTGCATTTGTGAGACCGAATGGTACCACTACAAACTCATAGTGTCCATATCTTGTTCTAAAGGTTGTCTTATGAATATCCTCTTCTTTGATTCTTACCTGATGGTAACCAGACCTCAAGTCAATATTTGAAAATACCTTTGCTCCTCTCATTTGGTCAAAAAGGTCATCAATTCGAGGCAATGGGTATGTGTTCTTCACAGTGACTTTGTTCAACTGCCTGTAGTCGATACATAACCTGAGTGTTCCATCTTTCTTTTTCACAAATAGAATAGGTGCTCCCCACGGGGACACACTTGGCCTAATATATTTCTTTTCCATCAACTCTTGTAATTGCATCTTCAATTCTAGCAATTCCGGTGTACTCATCCTGTAGGGTGTCTTAGACACTGGTGCTGCTCCTGGCACAAGTTCAATTGTGAAGTCAATGTCTCTCTTTGGAGGAAGTCCTGGAATCTCATCAGGAAAAACATCCCTGAATTCTTGCAATACACGATAGTCCTCCAGTTTAAGAGTTTCACTCTCTGCTGCTTCCAAAATGTGGGCTGCATACAGTTGACCTCCCTTCCTATAGAACTTCTTTAGTTGCATGGCTGAAACCTGTCTAACAAAAGTCACCTTTGGAATGCCTTTTACAACTCTCAGGTTTTCTTCTTCGTCCATGCATTCAAATGTCTTATTGTAGCAGTCAAGTTTAACCCTATGTGCTTCTAACCAATCCATTCCAATGAGAATATCATAGGAACCAAGTGGCAAAATATTCAGATCTGCATAGGTGAATAGCCCATCCATCTCTAATGGACATTTCTCTACTATTTCACTAACTTTTCTCTTGGTTCCAGTGGCTAGTTGAACTAACTAGGATTTACTATGCTTTAATTTCGTGAAAGCACAAATCTCAACAATTCTAGGAGTGACATAACTGTGAGTAGATCCAGGATCAATCAAAATAGAAACAGATTGCTTAGCAATCTTACCTTCAACTTCAACCATAGTTGACTGATGATCTGCTTGGCGGTCTTCTACTGCTGCATAGATTCTAGGGATTGTCCTCGCCACCTGACCCACAGTTCTAGCTCCTTGGATGTTGTGAACTTGATTTGCATTCCCATTCCTATGTGGACAGTTCCTTAGTATGTGGTCTCCTCCACAACCTCAACATTGAAGTGGTTCTCTTGGCTCCTTTGGATCTCTTGGCTTGTCTCCCATCATCCTAGTTGGCTTAGTCACAACCTGTGATGGCTGCCTTTGCTGATTCCTGAATTGAGGAGGATTGAACCCCTTCTTCCTTTGATCAAACTTTTCATTTTTCCTATCTTTCCATGCCTTATGGAATTCTGGTTTGCTCCTGTTCTGATAAAAGCAATACTTGGCTTTTCTTATGGCCTCCTCCAGAGTTCGAGGTTCATCAAACTCAATTCTATCTTTATATGATTGGGGCAGTCCACTTAGGAAACGCTGAATTTTGACCTTATCATCTCGAATATACTTGACATACCTCAGCAGCTCCAAGAACTTGTTTGCATATTCTTCCATGGTCGATTGTCCCAATCTTAGCTCATGGAACTCTTTGATCTTATCATCATAGTACCTGTCAGAGAGGTACTTTTGCTTGAAGTATTTCTTGAACTGCTTCCACACGATCTTCCTTTCGTTGATCTTCTTCACTTGCCTGGTGTGTTCCCACCATATAGATGCTCTTCCATTCAAGTTGAAGATGGCTACCCTTGCCTTCATATTTCCCGAGTAGTCTTGGACTTGGAAATACTTTCTCATCCCAAGAAGCCAAGCTTCAGCTTCTTGACCAGATTTTACCTCTCCGTCAAATGTAGGAGGTTTTTCCTTCTTAAATTCCCCATGTGAGTTGTTCTTGTAGTGTTTCTTCCTCTTACTCATGTGAGATGAAGAGCTTGAACCCTCAATGGATTCTTCAGAGTCAGATGATTCATTAGAAGATATTTCTGGAGTATATGTCCTGTCTGTAGAAACTCTTTTTGGACTACTGGCCCTCTTACGGGAATTCCTTCTAGAGCTACTCCCACCCTTTTCTGGATTTGATATCTGATGCCCAGAGTTTATTTGCCTTTGGATGTCTGTTAAACTCTGCAGCATGGCTGCATTCAGCTGATTTTGTTCTTCCTGAGCTTTAATCATCCTTTCATTATCTTCCCTACAACTTTTCAATTCCACCCTTAGGCTTCTCATGGTGGTTGCAACATCTGGAGGGGTCTCTTGATTTCTTCTCCCATTAGATTATGTTTCAGTATTCTCAACCTGTATGTTTTCCCCCATGGCATCTGTCTCAGGCTCATAGGGATCCTGTGCATCATTCATGATGCTCATTTTCTTGGCCCAACCAAGATCCAAAACTCTCTGACTGTATTATCTAGAGTATTACCCTGCTGTAACTGTGACTCTCTGAAATGTGTTCATCAACACAATTGTTAGCTGCATTACATTCTCAGAATTCACAAATTACTTCATGCACATGGGAAAATATTACATTGACAATTTGTGAAATCACAAACAATGACATATGAGGAAAAAAAGAAAAGGGGGTCAAGGGGGCTTGCTTCCTCATCGGGCGGTTCGCGAAATCCTGCCGCAACGGGCAGTTCGCTGAATCCTGCCACGATGGGCGGTTCACGGATTTCTCCTACAACTGCGGGGCGGTTCGCGGTATGATCCCGCAACTGCGGGGTGGTTCACGGTATGCTCCCGCAACTGCGGGGCGGTTTGGCGACGACTTCCGCAATTGCGGAGCAGTTCGCCAAACGCTTCCGCAATTGCGGAGCAGTTCGCCGAACGCTTCCACAATTGCGGAGCAGTTCGCCAAACGCATCCGCAATAGCGGGGCGATTAGCCAAACACTCCCGCAACTGCGGAGCCATTCGGCGAAGGCTTCTGCAGTTGCGGAGCCATTCGGTGAATGCTCCAGCAATTGCGGAGCCATTCGGCGAAGGCTTCCGCAATTGCGGAGCCATTCGGCGAATGCTCCCACAATTGCGGAGCCATTCGGTGAAGGCTTCCGCAATTGCGGAGCCGTTCGCGGAATGCTTCCACCATTGCGCAGAATGCTTCCCCGGTTTTGGGTATTTTTTTTGCGAAAAGCTTTTGCGGAACGACTTGAGGAATGCTTCCGCAATTGCGGAACGCTTCGCCGAAGTCTTCCGCAATTGCGGAACGATTCGGCGAAGTCTTCCGCAGTCGCAGAACGATTCGCCGAAGTCTTCCGCAACTTCGGAATGACTCGCCGAACTCTTCCGCGTTGCGGAACGATTCGCGGAATCTTTCCGCAATTTCGGAAGAGAATTCCTTCCGCAAATTTCGGAAGAGAAATCCTTCCGCAATTTCAGAAGAGAATTCCTTCCGAAAAACTTCCCTTCGCAAATTTTTGAAAAAATTCTCGGAACGCTTCCGAAATTTCGGAACGATTCACCGAATGCTTCCGCAGTTGCGGAAGGCATTCGGGAATTCTTTCCGAAACAGTCTTTAAACAATCTTAAACAAAAATTTTCAAAAACAGACTTAAAACAAAATTTCCAAAAACTCATAAGACAACAATTTTCTTGTAATTGCTTATCAGATTTGGCCCATAGAGGCCTAATGCTGCAACGCAGCTCTGATACCAAAATGAAATGTCCCCTTCCTACCATACAGCATGATAGAGAGGACGTGGTGCTCAATCCGGGCAATTAGCCCTATGTTCATTAAAATCAAACTCATTGATACAAAGACATGTATATGTGCATGCTAACCCAAACAGAGATTAAATAGATTCGGTTGTTATCTAACATACATTCAAGATTCTCTGACAGTCATTAAATGAAGACCTTTGCAGAATTATATCAAATCATATGGAAATGCATAAACATTTGAATACACAGCGGAAGTAAATTCATTAGCACATCCATAATACATTCCAGCGATTCATCCAAGGAACGATTGCCAAGTTAAATACACAAGAGAAGACTTATCTTATACAAAAGTAGTCCCACGCAACTGGCTATGCAACTGCAACGTTCCACCCAACCGTAGGCCAGTGTGCCCCTCAATCTCTCAGCACCACTGCCACCCCCGAGTTGGGCATGATCTCTACAAGGAACCAGGGAACAACAGACTCACACATAGCCAAGCATACACCAAGATGAGCCAAGCCAATCTGCAATTGGGTTTATCAGGCTGCTAGGACATGGAAGGGAAGAATTGCTAAGCTAGTGAGCTCAACCACAGAGCTATGGGTACCTCTCCCAGATCCATTTAGCTTGGCACTCACAATGCCTACACACCCAACACAAGGAAGTATTCTCTTCACTGCCACACAGTCCCTCAAGCCATACTTTCCTTTCTAGTGCTCTCAGGGTGTGCATAGAAAAGTAGCCAGCCCTCTTAATCTTCTTGAGAGGATACTCCCTACACTAGGTTTATCAAGCCAATTCTGTCCACTACCATTCCAGTTTCTTGCTCATGGGTTCCAAACAGAACAGGGATGCACCTAACAGCAACCTACACTTGCTGACCATGAGAAAACGTTTCCAACAGTGGGATGCATGAGATGGGGTTTCCTGGACTTCAGAAAAACGTGGGTAGACTCAAAACGTATTGGCACTTGAAAATTCGACTGGGGAAACAAAACCCATTCCAGAAAAACGCCCTAGGGCAAAAACGACCTCTCCCTCAGTCCCAATTCGCGTCCCTCCTTCCCCAGCTATTGCACAATCCAAAAACGAGTTCCTGGGCATGGAAAAACGCAGGGTTATGGTGAAAAACATGAGGATAACTTTCTGTGAGCTCAGTCTGTGTGAGAGGAAGAACGTAATGCATGAATACTTGCCTTAGGAAGCATTTCGTGGGGGTTTTCTTGCCCAACAAGCCAAAAATACGATTTTCAGGTTGGTAGCTTGCCCATGCACAAAAATCTGACTGCCATACCTCTCCCATCCCAAGACATTAACTGCCTTAACCAATTTCTTGGAAGAATTAAATGATTGGGTGCATGAGACAAAATGGGTAGTTGGTGGTTTATGGGTTTCCTCATTGACACATGGATTAATACCATTGGCTCAAGGGTTTGAATAATTTCCCTCCCTTTTCCTTGTAGAGTCATGCCCCATCTCTTTTGTTGCATTGCATAGCCGGTTGTGGGTTTTTCATTAAAAATTCGTAATTACATGATGTCTTATTTACATTGTGCCCATCTCGCACAAGAACCATAGGCATCTATTTTTAATTGCCGATACATGAAACACTAAATCAATGGTGGGGCCTTGGCCTTGAGCTCCTCACCATGATTAAATTACAATATTCACATCATTTACGATTTAATACAAAGGGGGTCAAAATGGGGACATTACAGTTTTAGAGTCTTGGAATAGGATTGTGTGAGTAAACTTCTCCAAGACTATGTGTAGCTAGGTTATTCACACTAGCTAGTGCAGAAATGCACTTACTAAGAGTTGTGGAACTCTTAGTAACGGTTCATGAATGGAAGTGTGTGGATGCAAATAAAAAGTGGTGAAAAATAAAAATGTTGAAAATTACTGCAATAAAAATAAGGTCTAAACTAAAACATTAAATACCCATGGATCAAAGAATACTTTTGTATTATAGTAAAAATGGATTTACAACATGGGTTTACCTCAAAAATGGTCAGACTGTATAGGCCCTTGCGGCCATAGAAGTGATGGTTCCCTGGGTCTCCGATGTCTCTCGCTCTCCACCGAATGCTCACAAGTAGCCAAAACTCAACTAGAATGGGGAAACACAAGATCAATGGGAGGCTAGGGTTTCAGTAGGAATTTCGGTAAAATCTCAGTAGGGAAGAGTGAATGATTGTGAAATGGGGAGCCTCCACCACCTTTTTATAGCAATTTTGGATAGTGGTATATTGTCCCGTGGTATTGGGAAACCACTAGTATTGGCCCGTGGTATTTGATGGTTCCCTCCTTTTTCTTTTATTTTGAATATTTCTCCTTTTACTTTTATTTGAATATTTTCCCTTTTTCTTTTTCCTTTTTTTTCTTTTTTTGGGATTTTGGCCTTTTTTGAAAGATTTTAATTAGTTTTTTGAGGGAAATAATGATTTTTGTTCCCATTTGCTTACCAACTTAGGGATTTTGGGTTTTTGGAGGCAAAATATATAGGAAAAAGGGATAAATGGGTTATGTGACTAAGGGGATGAGCTAGGTGGTCAAATTTTGGTGTTAACACTATGAAACTAAAAATTATGTGTCTGATAAGGGAGTAGTGAAACCCATTGTATAATTGGTGTTCTCAAGAGGCTCACCTTACACACGAGTTAAGCACGAGGTGACGTGAAAGTCGGTTGAGGAGATATCCCTCTGTGACCTTCCTAGCATTGGAGTATATCTCGGGTTTATTCATATTTGGGGTTTCTTGGAGCACCTACGTATATCTTGAGATTCGATCTTTGCTACCCTTCCCATATGGTGGATCTAAACTATGACTGTTTGCATGAGCATTTGGTTATGGTGACCATAGTTTCCTTTCCTAGGTATTGCATAGGGTACTTGCAGGGGTTATTATGTGAGTGTCATGAGCCATATATTGGTAGGACAACACATTACTTTATGCATTGAAGTTGAGGGCCCTTATAAATGGATTTGTTACCTCTGACTATAGTTCGGGAGTCTCAAGACCCTCTTGGGAAAGGCATACCTTCTATAGTGTTGGGAGGCCCTTTAGCCCCTCTCTCTGTTTTTGTGCATCTTGGCCTAGATTCTCTAGGAGTGTGTTTGTTATCAATTAGTTGGCCTTAACGATCGATTTTGGTTTTGATGACTCTTTGGAGTCATCATGGATTGAGTTCTTTCTATATGTCATTCTATTCATTTAGAAGGTATACTACCCAGTGACCCTCTATAGCCTCTCCCCAAGAGGCATAGAGAGATCATCAGTTGCATTTCTTTACCACACTGCAAGCTTCAGATAATTATCACTATGATCTCCACGTCCTATACAATGGGGATCCCTTTGAACTCATTGTCGATAGGGGGTGGATGATTCCATGGGACTCCTCTTTCATCTATCTCCTGGATACCGGGTACTCACGTGTTACTAGCCCTCATGCTACCGGTTCATCCCAACCCATTAGTATGAATCCTTTTGAGAATGTTTAGTCTTTTGATCATGTATCCACTTTATCTTTAGGATAATCAAGCAATGATGCTTCACTAATTCTTGAAACCACTAATTCGTTTACATTTGGCATACCCAATCATTCATCCAGTTTCCCATCTTCCATACTCGGTTCTAGTAGTACCTTTGGTGTTGGTTTTGGGGGCATATCATCTGCCTTCATTGCATATCAGTTCAAGAGTGGTCATATCCCTCCTTCTTCTCCTTTTGTTGGGGGATTTCATTCCCCTTCATCAGTGCCCAATTCCAATTTCAACCCTTTCATGGGTGGGAGTGGGCACACAGGTGGTGGTTCCACTTCATATATTCCATCCATCTACTTATCCTCCACTACACTAGTCCCTACGAACGCCTTCCTTATGGTGCATCCTTCTCCTGGTTCATCTGTCCCCGCGGATGGGAATGTCTCATTTAATATAGGCCACCATTCAATTGGATCTCCTTCATCAGGTGGATATATTCTACCCCCTTCGTCAGGAAGCAACGTGTACAATCATATGGGAAATTTTGGGAACAATTATTTTCCTTCCCATGGGGTTCCTTCTATGCAAATATCGGCTCATCCTTATATGATTCAATTCAGAGGAGGATACTATCCTACTGGTTAGGGCCATGGTCTTTACCAAAATCCACCGTGGCCCACGATCTCGAATCATATGCCTACAAGAACATATCCACAAGATCATACTTTCCCGAGAGCTTAGCATCAAGCTTCGCAACCACATCTCCCATTTTTAGCCACTTTGAACTTACCATAATTGTCTATACTTATGAACGATCTGGTGTGTCACGATCTGTCATGGCCTCCGATCCCCACTAAGATTCCTTCAGACATTCCAAATTTCAAAGGTAAAAAGGGTGAAGATCCTGGTGACCATGTTACTACCTTTCGCCTTTGGTGCTCGTCGAATTCGTTGAATCACGATTTCGTTCATTTAAGACTATTTCAATGCACCCTTATAGGGCTAGCCGCGAAATGGTACATTGAGTTTCCTAGGGGCATGTACCATAATTTTAATAATTTGGCCTTGGTTTTCCTTAACCACTTTTAGTTGTCGATCCGTTATGACGCAGGCACAAAAAATCCTTTCTACATTCTGTCAAGACAAATCCACCCATATTTCTAATCACATTCAGGAGTGGTGTTAATGAAAGAGGTTGATTACATCCAATATTCCACTAGATTTTCTCTTGGAATGGTTCCTTAATTCTCTTTTACCTTATATCGCAAAGGATGTTTTGACTTCCGGAGTTATGACTCAGGAATAGGCCATCTTTAAAGCTCAGCAGCTAGACTTGATATACGCCCAGTCTAGGATTTTGTATGAGATTATACTGGATGCACTACAATATAGCCATGAGTCCAAACCAACTCCTTGACCTCATGCTGATGGAATCCTAGTTATACAAGTGCGAAGGATTTAGACCAGGTGACGAACTAGATGCAGAACTTGCCTATTAACCAGTATGCAGCAGGACAAGCTACACCTCATCCTCTCCCACCCATCCGTCAGATGTACACTCAGTGCAGTCGAAAAATACAAAGGGTAACCAACAACCCAATGGAAATAAGAAAAAGGGGAAGAACAACTGTAAGGGTGGGAAAAAAAATAATAAGAAGGTAAATGAAAATCATGAGAAGAACGACAATAATGTTTATGGGGACAAGAAGCAGAAATGTAAGGCTAAATTCCCTTGTAATATTTGCTTGCAAGATCACCTCACTAACTTGTGCCCAAGGATGGATGAAGTCTTGAAGCTCATTGCAGAGAGCCCAGCTGTGTTGACTAATCCTTTATCTCATAACCAAAACATGAATTCGGGTGCTTCTACCATCGGAAATGGGTCTGTTAGAACTTCAAACTCTTTGAATCATGATGGTGGTCATGGATGCATTAACATGGTTCACTCGGAGGTTAATGTCGCCACTCGTTCCCATGATTACAATCCTCTACAACCCTCTATGGGGAAAGAGCCTCTTCCTCCGAAGATCCCCTTGCATATTGATAATCTCTATCATGTGCCACGTATTCAGAAAGGATTCCTTAAGTGCTTAACTCACAATACTAATGCTCAAGCCGCACAAAACTATTCCATTGTTGAGGATCTATGCCAAACACCATGCGCTATGTCGGCCCTTGATTTTCTCTAGACGTGTCCTTCACAAAGGAATGCCTTGTTATTTGCTTTGGGAGCTCTCGATTCTAGTGGCCCCATGTCATCAATTTTGATACTACTGACATGCTTCCTTGCTTACCTTACCATGTGTCTTTTCAATTCCATGTGGAGTGTCTTTTTATTATTGTTAAACGCACCATCATTAACGAAGGTGCTTCCATGTCAATGATGTCATTGTCTTGTTGGAAGGCCCTTGGATTTCCTCCTTTATCTAAGTCTATGACCATGTTGACCGCATTTGATGGATGTTCGTTTAGACCACATGGTATTATTCCCTCTCTCCAAGTCCAGTTGGGAGGGAAGTCTGTGCCAGTAGAGGTCGAGCTAGTTGATGTGCCCCTTGAATACAATATTTCACCGGGTCAAAATTGGATCTACGCTATCAAAGTGGTCGTAATTGCGTTTATTGATTCCATCTCCTATGACGCTCCCTTGTCGTGGAGTGGAGTGTCATTTTGGACGTCATATTTTAACGGTCCATGGAATCTCACTTCCACAACTGCATCGTTCGAAGGACATACACACAATGGAATGGCCATGCCACTGTCTACAACTGAAGTTGCTTATTAAGATGTACAACAAGTCACTGTGGACACCGATCTTTTCTCTTCACGGACGCAGGAGGATCCCGCTCTACCGCTCTCTTGGGTGGTCAACTAGTCGTGTTCACATGATTTCCTTGATGATACTTCACCTTCAGATGAAGCCATTATAGAGGCCATGAATGGTCCTGACAAGCCTTGGTAATATCTTCATCATCAGTCCTATTTCCTTCCCAATCTTGAATGGATTGAGAAAGAGGATTTTCGGTTGAGTCTAAGTGAAAAAGTTGGTCACCCCGTGGTCCCCTTGGATACACATGGAATTTACACTGAAGGGAACATGGCTAATATATCTCCCACCATTCGAATCGACATTTATTGAACTCCCGGAAAACTGGAGAACGTATACATTGGTGTAGACTACTCCCCTGAGGAAGTTTGGGTCTACACCGATTTATTTAAAGAATTATGGGATGTGTTCACCTATTCTTATGAAGAGATTCTAGGTATAGACCCTAGTATTTTCAAACATGAGATTAAAACTGACCCTCACGTCAAACATGTTTGGCAATGCCTATGGTCGGTGAATCCTAAAAAGGAACCCGCTATCAAATCAGAGGTAGAGAAGCTCCTCAAGGTTGGATTCATCTATCTGGTTCCCTTAAACAAATGGATATCCAATATCATTCCCATTAAAAGAAGTAAGGAACCATCCGTATGTGCACATATTTTAGGGATCTAAATAAAGCATGTCCTAAAGATAACTTTCCCACGCCATTTATTGATCAGATTTTGGATGAGTGTGCGAGAAGAAAGATTTTTTCTTTCATGTATGGATTTTCAGAATATAATAATATCCAAATTAAACCTGAGGATCAACATGAGAGTGCATTTATTTTTCCTTTGGGTACTTTCGTATACTGGAAAATGCCTTTCGACCTTAAAAATGCCAGAGCGACCTTTCAGTGGGAAATGACCTTTTCATTTCACAACCTTAAACACATCATGGAGGCTTATATTGACAATCTTGATGCTAACTCTCATAAGAGGGTGGATCATCCAGATCACCTCCACCTTGTATTCAAAAGGTGTCGTCGTTATAAGATCCAGTTAAATCCTCATAAGTGCATCTTTTGTGTGAGAACTGGGCTCCTTTTAGGGTTCTTCCTTTCAAAGGAGGGGATTAGATTCGACCCCTTGAAGGTTGAGGAAATACTTCGGTTGCCTCCCCTGCACACGATTACTCAACTTCGGAATCTACAGGGGAAATATAATTTTCTACGTCGCTTTGTAGTAAAATTTGCTAGCCTTACTAAGGGTTTCATGCACCTCTTGAAGAAGGACATTCCTTTTATCTAGTATGATCGATCCCAGCAGTCCTTCGATGCTCTTAAGAAATCCGTGGTATTGGCGCCTTTGCTACCTCCTCCAAACTACAGTAGATATTTATTGCTTTATATAGACACGTCCCAAGAGACAGTTGGCATCGTCCTATTTTATAAATATGATGAGCTCTAGGAGAACGTTATCTATTATCTTGGTTGAAATCTAGTAGATGCTAAAATCAGGTATACTCACATGGAAAAATTGGTGCTTCCGATTGTTCATGCAATCCAACAGTTACATCATTACATTTTTCTTTGGAATGCCATTGTTATGGCTTATATCAATCCATTTCAATTTGTCTTGACACAACATACGATAGGGGGGGAGTATAATAAATGGATTTTCATTCTACAATAATTTGGTCTTGATTTTGTCTCAACAAAATCTAAGAATTCTTTGGTCTTTGCAAAGTTAATGTCTAACTTTCCTAGGCTTGATGAGGATACGGTTCATGATGACTCATTCGTGGATGAGCATATCTTCCTCATCTCACCTTCATACCCCTGGTATGGAGACATAATTATGCATCTCTGGAACCTGAAGTTCCCTCCACATATTTTGAGGGATGAACGACGTCGTATTCGACATCAAGCCAAGAAATACCTTATCATCAATGACATTGTGTATCATCTGGGGTGGATTCCATATTGCGTCATTGTTTGACTCATGAGGGGGTGGAGGTTGTGATTAATGACTTCCACAGTGGGGCATGTGGTAGTGTTTGCAGTATTTTCTGTCATAGGCCAACTACAAAAATATATCCACACAAAGTGCTTAATGCAGCCCCAAGTATGTTTGAGATAGCTAACTCTCGCAGGGTTGTGGTCCTGCTACCTTTTGTTTTCTACCCTCTAAACGAGAGTCTTCCTATTTAATTTTTAAAAGGTTTTTACTAACAACTACCTATCAGGTAACAAGTTATCCAACTTAATCTAATTAACTAAAAATCAACTAACTAATTAATAGTTGTTAAATTAAACTAAGACCAATTATCTATTCTATAAACTATACTAACCTATCTTGTCCAAGAGCAATTTTAATGATTGTTGTCACTTGTTGTTCAGTAAAACAAATGTTTTGAAGACATGATATACTTGAAGGGAAAACTCAGATAATATAACATAGTCTCAAATAATGAAAATTCAATGTCACAAGTTTAAAAGAAATAATAACAAATCAATATCAAATCAATATTAATTTGGAACATATGTACAGTTACAGAAACGACAAGTTATTTCACATTCAAAATCAGAAACTTTCATAATAATTATTACTCTAAAAAATACGTATACAAATAGATAATTATAAAATTAAAGCATTTAAATAATAATGTAAGAGTCAAGTTAGACAATTAGAATTATCTGAAAGATGACATGAAACATCATGTAACCAGAGACTGAACATGGTGTGTATTCGAAAATATATAAGTGATCAATGCAACACAACAAAGTGTATTTGCAAATCAAAAGTATAGAAGAGCTGTAAAAAGAGTCAATATATATAAATATAATCTTATCCAAAAAACTAAATCAAAATGATACTAGTTTCCAAGATGTTTTCATAGTGGTATGCCAAAACAAGTGTTTCCACAGCACATAGTTTCACTCCAAAATTATGAAATGTTGAAACTCTACAAAACATACCCCTTTCTAACTATTCGAATCCCCCCTTTTACTAACCCCCTTGTGACTTATATAGTGAAACAAGAAACTTAACAGCCTCAGAGACTCTATGGATATGTTTCTAAAAAATAGACATATCATAAAAATCGTGTTACATTAAAGAGGGATGACAGTTTTAGCAGTTGTCACTACTAATTATGACCGAATAGATGAATAACAGAATCCTAGCATATTTTAGCATCTTTGATGGGAAAATGAGAGGATTATGGGAAAGGTATAGACCATCTTTAAAACCAAAGCAGGCACTTGGAAACATATTCCATCACTTCGATCTAGCGAGGCAACATGAAATTGATTGCGCAAAAACAAACATCGTCGTGAATACCATCTATAACAAAAAAAAACGAATATTAATTAAATTCCTATCAATTTTACAATTATAAGATAATTAAATTTTATGAAACAAATAACAAGCACTCCTACATAAGCTATGATTCTGTAGGTGTGCTAATAAATCATTTAATTACCTGAGATTTTCCCAAAATCGATAAACCTACAAAATGGATGAAATTGAAACAAAAAAAGATGCATGTGTTATGCTGAGACATGAATTCTAGCAGCTCTCCTAGCTTTAGCTAGTTTGGATTTAAGTTTCGCAATATTGATCTTGTGATGCTTTTCATGTTTTAATAAACTCTCATTGATAGAAATTAATGTTTTCTTGGAGGCCTTATATTTTTCTTTCCTCATATTTAGGTTCTACCATCAATCCACCCAAGATAACAATCCGCGTCTTAATTTTTGAACTTCATCTCTTAGAACAATTGTGTTTAATTATGATTTCTCAAGTTCAATTTTCAATTGAGTAATTTTGCTATTCAAACGACCATTCAATAGATATTTTTATGGTTTTCCTGGTATGATTCGATAATGAATCCTCAGTAAACGAAAGCTCTTTATCAACCTCTTGATTAATTTGTTGGAATGGCGATAAATTTCCCATAAACTAATCTCTTGGAGACGTGGCCGAGTTGTTGAATCCAATACTTTGTTCTTGGAAATCGACCTCTCGTAGAGATGCATGAATGGACATATTTTATTCTTCATCACTCAAACCTTGACCAGAGGAGGTTCTTCAACCTATTGGATAGTTACAGGGAATGAAGCAGTAACCATGCTCCTGGTAAACCTTTGTGAGTTTTATTTGACAATGGAAGAGTTTGAATGCTTTAGCTTAAGCTTAGACCCAGTACTATCTTCAGAGTTTCTATCTTTTGCATTTACTAATACTTTATCTTTCTGTGTAGGTATGTCATCAAGATTTTTAGACAAGGATGGGTCCATTGAGTTTTCAAAGATCAAAGGGTTATTATCCTCTCCTATCACACATTCTGCATTATCCCCTTGAGTAGGGTTAGCATCTTTAGGTTCATTATGCTTTAAACGGGGTCGAGATCATTGTCAGTTTCAGGCATAGAATATTTTCTTCATTTCTGACATGTCTTAGGGAGGGGAGATGACCAATATTGTGTTTTCCTAAAACCATTCTCTATCAAAAATTCATCCCAAGTCCTACCATCTAAGTATAAGTGATAATGAATCAAAATTTTAAGTAATCCATGGTGAAAAAAACTCATATCCTAATCCCCAATAGTATTATGAACCGTGTAAGACATTTTCGTCAAGATAATAAGAAAGAAGAAGGGTAAATTAATCTTGGAACCTTTGAAAATAATCAGAAGGCTGAGGTGATATAAATGCACATGAGAGAAACAATTGTCACAAGTAATGTACCTGATAATAATCTGGAGGAGTGGTCTCCATTGTGGTTTTTGGAATTTTATAGGAAAACTATGCTTGATATCAGAATCGGTCGATAATGGAAGAAGAAAGGGTTTCCATTTCTTCTTGTTGATTTTCGGTCCTTTGAACCAACATTCATCTATTTGAGGTAGTTTAGTGGCTTTTGCAATGACATTCTCATTTATAGATAACTACAAATTACCAATCTGAGCCACATTATCTTTAAAAGACATATCAAAATGCCTGGTAACCTCAACATTATGTACATCAAAGCATCTAAAGAAAGAGCCCCATCCTATTTTCTCAAAAATGTATGTGGCCTCAAGTTCATCTTGCAGCAACTCATTACCAGAGATATCAAGTCGACTAAGAGGTGCCATTTTCTCACTACAACATTTCTGGACGGGATTTGGTTCAGGGATAGTCGTGAAAATAGAGGGTATAAGAATACAAGGTATGGAAGACATCGGCCAAGCAATTCAGTCTTCACCTGGTTCTCTCATAATCACGGTTAAAACCCTAAGCTTCTTCATAAAAATAGCCATTTCAGAAATGATGAGGGTGATAATAACCAAGTAATGTAAAATTATGATTAAGGTCCTGGAATCATAAATGGAGCTTCCTCCATAAGGTATGATTTATCTAGGTGGTTTCGTGATATGTTAAATCCAAAAAAAATGACATATGTGGGATGTTATGTGCACTGATTTAATAAATTGACATATCGTTGTATGATTCATCCTATAGCTAGGTTAGGATTGTGGGTAAAAAATGCAATTCAACCATGATAAGATCACCTGCCATATATATTGAAAAAAAATTAGGCGATATATATATATAGGTACATTTTATCAATAATCCATATATTTAGTAAATAATATTAGGTTAAAAAGAAGGAATTATCCCATAGCCCTAACATTTTCAAATCACAAAAAATGATTAATGAATTGAAAAATTATGAAATATTAAGCTCGATGAATTCAGAAAGACTTAATATATAAGTGCCAAATCCATAAAAATAAGATCATATATTTCAATAGTATATAATCAATGACTCAATCCAATGTAAGGTAAGCATGTTGCTAATCTCACAAAACGTTGGTTGAAACTGCTAAAAAATTATCAAAAATATATTCATAAATAGTCAAAAAATGAATCGAAACTTTATATCAAAATGACTATATGGAGAGCATGATTTAGCAGCTACAAAAATCGAATAAGCATTTATGAAATTTATGTGAGATAGAAACCAAAACAGGATGATGATTAGACTTCGAGTGTTACAATTTTCTCCAATTGGGAGTACCTTCAGAATCAAATATTCTGAAGGCACTCCTTAATAATATTTTCTCAAGAAATTATTTAATTAGGATTCTGATATCACATTTTATTGACTAAAAATAATAGGTAAAATATGAGAAGCTTGTTGGCTACCAACAGGTGGTCACCTATCCAGGCTTGCTATAGCTCAGAATATCTTGCAATCTGGTTACTATTGGCCATCTATCTTTAAAGATTGTGTTAATGCGGTTAAGATATGTCACCCTTTCCAGGTGTTTTCTTGGAATATGCGCTCGTGCCTTGTCTAGTTACATGCAGTTGTCACCGCCGGTCACTTCACCAAGTGTGGAGTAGATTTCATGGATTTTAAACCAACCTCAGTTGGGGGGCATCATCACATCATCATGGCCAAATATTATTTTACTAAGTGCATTGAGGCCATGCCGATTGTCAAATCTGATGGTGCCACTACAGCTCACTTCGTATTCAATCAAATTATCGCTCGGTTTGGAATCTCGAAGGATATTTTCACTTATAATGGAAGTCACTTCCAAAACAAAATGATGGCAGAACTAGCATTAAATATTGGGTTCAAACAAGATAATTCGTCGTCTTATTATCCCCACACGAATTTTTAGGTCGAGGAAGTTAATAAGTCCCTTAAGACCATTCTATAGAAAACCATTAGACAAAGCAACTCTAATTGGAATGTTATGTTATATCTTGCTTTGTGGGGCATACTGAACCATGGTTAAGACTTCCACTAGTTTCTCACCTTTTCAATTGGTTCATGTTGTGGAGTTAGTCCTTCCATTTGAATGCGAAAATCCCTTCATTGAAGCTAGCCATCGAGTTCTTTCCTGACACGATGGACTTAGAACAATGTTTAATCCACCTCGAGCAACTTGATGAGTAGTTTCAAGATGTCAACGTGGCCATTGAAGCTAATAAATGTCGCGTTAAGGTTCGGTATGATAGTTTTGTGTGTCCTCGACAGTACGTTGAGGGTGGCTTGGTCCTTTTGTATGACCAAGGTAAGGAACCGATGGGGGGAAAGCAAGTTCAATTCAATGTGGCATGGTCCTTACATCGTGAGGTGTTTCCTAGAGAAATGGGCTTATGAGTTGGAATACTATGAAGGGAATGTTCTGAAGGAGCCTATAAATGGGCTCTACCTGAAGTGGTACTATGCTTGAGTTTCTAGCTTAATTTGGTTCCATGTACATTATTGTATAGTTTTGTACTTATTTTAGCTTTTCTTGTGGTATCTCAGATTTTATTTTACGCTTCCTCTTGATTGGAAGATGTCAACGGAGTCTTCAACGTTCCTAGGATTCACGAATGGTGCTAGTTGTCATACGCAAAACTTAGCTTATGCCACTTAGTTCATTTATTCACCCGAGGTTCATCTTGTGTCTTCAAGAGGTGTGTGTCTCGGATCATCATCGAAAAATGTTGTTGAGTACAATGTCATTGTTGAGCTATTGTGAAAATCCATTTCTAATGTCATTCACTCCTTAGAGGTCCACCTGGATTCATAGTTGGTTGTGTCAATTGAATTGTCGGTACCGTGTTAGAGATCTTACGCTACTAAGGAGATTCCTATGGGTAAGACTGTTCTAATCAAGTCATTGATGCATATGCAAATTATATTCTAGATTGGAATTTGTCTCATAATCAATCAAAGGAAGCAACCATACATTCATTCATTCACACATTTAGACACAAATAATAGTAGAGTCGAGAACCGTAGGCTTTCCATTATCATAAATATGTCCAAAAATGTGGTGTCATAGTACAATAACTGAGCTCATAGCTCTCAAAATATGCATGGATGGTACATAGAATAACTATGGCATCTAACCCTTTAGTGCAGGATGTGCCTCATGATAGCATACTATGGCATTGGATAGATGCCGAAAAAGCTGCACCCATGGACGAGGTACCCCTACTACATCTTGTTGCATGGCCTCATTAAGGTCATCTATCTGCACCATCGGTACTCTCCGAGTCAACCGTGATAGGTTTCCATGCATGTTCTATAAGGTATGCTTGTAATCCCCCCGAGCTAACCCCTCTCCTCGGCCTCTGTGCCAGTTCCTTGGATATTCCTGCGGTCGTCATGGACCTATGTATGTGAGAAAAAAGTTAGCGTTAATACTTGATACCACACCAAAAATATTTTTCCTTTCATTAAAGTAAAAAATACAAAAAATAAATGAATAATGAAAAAATTAAATAGTTCTTACCAATCTCACCAAACGCAGACCCTGGTGGTAACGGCATGTCTTTGTCACCACGGAAGTTAATCCCCTCATAGGGATAGTCATCTATGGAAATCACCTATCACCACCACCAGTGGAATAAATCATCAATGTATGGAGAGGGTACTCTTCCACATCCTAGCCACATCATGATATCAGTCCATCGGGCCTGGGTTGGATCTCATAAACTATGAGGAGGGACCTACACTCTCGGGCTAAGGCCCAAAACTCTCTCGAATAAGAAACTACATAATATGCTCACAAACCTGAAGTTTTTGGCCTTTCCAAATTGCATTCAGTAAGTTGGCACTTCATAGTTTCCAGTAGTGATGTACACTAGTCGTACACGGTAGGTCTCAGAAACTCCACAACATAGAACATCATGGGTCTCAAGGCTTGGTGTAATGCAGTTGAACCCGATATCCTACCGAGCACTAGGATGATGATTTTCATGCTAAGGATTCTTATGGCTGCGATGGGGACCTGAATTCCCAGCTTTTGAGTATTGGGAAGGTAGTATGTAGCAATGCAGTCCTCTATGGTCATACCCCCTCATATGCCACGAGCCCAGAGATTCACAACCTCCCCTTGACGGGACAATCCGGTGATGGAGTATATGTCTTCCACCTCAATTTTTAGTAGCTTCCCATCCAAATTGAAGGACTCGGTGTCTGGATCCCAATAGTCTATAAGCATATGAAGAAACCTTGGTTGTGCCCTTAGAATTCCATTGTTCCAAAATTTGTAAAGGCCACATCTTTGCAATGCTTGTTGATCCTCCAAATCACTTTGCACTTGATGGTTGATCGCATCATGCTCTCTCTCCCTCGATTCTATCTCCATCCTACAAAAAGAAGGGAGAGATTTGGCTTAGTATACTTAAAAAAAAACCTCACGGTGTTGTACGTGGCCAACAGTTATTACAGTCGCACATGTACATGAGCAAGATTCGCTTTTCCCACGTGGACTTGCCCTTATACGCGACCCAATGATCTATTTCCCGCGTACACCAATTTACTCAATTTTCGTGGTTAAAAACTAAAAAATTCACCACTAAAATTAAAAATTAAATGAATGAAATTGAAGAGTATGATGAGGGCATTTGCTTTGTCCAGAAGGCTCATGATTTCATCGTACGTAGCTCCCATGATCACTGATTGAAGAAAGAGGGGGAAAATTGATCCAAATGCACTAGTTTGGTTAAAAAAATCAAATGGTATGGTAAAATTAAAAAAATTTACTATTTGTAGAAATTCTTTACCCACTTTCTATAGTTTTGACCCTTTCTTTTATTATTCTATGAGTCTAATGGACTAATTCCTTGATATAAGGTTTTTTTTGGAACAATTTATTCTTACAGTTATCAATTTCATCCCTTTTTTAACACGATTTGCACCTTCGGCAGGTATATTTCATCCCCGTCATATAGGTTAGGATTCCAATTCTGCATGCATCATTACATTTACCTATGACTATTGTTCATAAACCTTATGTGTGATCCCTCTTTTTATCGACACGGAACCTTCCAGTTGCTTCTAGAAGTGTCGTTATCTAAGTGGTAGGGCCTGCCCGACCATGGGTACCCTAGTTAGAACATATTTTGTCATTCGGTTCCTATGCTGGATTTCCTCCTTAGGTTCAGGAGTCTCTCGTAGTCCCTCCATGACTTTGCGTTGAATCCTCATATCTATTATTGTCCTATATTTTGGCTATCACCCATAGGGGACTCAAATTATGTCAATTTTTAAATGCATATCATTGAGGCTACTTTCCTTTATGAGCCTAGTGTCGGCTCCCACTTTGTCATTATAATCCAATTGCTTGAGCACCTCTAAGTTCTAGCCAAGCAAAGCTTATCAATTATCCTTTGCAGCTTCATTACCCTTGACCTGGAGGGAACATCCCCCCGAGTGTCCCTATCCTACACATGTTTCCTTTAATTGAGCATAGGTATGTTCCACTGCATGGAACTAGATTGATTTCCCGTGACACTCGTTCCCTTACACTTGTATTGTAAGCACTCTTTTATTCTTTTTCGGGCTTTATAATATGAAAAATACCAAAAGAAATTAAAAAACATAAAAAATCAGACGCGAAATATCTTCACCTTTTATTGGTAGTTGTTGTGTCACCTTTGAACATAACACAAATCTTGAGTTCATTCACTAGTAGAGAAAGTGAGATAAATGACTACGTGACTAGAACTTTTAGTCATGATAACAAAAAATTACTAAATTCTACTAAATTTTTGCAACATGAGTATAAATGACTAATTTGATTGTCGGATAAAAAATAATAAGTCACACACATAAACATGACTAAATAAATGACTAATTTGATTTTCGGGTAAAAAACATTTGTGCTTAGGCATAAGCATATTAGAAAGTTGTATCTAATATTAAATAGAATATATGAAATTAATTAACCCGAGTACTAGCAATTTCATCAAAAAAATTATGAACGACGAGCAACCTCTTTCACTTATTCCTCTTCCTCCTCACCTTGTCGTCTACAATGAAGATGTGCTAATCAAAACATGTTTCACCCCTTGCGAGACATCTCGCTTATACAAGCAACTATTTTCATGTGGTTGGGGCTATGTGCATTAAGTCGATCTAGGTAAATTTGGCATAATATTAGATGCCCCATGGCCTCTTAGCCAAAGAGATCTTTCAAGAGTGTTGTACACCAACTACAAATATACATTCTTAATTATTCCATAATGGGAGGGCGTTACTTGCAACATAAGAATATTAAACATAAGATAAACCTAAAAGCCATGAGTTGACAAAGACCACATGAATCCCACACAATTTTACCCTAGCAAGAGTTAATGACCATCTTTTGTGACACCATTCATTGATTCATAATAATAATAATAATAGTATTAATATTAATATTGATATGCTTATTAATATTAATATTGATATTATTAATATTAATAGGTTTTTTAATATTAATATAATATTTTTTATATGTTTTTAATAGACATTATATTATATATAATATAATAATATTAACTCATTTATAAAAATCAAATTCACATTTATAAAAATCAAATTCACATGGCGAGAATAAATTCGGAGAAAATAAATTGGGGTTTTCTGCCTTCACTTTAACATTTCTATTAGCTTCACTACAAATGGTCTGCATATTGGCTACAGAGTCCTTGTGCGAAATAAAAAAGTAATTCAATTCCAACAAATTTTATCAATGATGAGTGTTTATCAATGGTAACCTGTAAGCAATCTAGGGTAAGCAAAGTTATTTTTTTTTAGCAGTTTAATGAGGTTTTCCTGTTTACAGGTTTTCATATTCAATCGTCTAACTTGTAGGTCCGGTGTTCAAATCTCTAGGATCAACAGAGGGAATAGGAGTTATGGAAAATTGTTCCTTTTCTTTTCGTTTGGCTTCATGATTTGAGTTTGCTTTAAAACCCTAGTTGTTTCCATGTTTACATTATTGTGTGAATATTAGCTTGTAAATCCTCATTTCTTGCATTTTTGTGTATAAATTAGCCTCCTAACCTTGACTGATGTTTGAAGTTTTTTATTGGAATCAAAACCCTAGCTATTGATTGACTGATGTTTGAAATTTTTTATTGGCCTTAAAACCCTAGCTTTCGGATTGAGTTTTCTATAGAGTGATTCAGCCAAAATCGATAGAGTCCAGTGTCTAGAACCTTCGATTCAGAGTAGAAAAATCAACCAGAAAAAAAAACATACTACCCATGACTCTGCACCTGGATATTTAACCTCTTCTAAGCTGGAAAGATAGAGATATTGGTCGGCAGCATCAAAACAAAGTTGTTTATCCACGAAGAGTTAGAGATAATGAGTGATGTCCTCATAGCAGATAAGGTAACCCAATTATTGATTGTGCAGATGCTTCCTGGAAGTTGCTTTCTTGCAAACGCAACATCTGAGTTGTATTGTTCTGAACGTTTAGGCACTTGTTACAGTGATGTGTGTCCAAGTAGCTATGGTTGGATTGTTGTTCTTGGCTTTGTTTTATATATAGATTTATTTTCTTTAGCTCATGATGGGCCTAGGGAAGATACAATTGTGTAATAACTTCGTGTGATATTCATGCGCATCGATCTACCTGTGCTATACTTGTGCATCAATATACGCATTGATATACACTTCTTAAGGCACTGGTTTTTCATCCATTTCACTAACGATTCTCACCAGGTCCAGCTCACAGGAGCACGAGCACAACACTTTGAACAGGTTTGGGAAAAAATTGCCAATTACAATAACGTTGTACACCTATCACAATCAATCGAAGTTGCACTATCCCATTAGCAGGCACATATTGACCTCGCTCACTTCTCTTTTCTACACCTCGTTCCAAAGTCATCTCGTGTGAAAGTCCAGGTGTAAAGCTGGTGGATATTCTGTAATCTCTACTCTCCTGGTATGGGACCAGCTCCATGGACAATCAATTCTGAAATTTATTCCTCAAAATATAGAAGTATGTGTGGAGGCACTACTGCAACAGTTTGTTAGATATCTAATTTGGTTGTTTCAGAGAGCTTCCTATATTTGATTGACCTCTTTGGCACATCCAAAACATTTATAGTATTTGCTACTATTGTTGTGGCTGCATTTCTTTTTGTTCTTGCTTTTGTTCCCAAGACAAAAGGCCTAAGCTTTGAGGAGGTGTACAAATTATGGCAATATATAGCATATAAGGGTAGTATAAACGAGAACGAAGGTTCTTATAACAAACATGTTCTTCTTGATGATCATCGTAAACCATGAAGTAGAAAGTCAGATGTTCAAATCTCTCATGAGAGGGGTCAGTCAATCAAAATCGGGAAAATTTTGGATCATATTTTCAAGGAAATTGGAGAACCAAATTAAGGGACAAGGGAGGAGAGGAAACATACATTCTAAATCTGGGAGTGTCAAGGCTAGTTTTCATAAGTGGGAGCTTGCTTGAAAGTTTGAAACTTAACAAAAAATTCTCTTATAGCGATTGTTACAAGGAAGAGGATGCAGCTCTTAGAGAGAGGGACCGATATGAATTGGAAAAACACAGGCGTGTATGTGAAATAAAGCGTATAAGAGATGAAGACGCTTCACGGTTTAAACATTTTCAAATTTTGAACCATCGATATGCTTTGTTAAACCTTCTTTGGAAGGGAGGCTTTAGTGAAGTGTACAAGGTAGACCTCTTTATTATTCATGAGTTATAGAAATTAGTTGTATTATATGCTTATGTCTTACATTGACTGGTTTCCATGTGAATGTTAAATTTTTTTTTTCATTGCAAAAGGTGAGGCAATGAGGTAGACTGAAAACATATCAACGGTCCAAAATATTTCTACTGTTGCTAAATGTTTACAAGATATGTTTGGTATCTCTTAATTGTTTCTCTTGTTCCTAGTTTTATGTGTCTGTACATGAGCTTATGGATTTCTTTGGTAAATGCTTACCTATAACTAGCTGAACAAAGAACTGACTGAAATGGATGGCTCAAACAGGCCTATGACTTGGTTGAGTATAGGTATGTAGCATGCAAGCTTCATGGATTAAATATGAAGTGGAGTGAGGAAAATAAACATAGTTATAATCATCATGCAATTCGAGAATATAATATTCACAAGACTTTGGTGCATCCACACAGACGGTGCGTCTTTGGGACATTTTTGAAATAGATCACAATACATTATGTACTTTACTGGAATACTATAGTGGTGTGGAAATATTTGTGTGATCATCATGCTAAAGTTGTTGATTTTGTTTCTCCATTTGTAATTTGTTCAATCTTTTGTGTATATTGTTTAACAATATCTAAATGCAGTGTAGTATCTAACATAACTAGATACTATTTGCAGTGTGATTCTGTGATTTAGCATGTTGGTTTTTTTTCCATTTTTATATCTGAATTCAAACCATGGTTAGAAAGCACAATATGAAATCCCTTTAATTAAAATGGTGCACACATACTTGAAAATGCAGTCTTCTTTTTACTGGGAATCATTGCTAAACAATAAAGAATATATCAAGAATTATTCATTTTTAAGATTAGATATTATTATACAGATTTCCCCTCCCTATATAAGTAAAGAGAGTTGGCATATCCACCTTGTCCCTGATCACAATTAGGTAGTGGCATCTTTTCTAAAATGCCAATTCTGGTTGCGAACTGAGCTTCCAACCCTGATCTAGAACAGTGATATATACCAAATGAAAAGGAATAATATTCCCATTAAATGTATCATCTTGTGGAATTTGATGCTCAACCTCCATTCAAATCCTATGTGAAGCAACTCGGAATTGGCCCAATGGGATCCTTAGCACGTGCATCTAGTGTTGTAGTATGTAAGGGGGTTGGACAATGAGTTTGCCTCTCAAATATAGGAAGTGCTCCACATAGAAGGACATATTAGGAAACAACTCACACTCAGTGGGTTGATCCAAGTGACCTATATATATTCCCCATAAATATCATCTTTGATAATATAGTTCATATCATGAAAGGACTAGTTCCTATGAACAATATGAAATGATTGAGTTATTAAATGTGTTGGTTTTTTAGGTTTACGACTCTCCTCTGAACAGGCTCGGATATAAATTACAATATCAATGCTTGGTTTTCTGAGATTAAAGTTTATTCGTGTTTTTTCAAGATTATTTATGCCTATTAAATGCTTGTCAAGATGCCCATGTAATTGCTGCTAACTGCAACATAACATACCTTGATTTTTCTCAGAAGCTAAAATAAAAAACATTGATTACAACCAGGTTGCAGCATTATGATATCTTGTTTGTGGCCACCAAGGATACAAACCTGTGCACACATACTGGAGAAATAATCTATTGAGGTTTATGGGCACCATTCTTGAGCGTAAGAACTATTTGGAAACACTATCAATTCCAAAAATCTATATGTCAAGCTTTCATATTGTATTCTACATTGTTGTCAAATGTTAGATTCATTAGAGACAATATCATTACACCTGAGATGTACAGATGTATTCTACAGTGTTTAAAATAATATGGTGAGTATGGTAGGAGTCATCATCCTTAACATCTTGATCATTGTGTTGGTCAAGCTTCAGGGAATAATTTACCTTTTCACTCATTTCACTACAAATTTTGTTCCATTTAGGGAAGTTTAAGGGGGAAAATGTGATCCATATTATATATTCCATAGGTTCTTTATATACCATGGTTTTTCTAGGTAATTTGTAGCATTCTAGTGCTTATTAATTTTATTGAATGTTAATGACATTGATATATGTTGATTTCTTGATGCCATGGCTAGGATTTAGAAATATTATAAGATGATCCAAATTGAGGGTGTCGAGTCCCTTTCAGAACCTGAACTTAAGAAAGTTTGTCAATATCATGGAAAACTCGGTTTACTTTCTATTGAGGAAATGCAACAACAGGTAATTACTAGTTTCTTAGTTTCTTATTATTTTCTCAAGTATAGAAGAATTTGTTTGTTGTGGAATTTGTAAATTTTATTATTATTAACCATCTATGGTTGAAGTTAGCAATCATAAAGATTCTAAGTAAAAATAATGAAGGAATTTTTCTATGTAAGGTATCTCTAACAATTTGACTTCATTTTATAGTTTTATAGTTGGTATATTACTAGCAAGCCATATTAATATTAATAATATGGCTAGTTGACAATCTGCCTAAGAGGAGGAAGGATTGTTCAATTTTAATTGAAATATATTATAATAACTATTATAATAAATTATTATTATTATTATTATTATTAGAAATGTTAATATTAGAGTTATAATTATAATTATTATTATAATAATAATTATTTATTATTATTATTATTATTATTATTATTATTATTATATTGATTATTTATTATAATATTTAGTGTATTATTTATTATTTAATTAATATTTATTTTAGTATTTATTATTTAATTCGTAATTATAATAATTATTATTTTTATAATAATAATAATAATAAAATATTTCAATATTACAC
The DNA here is from genome assembly GCA_027924585.1 of Larix kaempferi. NCBI lineage: Eukaryota > Viridiplantae > Streptophyta > Pinopsida > Pinales > Pinaceae > Larix > Larix kaempferi. Next base: position 9,647,551 of record BSBM01000236.1, on the reverse strand, counting down.
TTAAACTTATGTTATTATTATTTTTATAATAATTATTATTATGAGATAATAATTATTTAGTATTAATATATATTATTATTTATAAATATGTATTATTTATTAATAATAATAATAAAATAATTATAAATAAGTAAATAAATAATTATTAATATTTATTTATTAATAAAAATAAATAATTAATAAGCAATATTTCTTCTCTTTTCTAAATTAATATTAATTATTGAAATATATATATATATATATATATATATATAAAACATTGATGGTTATAATATACTAATAATAAATTAATGTGTGAAGGTTTCATAGATAATATATTAATACTAAGGTTTTTTAGATTATATATATTAATATTATATTATATTATATTATAATACAATATAATATAATATAATATTTATAATTCAATAAGATTATGTATATTTGTGTTAGTAATGAATATTGATAACATTAATTTTAAATATTATATTTGTTATTATTAAAAATGTTTAATAATGATAACATTATAAATAGTATTATTAACATTAAGAAACATCATTAATATTAAAGTTGCTAATATTAATAGCTTGAATATTATTCTCAATATTAAACTTCTTAATAATTAGCATTAATATTAATGAGATTAATATTAATGTATTTATGTCAATATTAATGTTAATTATGTTAAAATTAGTATTAAATGACTTATAATTTATACATGATTGAATTTATAATATTATATGGCCTATAATATTGTATAGTTTATTGAATTTATTTGGCTGGTAGACTATGATCTATTTTAAAAGAATAATTATAAATAAGCAAATAAAAAATTGTTCGTATTTATTTTTTAAATAAAAATAAATAATTAATAAGCAATATTTCTTCTCTTTTCTAAATTAGTATTATATATATATATATATATATATATATATATATATATATAACACTGATGTGGTGGTGGATGTTGTTTCCTTATATTTCTTTGTCTAAACTTTAAACTGAATTTTTGTATGACTGCTTAAAAGTTTTGGCTCAGAGTTCAGTTTGCTATATTTTGTAGTTTTGTAATGATAGGAAGGTCGAAGCTGATATATTGGATAGACTAAAACATCTTTTGATCAACATCTATACTACTTGATTCAGATTAATTGAATAATAGTGGTATGTTTTTTTTCGCCCGAAAAAAAATACTAACAATAAATTAATGTGTGAAGGTTTCATACATAATATATTAATATTAAGGTTTTTTTAGATATTATATATATTTGTGTTAGTAATGAATATTGATAACATTAATTTTAGATATTATACTTGTTATTATTAAAAATGTTTAATAATGACAACATTATAAATAGTATTATTAACATTAGGAAACATTATTAATATTAATATTAATGTTGGTAATATTAATAGCTTGAATATTATTCTTAACATTAAACTTTTTAATAGTTAACATTAATATTATTGAGGTTAATATGAATGTTAATTATGTCAATATTAGTATTAATTATGTTAAAATTAGTATTAAATGGCTTATAATTTATATATATGATTGAATTTATAATATTATATGGCTTATAATATTGTATAGTCTATTGAATTTATTTGGCTTGTAGACTATGGTCTATTTTAAAAGAATAATCAAGAATAAATGGCCATTTGACGATGGTTGTCTCTTTGTTGTGCATGTTTGATCAAGGTTGACTTTTGGTTGTGAATGTTTGAACATAGTTGACTATAGGTTGACCATGTTTTCACATGTTTGACTTATGGTTCTCTATGTTTATGCATGGTTGACTTTTGGTTCTCAAAGATTGCACAAGTGTGACAATGGTTAACTTTTGCTTTTTTATGGTTGCACATGTTTGACTCTCGTTGTCTATGGTTAAGCATGGTTCTCTATGGTTGGCATATTTGACCATGGTTGAATTTTGGTTTACATTGCTTACCATGGTTGACTTTTGGTTTACAATAGTCGACCATTGTTCCTCATGTTTAACCATGGTTGGCTTCTGGTTGACCATGGGTAACTTTAGATTGTGCATGTTTGACCATGGTTGACTATTGTTGTACATGTTTGACATTAGTTAAACACATTCACCCATGGTTATGCATGTTTGACCATGGTTGACTATGGATATGCATGCTTGAACATGGTTGACTTTTGGTTATGGATGTTTGACCTTCATTGACCATGGGTTGCGCATGTTTGAACATAGTTGACTATGGTTTCACATGTTTGACTTCTAGTTGCACATGTTTTCCCATGGTTGACTTTTCGTTGACTATGGTTTCACATATTTTCCCTCGGTTACTTTTTGTTGCACATGTTAAATCATGGTTAAGTATTGACAACAAATCTTTGACAATGGTTGACCATGGTTATGCATATTTGACTTTTGGTTCTCTATGGTTATGCAGGTGTTGACAATGTTTATGCTTTTTTCACTTTTTGTTCTTATGGTTGCAAAGGTTTGATAATGGTTGACTTTTGGTTCTTTATTTTGCACATGTTTGACCATGGTACACCATGGTTTGGCGTGGTCATCTATGGTTGAACATGGTTTACTTTGGTCGACAACAATGGTTGACTTTTGGTTGACCATAGTTGAATTTTTGTTGACAACCATTGAAAACCACGGTTGTGCATGTTTGACCATGGTTGAATTTTGGTTAACAATGGTTGATCATGGTTATTAATATTAATATTGCTAACTTTGGTTGAAAAAGTTATTATAGTTGACTTTGGTTGACCATGGTTGACTATGGTTGACTTTAGTAGACAACCATGTTTGACCATGTTTGACTTTTTGTTGAAATCCATGTTTGACCATGGTTGAATTTTTGTTGACAATTGTTGACAACCATGGTTGTGCATGTTTAGTCATGCTTGACTATGGTTAACCATGTTTGACTTTGGTTAACCACGGTTAGCTATGGTTGACCAAAGTCAACCATGGTTGACCATGGTTAATGTTGGTTGACTTTGATTGACCATTATTGAATTCGGTTGACTTTGGTTACCATGCTTGACTTTGGTTTACCATGAGTTTGGTTTACCATGGTTGACTTTGGTTTACCATGGTTGACTTTGGGTTTACCATGACTTTGCTTAACCATGAGTTTGGTTGACCATAGTTTTCACCATTGTTGACTATGCTTCACTATGGTTGAGAGCAGTTGAGCATGATTGAGAGCGATTGGCCATGATTGACTTTGGTACACCATGGTTGACATTGTTTGACCATGGATGAGTTTCATTGACTTTGATCGACCATGGTTGACTTTTGGTTGACCATGGTTGGATTCCGTTGACCATGGTTTACTAGAATTGATTTTTCTCCACCATGGTTGACTATGGGTGACGAAGGTTGACCATGGTTGATTATGATTGACTTTGGTTGAACATGTCAGACTTTGGTTTAGTATGATTGACTTTTGGTTGACCATGGTTAACTTTGATGGATGAATTTGGTTGACCATGGTTGAATTTGGTCAACTTTGGCTTACCATGTTTCAATTTGGTTGACTATGGTTGACTTTGGTCAACATGGTTGACGTTGGTAAATGTGGTTGACCATGGTTGACTTTGATGGATCTTTGGTTGACCATGACTGAATTTGGTTGACTCTTGATTAACCATAGTTGACTTTGGTAGACCATAGTTTGGCATGGTCATCTATGGTTGAACATGGTTTACTTTGGTCGACAACAATGGTTGACTTTTGGTTGACCATGGTTGAATTTTTGTTGACAACCATTGAAAACCACAGTTGTGCATGTTTGACCATGGTTGAATTTTGGTTAACAATGGTTGATCGTGGTTATTAATATTAATATTCCTACCTTTGGTTGACAAAATTATTATAGTTGACTTTGGTTGACTATGGTTGACTTTAGTAGACAACCATGGTTGACTTTTTGTCGAAATCCATGTTTGACCATGGTTGAATTTTTGTTGACAATTGTTGACAACCATGGTTGTGCATGTTTAGCCATGCTTGATAATGGTTAACCATGTTTGACTTTGGTTAACCACGGTTATCTAAGGTTGACCAAAGTCAACCATGGTTAACGTTGGTTGACTTTGATTGACCATCATTGAATTTGGTTGACTTTCGTTAACCATGGTTGACTTTGGTTTACCATGAGTTTGGTTAACCATGAGTTTGGTTTACCACGGTCGACTTTGGTTAACCATGAGTTTGGTTGACCATAGTTTTCACCATTGTTGACTATGCTTCACTATGGTTGAGAGCAGTTGAGCATGATTGAGAGCGATTGGCCATGATTGACTTTGGTACACCATGGTTGACATTGTTTGACCATGGATGAGTTTCAATGACTTTGATCAACCATGGTTGACTTTTGGTTGACCATGGTTGGATTTCGCTGACCATTGTTTATTATAATTGATTTTTGTTGACCATGGTTGACTATGGATGACGAAGGTTGACCATGGTTGATTATGACTGACTTTGGTTGAACATGTCAGACTTTGGTTTACTATTCTTGACTTTTGGTTGACCATGGTTAACTTTGATGGATGAATTTGGTTGACCATGGTTGAATTTGGTCGACTTTGGCTTACCATGTTTCAATTTGGTTGACTTTGGTAATTGTGGTTGACCATGGTTGACTTTGATGGATCTTTGGTTGACCATGATTGAATTTGATTGATATTTGGTTGACCATGATTGAATTTGGTTGACTCTTGATTAACCATGATTGACTTTGGTTTATCATGTTTCACATTGCTTGACTATGGTTGACTTTGGTCAACCTTTAAAACTAAAATTAATAGAAAAAGTGAAAATTGCTATGATTTAAAATCACATTTTTTATAATTTTTTATATAACTATATATACTATATTTTTTCTAAACCATGTTAGGGTATTCGCTTTGAATTGAAAATTGAAATTTCTGTATATTATTGTCAAATTAAATTATTCATTCTTCAAACATATTAGTGAATATAGCTTACTGAAATGTGACACTATACCTAAATGCATTATATATATATATATATATAATACATTTAAAATCATAATAAAAAAATTATTAACTTTAAAATTATTTCATTAAAAACAAACTCCCAATTTATAGTACTTAAATTTATGTTTAAAAAATCCTTTTCAAGATTGTATTGGAAAACTAAATTAAATATTCTCAAATAATTTTATATTATTATCCATATGTATTTAAACATGAAATCATACAATTTTATAATGTTTATCATTTAATTTTTTTAAATGTTTATATAATTTTTTCAATAATTTATTTTGTATATTGTTTATTTAATTTAATTTTTATAATCATCCACTGAGCATGTTGAAATAATGTAATCGTCACTGGCATTGGACTATATCATATTTTTATAAAATGGATCTTTAAATCTCAGCAGTAAGGTTGGTGAGACCATTAGAGTAAGGTTGGTGAGACCATTAGACGCTCTCTATTATTATTATCTAAAACATTTAATGTTTCAAAATCTAAAAACATAGAAAAACAATAAACTATATTATAATTATATGTTTTTGTTTTCTTTCTTATTGGAACTATCAATTTAATGTTTCAAAATCTAAAAGCATAGAAAAACAATAAACTATATTATAATTACATGTTTTCTTTCCGATTGGAACTATTACAATTTGAATATTACATGTAAAAATATATGATCCAATGGTTCGTGTACTTATTGAAATTCAAGATGACTATATATTGAAATTTGTTTTAAACATGCCCAACTATTAATACCTAAATTATTAAAAAAATTAATTAAATTTAAGATGACTTTGTTGAAATTTGTTTTAAACATGGAGAAATACTAATACCTAGATTATTAAAAATTTAATGAAATTTATATTATAAATTGAGTAACATCAAAATAAACTTCTAAAATATTAGAATACATTAAAATTAAACCATGGTGGACATGGATCTCAACCTCAACAAAACATGGGGTAAGATCAATAATAATCAAATTCCGTTATTATGCAAATTCCCATGGAATTTCTTGCACTCAGAGGGAATTGTTGGATGAAGAGCTAAACAAACATATGAGCTTTTAATTGACGGAAAAAGATACAACCCTTCACATGTACCGCATGCATTTATTTGTTCATTAGTAAAGACTTGTAGGCATTTATTTGTGAATGGCTAACTATCTGTTATTTGTTTTAATAACTTATGTAAATTCCATGGAATTTCTTGCCGCCAGAATTATTGGATGAAGATCTAAACAAACATATAAGCTTCTATGAGCTTCAACGTTGATGTTCATCATAATATTAATCTTTAGATGTAGTAGTGTTAAAACAACAATAAAAAAATAAAAAAAATTCAAGTTAGTCACTGAACACTCAATGGCTTTGATTAGATAAAGACTTCACCAAGCTTGTAAAAATCTGTGACATGGTACTATGGCTACTGAGATTCTTTAAGCCCAATCGACCATTAAGCCCGTGACATAAGAGAGTAACAGTAACTCTGTAATTCAGAAAGTAATTATTTTTTAATATGTACTCGTTGAACAATGTATCCTAGTTCGATTTCCCAACAAGATGGCTATTTTTTAATATGGGTAGGAAACATAAAATATACATTCTAATCTCCAAAAGATGGAGTACACATCCCTCTAATTCGGTATACTTCAAATCAGCAATCCAGGCACGGTATTGTAGTTTAGAAGGAACCTAATCAACACTCAGAGATACAGAGACACGGTTTTTCTACTTTTTGTTTTTAAAATGATTTATTATATCTTCTTAAAATTGAGAAAAATAAGTAAAATCACATAGAACTATCAAGTAAAAGAAAAATTTATAGTTAATTTTTTTTAATAACAGAGATATATTAACTGCAAAATAGAAATTTGATTCAAAATCCATTACAATATATCAGACCATATAACAAACTATGTAAAAGAAGTAGGAAATTGCAAAATAGAAATTCGAGTCAAAATCCATTACATTATATCAGAGGGATGTATAACAAACTATGTAAAAGAAGTAGGTTTATAGAGATCAGGTTTTGAGAGTTTAATACTTCTGGAACCAAAGGGAAAAACAAAATACTTTGTGGTTCAATGAATGGCATCATCTGGGTTATGTTCACCAAATTAAATATAATTCAATACAATATGCATAAAATCCCTTCTTGATGAGAAAACCTCCATAGTAGCTGATCTTGTCTATGAGATCCACTTCTCCCCAACAATGTAACTGCCCATAATGCGGTTATGGGCAATTATAAACCATGCATTAAACTTCGGTTTAACTCCTCTTGTAAGCCATGGTTATACAATGTAACTGCCCATAATGCATAGTTATGGCCAGGACTTGTAATAAATTAAAATAAAAAATATTAATAATATCTAGAGATTATTTCAAGCAAAAAAAGGTTTTATTTCAAGCAAAACAAGTTTTATTTATAATATCTAGAGATTAAGTATGCATCTGATGAGTATGGGAGGAGAAGCAATGAACTACCACACTGGAATTCAAACGCATGTAGATAGGCCTCCTTTCACTCCGTCTCAATGGCAGGAGCTGGAACACCAGGCATTGATCTTCAAGTATATGATGGTTGGAATCCCTGTGCCTCCTAATCTCCTTATACCTATCACGAAGATCTTGGAGGTTATCAATGCTGGACTGTTTCATCATATTCATCCCAATAATAAGATTTTGTTAGTTGCTAGTTATGTGTCATAAACTCATTTTAATAATGTTATGACATCAATATAGATGCATATAGAAACAGTACAAATATTTATATAAACCCTAAAGGTCAATTTTGATATGTATTGAAAATAATATGTGGAAACAGATTACAATGTAGTTATAGTCCTCTTGTAATTCTACGTTCAAATATGCAAACTGTCATGTAGATGTATACTTTCTTATTCTGTTTACCCTTGTGGTTGTTAGGTATGCCTATACCTCGATTCAAACGATGTTACTAATGATTATGTTACAGAGTTCTCCACTGTAATAACAAGAAAGCACCCCATAGGAGACATATTTGTTACTAAAAAACGTGTGAAACCTATTTTGTACAATCGCCCTAAATCTGCCGAGAGTTGCTTGATTACCGATTGTACAAACGAAGGCACACCCTGCAATTCCCAAACGCCAATGCTAACGAGGAATACAAATATTAAGTGGCGAATTGTTTAAGAATCGATCTCCCATGGCTAGATTTAAATTTATACCTCGACTAATCTTTTTTGCACAAGGTAGAAACCAACAATAGAACCAAAGAAGAAGTCAAATTCCTTGCGGAATATTCTCCATTGCCAATCAATCGCTGAAGCTGGTCGATTTGGGTGGCCATACTGGGTAGTTCAAGCCATGTATCAAAGACATCGGTCCCGCCGGTTGCAAATTTCATGCCGTAGCGAAGCATCAAAGACATCGATCTGCCATTTGGGACATTACGCAGGTATAACTCTCTGAATACTCCATTGTAGATTCCCATTCCTCGCTGGAAATTGGTGGACGGGAACCCCGAATGGGTATTGGCTGGCTCTGATTGCTCTCGATACCGCCACTCAATTGGGCCTGGTGGTTTTCTAAGGCGCCCGCAAATATTTTAACAGACGAATTCTTCAGAGAAACAACGACATTCTTGCTATCTCCGTGAAGTGCTGTGAGTATTCCGAGGCTGGGTTTCTCCCAACAGCCTCTAGGAGATCTGGGTTGCTTGAAATAATAATTATCTATGAATTTCTTCGAATCCAAAGGCGATGTGGGGCTCCGGGAGCCTTCTACCTCGTCAAATCTAGAAAATTTAATGTTATTGTTATTATTATTATTAGAAAACCCGGTGAACAGAAAAAATGCAGACAATTTATAGGAGCTCGGGTCCTGCTTTGTATCAGAAGGCATTATACGAAACTTGTTCTACGCTTTCTTTATGGGCCTCGAATGCTTGCCCAACATCATACCACAAATAAAAACCCAAAAAATCCACAAATGGCCAGAACCCCCCTCCCTCCACAACAGAGGCCAGGTGCGTCGAACTGAGATGCCTGAAACTTCGAAAGGAGTCATCAGCACATTCAATTGATGTCCCGCTGATAGTATGGTATTGGCATAGGGATCTTCAATGACCAAGCTGAAGCATTTGAATCAAAGATCAAGAACCAAATAAGAAACAGAGAGAAACGATTAATTAATCCCGGTAGAAAAAATTGTAATTATACCTATGAAATCTGTGAGGACTTTTCCATCTGAATGTCAACCGGTGGGTTGTCCAGGGAAGCTTATACCATATGGAGGCCACCAAGCGGCCATCATTTTCTATATATTTCCTGTGTCAACATATGAATCTCCAAACAAAAACATCACGCTTGGGCCTCGGATTTCCACATTCTCTGCAACAAAAACAACATAATATTGATTATAATATAATAAAAGAGTTGGATATCATAGCATGGGTATGATTCGAAGAAAAGATTGGGAAATTATGATGAATGAAGATCAATCCGCAATAGAATCTAAGAATAAGAGCCGTCGTACAGCGCAACATATCCTAGAGGAGTGTGGGGGAGTGGAGCGGAGCGACATATTAATTCCAGGAGTCGACACCAATACACTTAACTGCCAAGAAACACTTGGCATTTGAAATTGTTTTAATAATTTATTTGATATAACCATGCGTCGTTTCGATTTAAAGCTGCTCGTGAGTTAACACAACAAATCTGAATGCTTCATTAATGCATCAGACGAAGCATATTCTGGGAACATTAAAATCTGGCCGTCGGTTATTAAAAAACTAATAAATCACCCACCCATCCCCACGCCAAAAGTTAAAAGAAAACGCCTATCGGCGTAATTATGATGATAATGGATTTCGGTAATAAATTATATCATTATTTTTACAACTTTGCAAAGGGAAATCAATGTATAGAAGGAAACAAGAAAATGCATCTATAACAATTGCAGGACAACTTTATTAAGGGGAAGAAATTGCAATTTTTTATAAGGGGAAATATAAAATTTAATGATGACTTGCTTTATTGGAGCTGATTGATTTTCAATGTAGGCCTCCATCATGCATTTATCGTATCCTAGGCCTAGGCTAGCATTTCATGCAACATCCCACCTGAACAAATATGCTTTTCTCTCATGATGACCAATCTGAATTTAACACATAAGGAGTACATATTACTATAAATAGGGATAAACATAATTGATGACCATTTTCCCATTTTATTTTTTTCACAATAACAAATCCACTTTTCCTAACTGTAATTGTTGGTTTTCTTTTGCATTCATCATGCAGAAGTTTTAAAGCAAGTTTAGTATTTGTATTACTAGGATGGGGATAGTATGCTCTCTCATAGGGAGTTATGCATTGTATTCTATTTGATGGGATGATAATTTTGATGGTTGAGATGGTAAATTTATTACTAGAAATTGGTCCACATCATAATAAATAGTCAACTTCAGGGAATACAATAAGGTTTGTTGTGGAAGAAAATAATCTTTATTGGGAGTTAAGGAAATCTGTGTATATCTATTTTGATGTTTTTTAAGCTTGATGCATGTATAGGTTATACTTAACTAAACTTACTTTTTTAGAGTGAGCTTTGATTCAGTGTGAACTTTGTTTTTTCTATTTAAGGGTTCTAGCTCAATGGAAGAGCACCTGACTTACAGGCAAGCGGTTGGTGGTTTGATTCCTCCATGCCCTATCTACATAAATCAATGACTAATTAAATGACCAATTCACAATAATCAATGACTAAATAAATGGCCAGTTAACAAAAATCAATGAGTGAATAAATGACCAGTTAACTGCACTTAATGAATAACTAAATGACCAATTAATCGCAATCAACGACTAAATAAATGGCTAGTTAACAACAATTAATGACTAAATACATCACCCATTAACATCAATCAATGACTAAATAAGTGACCAGTTAACAGCGATTAATGACTAAAACAATGACTAAATATATGACCAAACTGATCAATCAGAGCAACCAATAAATGACTAAAAAATTGTAGTCACATATTTATTCCCGTTATAAGTGACTGGCAATAAATGACTATTAGTACGTGACTAAATTTAAAAATTTATATGCGATTTTTAGTAGTTTTTTTAGTCATTTATCTCACTTTTTCTACTAGCGATTCATCAAAGGTTTGGGTTTAGTATGGCCTTAGGAAGCTGAATTCGTTACTCGGAGATTACTCCTATGACTAGTTAAGCTTCCAGTCCCTATGGATATTTTTTTTATGCCTCCTACATCATAGAATTATGTCATTATTCAATCTTAAGTCTATGTTTCTTGAGTCTCCATTTGTCTCATGCTCTTGTTCAAAGGAATTTTATAAACCTGAATCGACCATTCTTCATATCTCTTGACTTTTCATGCCGGGCATCCCTATATCAATACATTTCGATCACATGACACTTTTTGTCCTACCTAGCACCCTGGGCCTACTTTCATTATTGGTAGGTGACCTTGAACTCAACAGATGAAACTTCAGCATTGGTCGTTGACTGAGTGGTTTCCCTTGTGTTCAATGGAAAGACATCTATTCACACATTGGGAATCATGTTGTGCCTTGGATTCCATTTGACCCTATTGACGGTTTCCTCGCTTCTGTCAGTAGTATTCATCATTGGCTACTATTCATAGGATCTCTTCCATGCACTACTTGCATCTAGTACATGCGAGAGATACACTTTGGTTCGTGGTTCATGTCCATCCTGTTTGTTCGAGTTCTTCGAAATATTCCATCCTATATTTGTACCTCGTGTAAGTTTATGGGGGATTCATTAATTCCCTCCTTCCATAGGATTTCATTCCATTGACTTCAGATCATCTATTATAGAATTGAGATCTACAGTCGTATGAGTACCTTGAGACTTGCAGTCATCAATGAAAGGTACTCTTGTCATCGACAATTGGGAATTCATTAATGTCCCCTGATCGATGGATTATGCAAGTGTTTGAACTCAACACCCTTATTCACACTTGTTGAATGTACTCGGTGCCTTAATCCCCATTTTCATCATCAGTGGGTAGTATCATGTCTATTAACGGAATACCTTAATGATCAGTAATCAGATGTTGTTTCATCATGTTTGACTCTAATACCTGTATTCACATGATGGGAAATGCACCATCGACGGTTTGACTAGAAGAAATAAGACTACAGTGGCATCATTATATATACTACTATCTGTGATCTTGATATTATCTGTGGGACTCTAATTCTCATGGCAAAGTAGTTTGTACCCCAGGTTGTACTAGATATCTTCAGTTTAGTTGGAGACTGAACCTCACTATATATGGTTCATGCGTGTGACTTCTTATGACACATGCCTATTGATTATTCATGGCCATTGTATCAAACTGATATGTACTTCAAGTTACTGATATGTATACAAAGTCAACATTGTAATATTTCGATGAGTGGATAGTTCTTTCGGCTAGGTCTCCATCACTCCACTTCCGAGAGTTGTAATGTATTTCAACCATCGTGATCTTCCCTCTGACATCATACATTAGGGGGAATCTATTATAGCATGATTTGACACACCTTATGCAACATCCCTTGATGGAATTTCCATGTCACTCTATAGACTCAGATCATCCCTATTGCTCTTAAAAACCCCTTAAATGCATATTTTTGTTGATGTACACACCCTATCAGCATTACAGCATGTGTGTATGCATGCTGCTCCACTACAGCCCACATACATCAGGTTTTGTGCTAAAAAAATATATTAGGATTTTTCCATCCCAAGTAACGACCATGTTGATCTTTGGCCTTCCATATGCTGAAAAGGATATTATTCGACCCTCCACCTCCTTTCAGGGTTATATATTTATCCATTGTGGAGCATGAGAGGGAGACAAACTAGAGAGTAAGGAAGCTCTGGAGAAATGTTTCCCTATTGCCATTTCCTTCAGTCTACATCCCTTTATCCTTGTTATTTGAAATCTTTGAGGTTCATCTCCCAAGCTCTTCCATATATTGTGAAGGAGGAACCCAATTACTCCTTGAACTTGTGAGATTGCCTTTGCATGGAGGATTGAAGTGGTAGAGGCCTAGGTGGATAAACTTAGTTATCAGTTCCAATGAGTTGCATACAAAAGGTTGTCACTATGTACTTTTGTGCATTTTATTAATAGAAACACTCTTTTCTCATCCAATACATTTTGCAAATGTTAATGTTACTTTCCTTGGGTATATTTGTTAAATATGTTAATGGATTATGCTAGTTTTTATGCTAACATTTTATATCTATATTCCATATGCTCGTATATATTTTTTGTTGAGGACAAGTTGTAGGGAAGGAGCATTGGAATTTCGATCTCAACGATGGTCTTATTCTAACATTCGGTTAATGAGGTAATACTTTTCTCTTTTTTAGTTGGCATTTTACATTTATCTATCATACTTGAGAATTGAGTTGGTTTCTTGGGTCAATCTGTCTGTTGTGATCCACCCCAATCCATAGGAATTTTTTATCTACAACACCAATTTTGTTGTGTAACATCATGGTTTGTTGGAATATTTAATCACCATATAGACCTTAGATACCTTAGTTTATTACTTTAGGTTGATTCCTAGGTGTTTAGATCATGGTAGATGATGTTCCTAGTGCATAAATTGGCAAATGTGTGATGATTATCCACAATTGCACCCCACGAGATCCTTTAAAGTATATTTTATGAGCTAAGGCACCCTATCTTCTTTATTCCTGCTTTACTGAGTTAAATTCAAGTTTTGCATTACTTTTCTCGTGATTAGGATGAGGTAAGTGCGCTTTGGTGTCTATGGCAAGTTTGCATGATATTGCCTCAACTCCTTCCATCTTTGTCTCCTGAAAAGCCTCCAACTTCCTTCCTTTTGGTCATTCATGGCCTAAATAAGATTTATTATCCAATTCGTGACCTCTCTCCTTATTGATTTGGAGTTAGTAAGTTGTTATATATGGATATTTTTACTAAATTTAAGCCTGCCAATAGTGAGTATTTCGAATTTCCTCCAAGTCATTCGAATTTCTCTTCTGAGATGTATTATTTAATGTACTATCATTTTTCATTAATTGATTGATGATATTTAATCAAATTGTCATCTTTCTTATGTGTTTCTATCTCACTTTTCTTCTCAATTCTATGTAGTAATTCTTAGTGAAGATTGTACTGTCTTTTAGATCCTCAACTTGTGGAATTCATGCTATCATAGCTATAGAATTATAATGGGGTTTGCCCCACCTTTTAATATAAAAACTTAATTGTTCTTGTAAAAATAAATAATATCATACAAATTAATTCGCCAAAAGAAAAAGTAATGACCGCAATAGTCACTAAGAACAATTACTTGATATTTGATTTCCATACTTTCCATAGCATAGTGAAAAATGCAATGAGAGAATGATTGCAGTGGCTACTATTTATTCAAAACATGCTATAGAAAAAAATAGCATTATAAATCCCAAGTGTCTACGAGCAATGGTAGACACATGGGTCTATCTTGATCGCTAACAATTATGTGCAAAGTCTATGAAAAGCTTAGCCAAAGCTACTTGCCCATAATTATATCATCTTGTGATATAATTTTTTTCAAAAGATAGCAACATGTAAAAATGAAATGCAAATAAAACTTTATTGTTTATAAACTTGTTAAAGCACTAATTTGACAATGATAGTACATTGCGCTATATAATTGTTGTTATTCATTGATTTTCTACTCCCAAATCTACAAAATATTAATTTGGAAACGTGAATGAAAGTATTCAAATCAAGAGTTTTTTTAATGATTCAAATCGTATACCTATGTATAGTATTCTAGGAAACTATTTGGATTGAAAAATTATACATATAGATATGTATGTGAATATTCAATAAAAAAACATATATAATATATTTTTTTGGTGATGTTTAGCAATTTAATCATAGTTTATGTAAAAATAGGTGAATTTTTAAGCTAATTAGTGATTATATATTTTTTAAATGGTCCAAAAATAGCCAATTGGTGAAAACTCACCCCTTAAAAATACCATGATTCAAAATAATAAACTATGTGCAACATACAAATTAACTCTCCATGATATTTAATGACACTCAAACTATAATGATCAAAATAACATGAATTTTGAAGCATAAAAGTAATAGACTACAAAATTAAATGTGATCAAGTTTACTTACTTATAGTATAACACAGTAATCATAATTGCACCCACACCTCATAATAGCACCTTGATCCCAACAAAACAGAAATAATGTGCAAAGTGCATGAATGATGCATGACCACCCCATGATTGTCTCTACAACATGGATGAGCAAGTGAATAGGTTGACTCCTTCATGAATATGTGGAGTATTGATGAATAGATAATAAGTTGTATAAATTTACATTTCCCCAAATGCGTGCAACTTGTAAGGAAACAAATCCAAGGATGATTTGGAATTTGAAATATGCTTGATGCTATAAATGTTGTTTCTAATTGAAGTAATACAAAAATAAGATGCATGCATGTCTAGTTATCATCAACATGTAACCATGATCGGTCCCTCAGTTCGTCACAATTATCTATCTTACATGTGTCGCTTATGCTCAAATTAAAATTTTGTGTTGCATACACGTACTATCTATCGTGCATGGCTTTCCAAGTGCTTAGTTTGGTCCATGCCCCAACTTATCCCTTCATCCTTATGTTGGTGATAGTTGATTGTTAGGATAATATTAGTCCATATGTCAATGAACCTACCCTTCATATTGCTCTAACTACAGTGATGCTGGAATTAAATTCTATATTGTTTTCAAGTGTTATTCGACTAACCAATATTCTTATTAGATCAATTTGAGACCAAGAGAATGGAAAGGAAAGTTCAGTTATGTTCATTTTGAAGTTGTATGTGAATTGAAGACAATGGGAAACTTTAATCCATTTATATGCAAGTTGAAAACAATGGTGAAGGAATTTTAGGATAGTTGAGGTTAGTGAAGGGAGGAGGCAATACGGTTTTATTTGAGCTTTCTTTGGACCCGTTGCTTCCCTTATGTGATATGTTCTATTCATACCTAATCCTCTTGGGGAGATACATGCATAGGAGGTAGACAATAGATAGATCACCAAAATGTATGCTTCCTCATAGCCCTTGTTAGGGTCCTAACCTAACCCCCTTACTTTAGGATTTATTCAAGTAATGTATGTGTCCATATACTTTGAATAAGCTAAGTAGTTAGTGGTGAACAATTAATGTAAAAGGGGTCTCTCTATTAATGAAGTCCCACTAAGAAGTTGGTGTTGGAGCACGATTGTCATTAGACTAAAACTTGTAAGAGTTATATCCGCTACAATCGCCAAAGTTAAGATTCACGAGAGGGAGTCAACCCATGTCACGAAACTCACAGGGAGTGTTGGATGCAAATGACATCAATCTCCCCCCCCTACGTTACTCAATTGAGTTTCGAACTCGAGACCTTTCGCTCTAATACCAATTTGTTGGAGCACGATTGTCGTTAGACCAAAAAATGAAAGCGTTAATCTATGCTACAATTTCCAAAGTTAAGATCCACTAGAGGGAGTTAACCCATGTCTTGAAACCCACATGGAGCGCTAGATGCAAATTCCAACAGTACTCAAATAATTGTTTGACCCTGTCAAGTAGTTAGGGTTTTGGATATTGAAAACCTATTTAAAGAACTAGAAGCCTATATATTGTTTCTTGAATAATTATTGTATTAGAGCTCTGATCGAGTGAAATATTGCCAACCTTAAGACACATATGAACATTGTTTCCATATTTAATTCTCGTAATACAACAGATATTTCTGCAATATTTCTCTTGTTTACTTCATTTGATAAGTTATTTTTCACTATAATATTGTGGTTTGTTGTAGTCAATCAAGTTGCATAGTTACCAGTAATACATCATGTAATATCAAACAAGTATTCACAAGATAATATACAAGGAAAAGTGATGGAGATAGAAGCAACAAGTATCCTATTACTCAACAGAGATTGTACAAAGTATATACAAGAGATCAAGTACATATATCTCCTTTGTCCAGCTCTCTATCCTATATTTATATATTACAATTAGTTACATAACAGTCTTTTCGGCTCAACCGACCTACAAGTTCAGGACGACAAGTAAATACCGACAAGTGGTCTGTCGGAGGATCTAGTCAACTAGCGGACTAGGCTCCTCCAACATCTATGTTGTGCAGGATAATACCTTATAGTGGGGGAGATGACACTACCAACTTAAATGGGGTGACAAGTAAATACATCCATGTTTTTCATTAATTACTACTAATGGAAAGAGATTAGAGTTCTGAAAGTTGTACCTTTTTAACGATGGTTGGTCCTAGCTTTCACCCAATCTTCCACAGTGATGAACCTGCAAAACAAGTTAACCTTCCTCAATGTATCTTGACTGCAAATAGATAATGAAATTGGAAACAATTAAACATTAATCACAATCATATATTCAATCAAATAGACATTTAATTGGGACAAGAAGGGTATTTCCACCTTTTTTTGTCAAAGAAATGTAGATAAGTATAGATATACCTGATTTGTCCAGACACTTCTGCAACCAAGTCTCGGGCTCCTACTCCTCACAAAGACTTAAGAAATCCTCCAGCGTAATAGTAGTTTATTCTTCCTTCTAGCCCCCTCTCTCATGGCTTCCCCTTGTATTTATGGCACAAGGTTAGCAGTTGAATTCGAGAGGTGGTTGAATTGATAGGTTGTGGAAGTTGCAAAACCAACTTCAACTAATCCCAATTCGTAATCTTAATATTCTTTTTCATTTCATATTAAGATGTGCACAGGTTTCATACAAATAGACTAGCTCATAGTATGCAACTCTTGTAGTTGACAACCAACGTTCACAACATTTTGGAGGATGTGCATAGGTTGTCTTCAATAATACCAGCGTTTAGAACGCTAGATGACTGTGTCAAGAGTAGTGCACATGTCATGAAAACTGTAAAAAAAAAAATATTTTCAGTTGAAGAGTGTAATCTCATAAATAATTCATCCAAGGTTAATCTAGCTCTTCCATCCATAGTGTCCTTTTGTGTGATCGGCAGAGCAATGTGATCACGGATGGAGAAGTGCAGATTTGACCTATAACAGATGCCTCCTAATGTGTGAGGTCAGAGGGAAACGATGGCCGAAATACATTATAATTCTAAGTCAGAGGAGGAGCAAGAAACCGCAGGACGAAATCACAAAAGTATCTGAAACAATGATCAAAGTCAGCGAGCAATTACAATGTTGACATCATATAGATGTTCGGTGTGATACAACATGATCTCCAAATACATAACTAGGATATGTATATATAGCATGGCCACTGAAATACAAGCATGGATCCATGTCAAAAAAGAGAGATCATAGCCATAACAACAAGTTGGATCTATGTCTCATGAAGAGCCAAAAATGAGTGAGGCTCAGTCTTACGTAGCTTGGGTGATAACATAAATAGGATGATGCTGTCGGAATCCCAAGGTCTTCATCCAAACAACCAAAGGTACAAACCCTAACCATGTGAATAAATGAGCTGGAGTCGAACATGGGGGGTATCTTTTGATTACCAGTAATTGATGTATACCGTTAACAAACACAAGGGCTTCCATCGATAATAATAATGGGGCCCAAGGTACCTAGTACGTTACCTAGTACGTTCAAATAAGTGTGAATAAGTGGCCTTGAAGTCGAACACTTGAGGAACCTGTCGAATAAGAGACATTGATGTATACTCATTATTCAATAGCGAGGGAAACTTCCACTAATGACTGCAATCCCCAAGGTACTAACCGAAACTCTAAACTTCATTCCTAGAGCATAATGAGTTGAAGTCGATGGGAAGAAATCCATTAGAAGGAAGGCCTTAATGCATCCTCCATCATCCAACATGAGGAACATTCAAAAGTTTGAGCTGATTTGGAGTAGGACAAGTAACAAGATGAAACAAACTGACACCAAGGTGGCCAAGACATGATGTCAAGGTAAACTGTAGAATGCTCAACACAGGATGTATCCTTGAATAGTGAGCATGACACAAAAAGTGACTTAGGCAGCTTTTAACATGAGGGGAAAGTGATATAAGCCTGCATTGTAGGAGACATTAGCAGACTCTCCATATGATTGGAATAATAACCAACCGGAGGAGTAAATAATTTGAGATCGGGTTCACCCTAAGGTCAAAAAACTATAACCCAACTGAATGATGGACTCAAATAGGTGTTGTGTTCAAGGACATAACTGACTTAGTTTCCTTTGAAACTGAAAAGATGTGATATACCCGTCTCTTCCCTTATTCTTTTTGGTAAAAGAATGTCCTTTTTGTTTTAATGAGTCAAAGAAAGAAAAATCAATAAGCCCAACCATGAAAAAATTTTAACGAGTCCATGGGAGGAAGTCTCAAGACCTTCTTCATTTTTTACAGAGTTCGAAGAAGAGATAGACGAATACTCTATAATTCTGATCTCTGGATTTTAATATCGAGCCAAGATCTGTTCTTTCTCATCGGTGTTTTCAATTTTAAGGAGTCTGAAAAACTTAAACAATAACTCCATACACCTACCCGTGGATTTTAGTATCAATCCCAGGTTGGTATGTGCTCGCCGGTGTTTTCCTGTTTATAGAGTCTGAAAAAGTTAAACAATCCTCTATATACCCTCTCGTGGATTTCTCATCGAGCCCGAGTAGGTGAATGCTCGCTTGGTGTTTTCATGTTTCGAGAGTCTGAAAACCCTAAAGAAGACTCCAAAAGTCCTTTTCTGTACAGTTAATCTCCTCCCCCAAAAAAGTGTAAAATGATGAGAGAAGAACTCTTCTAGCCATGGATGACTAGAGTATACCTTTTTTGAAGCTAATCCACAAAAGTCTGGAAAAAGGGTTAAAATTATACTTAAGTGGATGTTCCTTCAATTCCTTTAACGAGTCTGAAGAGAACAAGCAAACTAGGCAATCGTGTTTGTTTTTGAAAAGTCAAAACAAGAGCTTAAAATAACTTAAACAGCTTCAAGGATCGTAGGTTCATGACCTGCCAGATAATAGAATCTAGACAACCAAGTTAGTAACCGGGACAAATTTTCTCAATGACAAAATACTGAAACAATATGGTACCTTTATTGATCTGCCAATGAAGAAAACAAGTCCTAACTGATTGATGTTTACAATATAGTGATAATTTGAAATATATAATTGATTCAATCCACCAAAATTTTGAAAATATTAGTGAATTAAAACAACATTTTAAAAACAAAATGAAACTATACCCTTTTTGGAAAAGTGGGTAAAAATTTAAAAAACAATTCTTATAAATAATTTCATTTCTAAAAATCAAATATCACAAATTGGAGATTTAGGGCAAAGTGTGGAGAAAACCTCAGTCTATCTTTGCTCATTGCGATCGAACCAGGTCACCAATCCCACTTCTTATTTCACAAAGTCAGTAGTCTCACCCTGTACTTGCATTTACATATAATTTTTTTAAATTTTAATGGTCAAAATCATTTTTTAATGATGTTTTAAACTCGTTTATGCGCGAGTGCTAGTTGGCTTGCGAGAGACTAACGCACTCTACAAAAGTGCGCTAGTCTACTTGTAGGATAGTCACGTTCAGGACACTACTGTCTATTATAGACAATAGCGTTCACTGCAGAAAATAGGGCAAAAAATTAATAATGACCAACGTTTGATGTTTTAATGGTAAGATGGTGCTTGTCTGGCGTGAAAGGGAACATCAGGAGATGGATCGACATGCTTTGAATGATCCATTGACCTTACATGCATTAAGAAGGTGTGGCTTGTTAAAATTCTATCGAACGATCAACATGCGGGTACATAATCGATTGTTTGAGAGGTTAGTTCAGTACTGGGATGCCAATGCATTGGTATTCAATCTCCAAGGGGAGATTCTGGAATTAACCATTGACGACATCTACTTCATTACGGGTCTCTCTCGAAGGGGAGATGTAGTGAATCTCAAAGGTTCCTCTTGCAATGTGGGTTCCTTGTCTGTGCAGGATTACATCAATACTTATTGTGTGGTGGGTACCGAGAAAACCGGTAGCCAAGTTCTTATCTCCACTATTGCGAGCTTCCCTCTCAAAGTCATCTTGAGTATTCTGAACTAGATGGGAGGAAGCGCAACACAACACTTGGCTTCTAGGAACTATATGCATGTGGGTATTGAATTCCTATGAGGGATAGTATTTCACTGGTGTTCAAGTCTACTAGAAAACATGAAGCTTCAGCATTCCGGTTGCAAGATCGGGAGGATGAATAACTTTGGGTACGAAAGCATACTTTGCACCTTTTTCTTTGAAAGGGTGCCTGCCATGAGTCTAGGGATGGATTTTCCCCCACTTAACCCCCATGAGCCACTGATGGGTCATTGGGGAGAGATCTTCCTACGCCAGGGTGGTGGCGAGAGCAACTTTTTCTAGAGTGAGGATGATTTATGGGCGTGGTGGGACCGGCAGGTACCATCTCTTAAGCAGTTCCCATATGCGGGCCTAGACTTCCACAATGATCCTGAGTTGGCTCTTCTTCCAAGAGCAGCCTGGGGAGAGATTGGTAAGTTTGTTTTTGAAAAATTATTTAATTTTTTCATTTTATATATATGATTTTTAAATGAGTTTGAAATATTGAATAAATTGTCTTTTGCAGATGTGGGGCCAGTGCATCCAGAGGGACACCCTCATACCTTCGTATGCCCAGTCATTTTTGGTGCAGCAGATGCCATGTTGGAAAACATTGAGGGGAGGATGAGTCATTTGACTCATGACATACCTACTTACAAGATCAAGCGAATGTTGCTCGATATGGAGGAGGATGTTATAGGTGTGCCCTCGGCATGGATCAGACTACTTAGAAAAGTAGATAGGGTAGTCATCTGCTACAGAGAGGCTGTGGCAGATATGGCAGAGGCGGCAGAGGCCCCCCATTCTCCATAGGAGAAAGACATGTGTATAATTTTTGAGGCAATCGAGCCCTTTTTTGTATTATGACATGACTCTGTGACAGACTTACAACTCAAACTCATATTATTTTTTGATACAGATTATATATACAGTATCGGTGTTATTTACATGTGTGTTCTTGTCTTTATGCATGGATTGTTTATTATGGATGTGTATGATGCAGATGCCAATCTAAAACATAATTTGCAAATTAATCATCTAATGCATTCAAATTTCTTGGAATATGTTGATATGTGATGTAATCAAACTGACTCTCAAGTAACTTAACGCGCAAAAACTGACGTAGCAAAATAGGATCTCTAACCTGATAAACACCCATTAACTGAAACACAACTAGCTGCGAGTCAAGCCTTACCTCCAAATGTGAAATGCCATGGAAAAAAGCATCTCGGAGTAGCTCTATGACCGCACTGTATTCATCCTTATTGTTCGTTGTGGGACCTAAACAAGCCCCTCCCGAAGAAACCAGTTGGCCAGTTGATGAGTAAATAAACCAAGCAGCTACAACCAACTAACGGGTGTGGCAACTAGCGCCATCAGCAAACCCTATAAAGTGTTCAATTGACATCTGAAACACAAAGCAATAGATTCATAATACATAACGAAAACCATAAACAAAGCTAACTATATAAAATGTATAACTATAATACATGAAAAAACATAGATGCCTAAGTGTAGTACTTCTTCAAGTAGAGCCCATTTCTAGGCTCCAAAAACTTATTACCTTCATAATATGTTAACTCGTATGCACCCTGCTTCAAAACCTTAAAAATTATGTAGGGACCAAGCCACATGGACTTAAACTTGTTGGATCCTAAAGGTTTCTTGTCCTGGTCATAGAGCAGAACAAGGTCTCCTTCGAGAAAAACCCTAGGTTTGAGAGATTTATCATATTGTCCCTTGACTCGATTTTTATGCTCTTCGTTTATTGTGAGTCAACTAGCTGCGAGTCAAGCCTTACCTCCAAATGTGAAATGCCATGGAAAAAAGCATCTCGAAGTAGCTCTATGACCGCACTGTATTCATCCTTATTGTTCGTTGTGGGACCTAAACAAGCCCCTCCCGAAGAAACCAGTTGGCCAGTTGATGAGTAAATAACCCAAGCAGCTGCAACCAACTAACGGGTGTGGCAACTAGCGCCATCAGCAAACCCTATAAAGTGTTCAATTGACATCTGAAACACAAAGCAATAGAATCATAATACATAACGAAAACCATAAACAAAGCTAACTATATAAAATGTATAACTATAATACATGAAAAAACATAGATGCCTAAGTGTAGTACTTCTTCAAGTAGAGCCCATTTCTAGGCTCCATAAACTTATTACCTTCATAATATGTTAACTCGTATGCACCCTGCTTCAAAACCTTAAAAACTATGTAGGGACCAAGCCACATGGACTTAAACTTGTTGGATCCTAAAGGTTTCTTGTCCTGGTCATAGAGAAGAACAAGGTCTCCTTCGAGAAAAACCCTAGGTTTGAGAGATTTATCATATTGTCCCTTGACTCGATTTTTATGCGCTTCGTTTATTGTGAATGCATCACAGTGTTGCTCATCAAGATGTTCTAGGTGTAGCAAACGTTCTTCTAAGACTGAAGTGTCAAGAAGTAGTTGGACAAACAACTTCAATGAAGGGATCTCACATTCAACCAGAATGACTGCCTCTATCCCATGAACCAGTTGGAAGGGAGAGAACCTAGTAGCAGTTTTGACATTAGCTCGGTATGCCCAAAGAGCAGGATACAGCATGATGTGTCAATTGGTTCGACTAGCATTAACGGTCCTTTGTAAGATGGTCTTCAAAGTTTTATTAACCGCTTCGACCTGACCATTTGCTTGTGGATAAAATGAAGACAAATGTTCCTGCCGAAAACCTAACATGGTGTATAGATCAATCATCATTTTGTTCTAAAAATGTCGACCCTAATCAGTCACGATCTCTTTGGGTACACCAAATCTTGCAATGATCTGGTCGAAAACAAAATAAGCAGTCGTTTCCCCATCTGCCTTAACAGTAGGCATTGCCTTGACCCACTTGGTGAAGTAGTCAACGGCAACAATGATATGATGGTGACCTCCAGCCGAAACTGGATTTCAATTCATAAAATAAATCCCCCACTTGGTGAATGGGACTGCTGTAATCACAAGATGGAAAGGAGCTGTGTAATATCCTTGGGAAGATTCAACCAAGATATTAACTCTAACTTCAATTTTTTTGATAAAACTCACTAGTTATTTTTATGAGCAGAGCAGGAAGTAAGTGATGGGGACTGAGGATAGATATGAGGATGGTAGGATGAACATTCAATTCTAGAATTTGTATGAGGTGTGTGCAACAGCAGCAAATAAGATCAGATTAAGAGTCCTAAGCACAAAGCACTAGGGCCATTTATGTTTCGAGCATCAACCAGGCTGAAGTCTACTCCAAAGCTTCCTGGGCAATGCTTACTAGACCGGGTGGGTTCCTGAAGTTTCTAAGGATGATTTACGATAGACAAATAATTTTAATGGATGCTTTGGACAGCATTAAAAAATATTTGGAAAGAGTAGGAGTGATTTGGGAGTCTTATTCCAATCAGGGGTTGCTGAGCTAGTTAATTTCCAATATTTTAAAAAAAGTGCTATATGATTCCAAATTCTTAAAGTAGGGACTTATATGGAAAATATAATGAATTTTTAACCTCCTACAACTTATATAAAGAAAAACTGACACTTATAATGAATTCGGTCGTCATTACTTTAAAACTAGTCACAAAATGGTGCTTAATGAGCTAGTCTTTCAATCTGGGTTAGTAAATAACTTTCATTAATTGAAAGACTCTATTACAAAGTGTTATAATGTTCTAATATAATATATTCAACAATAGAAAATTGAAATATAGCTCACTGAACCAAGCTTGCACTCATTTTATTGCTCCTCAACAGTACAGTGTCTTATAGACTAGAAAATCCTTACATAGAGCCACATAAGAGCTGTAAGAAGAGATGGAATGATTAAATCTCTGATCTGAAAGTGTACTTGGGTCTGAAATAGGTCTAAAACAAAGTATGAGGGTGCACTGAGCTTCCTAAGCTGTCTTGGGCGCATTCCGTGAACTGAAACTTCACACGTGCGCTCCTTAACACATGAAACCTTGCTCTAGTGAAAATGGGTGTATCTTGATCATCCAAACACCTTTTTCGATGATACAAAAAGTGTTTCCTACTGGAAACGTTACTTCGGACACAACGAAATAGGTCCCACAACCCAGAAATGATCAAAATTGCTGAATCTGAAACCTCCATTTCGGCCCTTCAATGTTGTCTCCTGTGAATGTACCCTGTATGATGATAAATCCTTGCAAGCTTGGATTCTTCTTAGTATTGGAGTATATGGACCTGCATATTAGATATCCATGGCTGTAAATCCTGAGAGAATATTAGAGAATAGAAGTAGAATAGAATAATGGGGCACATCACCCATTGATTGGCTTCGGCATATCACCAAACCTTGAGAAGCTAAAATGCTTCACTCATAAACTCACAATGACAAAAGTTATGAAATGGAGTTCGTTTCTTCTTTTATAAACTTCATGATGACCTGCCAAGCACATTGAAGAGATTGGTGACCTGTGAGAATAGGTCACCCATGAGTGGACATACTTTCATTTATTTTGCCTTACAAGCTTTTCTCCCTTAGAAACTGCGCCCCCTTTGTCTCCATATGTTTCCTGCTTTGTAAAAGTTGCTTGATTTGTAAACTGGACTCCTTTTTGGAAACTGCGCCCTCCTTTTGCTTTTTCTGGTTGTTTCCATTTTCTTTCTTTTAGAAACTCTTACACCTTTCATTCTTTTGTTCTTTTCCTAAATCCACAAATTGATTTAGCCAAATTTCGATTTTCTTGTCTCTAGATCCAATTTGGAAACCTTATCTCCATGAGGGCGCCCTCTTGGCCCACTTGCTCCATTATTTAGGAAGTTAATTACAAAAATTAATTAAGATGAATAAAAATAATTCCTCAATTTCACTTAGGCTAAATTTAATCCTATGCACACCTAATGAAATTAAATTATTTACCTATGGGTATTTTGTCCCCCTTTTTACCATGGTAACTAGATGATCTAAAATTGGGGACATGATAGTCCTCCCCTCCTAAGATTGCTTGTCCTCATGCAAGAAACCAATTCCAACTCTAACCAAAATTCCACCATGTTTCTGCTGCACTACTCTGATTACAGTCATTTTCAAAATGACCAATTATTCTTTAACAAAATTTTCAGCCCAGTTAAGATAACTGAGTAGAATTCCTGGATCCCATTGCTTCCTTTGTAAGGACCCAAATTTTACTGCCACCTTTGGAAAGTTGTCACTCCAAGGAATGTCTGGATCCCATGGTCCCTGATGAATACCATCCATCATCATTGTTACTTGTGACAACCTGTCAATCCAGGGTGTGCCAGGATCCATCCACCAAGCTGGAAGTGTGACACTCCCAATGCAAAACTAAATAGCTGCAAGACTTCTCAACCAAACATAGAACTTCTTGAGAGAATGCAAATCGGAATGCATCTCTTGTGCGTGTGTACTAGAGACATATAATGGCTAAAAAATACATATTTGTTTCTGCTCACAATTCAAGACAATGTCAGTTATAACAAAAAATTTATTGCAGAAACAAGAGAACCTTTTACCTTCCAAAGTCTTCATTGCAATGATGCCTCTACCCATCCAACCAATGGATGGATAAACACTTTTATTTGCTGAATCATATGGAATGTGATCAGACATATGTATGTCCTCCTCAAATAAATAGATCTCATGATCGCTATGGAACTCCACAGGTGCTCCCCTCTTCATCCCATGGCTCAACTCTCTGCCATTGATCCAAGGGTACAAAACTCCATCAATTGACCCACACATTGAAGGTAAGTGTAGATCTGATGCCTCCTGGTCAAAAGTGGCTACACACATATGTGTGGGCTGCCTCAACTACTGCGGGTTAAGGAACATGTCGTAGGCCTCACTTTTAGGATCCTCCTGCTCATCATGTGACACCAAGAGGAAGAATCCTTTTACCCAATTTTCAGTCCCAAAATTTGTGGCTCAATTTGAAGTGGGTAATGAAGAATGGTGAGCCATGCTTATGAACATTTCACCCACTGAAGTTGTGGATGTATCCTCTCCATTTATGGCTGATCCATCTATGGTGTACTCATATGGCTCTTCCTTGGAAGAGTGACTTTCTTCAATGAACCTCTCAAGTTCAAGGTATTTTTTAAGGATTCTAATATTATACTTAAGTATAGTACTCTAGGCGATTAATTTGGATCGAAAAAATCATATATATAGATAGGTAGGCGAATATTAAATATGAAACATACAATTTACTACTGAAATTTGAAAATTTTGGCGAATATTATGATAAAAAACATATTTTATGTAAATATAGGCGATATCAGAGACTAAAAATGACCAAAAAGTGAATTTATTTTTTGAAAAAAACCCCCAAAAATAGCCAATTGGGGAAATTTTGCCCCTAAAAATTTCCCTGCTCAAGTTCATTATGGAAAAGGTCATGTGCTTGTTTTTCTTCAACTCTGTCTACACATTTTTCAAGCACATACCAAACATACTGTTCCTCATGATCCACCAACTCATGAGGTTCCTCCCTTGGAACATGAAATAATACAGCCATGTTATTGTGACTTTGTGAAATATGGGAGGTAAAAAGTGATTCTAGCAACTTCTCATTAAGCTACTAAATTTGATTCTCAGATTCTTGACAAGCACCATGAGTACCAATCAAAGAATCCTGGGTAGTTTCCAACATATGAGTGAGCTTGATGATCTCCTCATCATTCCTTATTGCAACATTATAGTACATATTCACAAGCTCCAGCAAGTGATCTCTATCAGAAAGCAGCTGAGAGAAATTTCCTTTTAGGCTTCCTACTACTTCCCACATGTGTACAAAAGTTTCAACAGAGGGTTGCTCCTCCATTGATGCAGTTCTCCAACAACAGTGAGAGATCAAAGTATTAAGTTCATGGAGGATTTTTAGTGCCTCCTTGATTTTTTCCTCACTCATTTTCAATGGTCCAAACAGGGCAAGAGGTTCTAGCTGGTGAACCTCCTCTTCTGCTTCTTGCAATTCAGCCTTGTCCCAATTCTGAATTCTGACACTAGAAGGATCTTCTAATCCATCATTATCAATGGAAGTGGGTGCCATATTGGGCTGCAACAAAGGCATGCAAAAATCAGAATTGCAACCATACCTTTGTGCCCAAATTTCCTCCTCATGTGGTGTTTTTATGGCAGCATGCTTCTTTCCCAAATTCCTTGGTTCACACCCAGCTGATTTGGGCTTGTCTTCCACCTCAACTTGAAGTTCCAATGATGATTTCAAATCTGATTGATGTTCTTGTTTTGGATCTAATCCAAAATATTTCATACCATCATCAATATTCCCCATATCTTCTGCACTTATCTTGAAATCACCCACGAAGAAATTGGGAGTGATTTCACCTTCCATATCGCCAACAATTGAATGTTTGATTGTTGGATCTTTAGTTGTGCATGGATATTTTTCCTCTCCTTCTGACGAAGGATTTGGTGACTCATCATCCTCATGGCTACTGCAAATATGATTATATATAACCATGGTATTCCCTCTTTCTTCCACACTTTGAGGGTCTCCTGATGTTCCCACCGTCATTGGTTTCTGAGGAGCTAAGCATTGAGAATTAAATGCTTCATTATGGGGAACTAGTTTCTCCACATCATGGCACACATTATTGACAATGTATTCTATTTTATTCTGATGATTTCCAAAAGGAACATGGGTACAAAAATATGATTGAGGTCCATACCTTTTCATCATACTTATCCCTTCAAACAGTGGAGCTATGGTGCCTTGTTCCAACCATTCTCTAGGTTCACATCCAACTAATGTGTGGTCATATTCTGCTTCACTATGTAGCTCATGTGGTGTCTTTGGATCTGATTTAGATTCTTCTTTTGGATCTGGTCCAAAATATGTCTCGCCATCATTAAGCTTACCAATCTCCTCTGAGGTGGTCTTGAAATCCTCAACGTAGAATCTTGTAGTAGATTATGCTCCCATTCTATCAACAACCTCATGATTGGTTTTTGCGTCTTGCTTCCCCAAGCAAAATAATGAAGCTTCTTCCTTGGTTGTTTTATGGTCAAGATTCTTGGAGGCTCTTCTGGAAGAGGATCCAAAAATTCTTGTGATGTGTAAAACACATGAATCCAATGAAGCTCTTACTTATTTTAGGCACTCTTCAGAAGTAGGTTGATCTTTGGCTGTAGAACATGCAACCTTTTCCTGCATATGGATATCAGAATAACCATAGTCTCTTCTGCCAATCATGATATCATGGGACATTCTTGTAGAGGGTACTTCTTGGAAAATTTTCTCCTCATACTGTCTGCAATACTCTTCATACTGCTCAACATTTTCATCATCATATTGCTCATAAAAATATTCTTCTTCCTCATACAACTCAAAGTCTGAATCTTCCATGACATGGAAGTAATTCCACAACTGCAACTTGAAGATAGTGTTGAGCTACTTTTCCACTGAGAGTTACTTTCCACAGGCTGAGCCAAGGAAAGTGCTCTGATGCCATTGTAATATCCTTAGGAATATTCAACCAAGATATTAACTCTAACTTCAAATTTTTTGATAAAACTCACTAGTTAATTTCTTGACAATTTTTCTGATAAGAGCAGGAAGTAAGTGATGGGGACTGAGGTTAGATACGAGGATGGTATGATGAACATTCAATTCTGGAATTTGTATGAGGTGTGTGTAGCAGCAGAAAATCATATCAGACCAAGATTCCTAAGCACAAATCACTGGGGCCATTTATGTTTCGAGCATCATCCAGGCTAAAGCCTACTCCAAAGCTTCCTAGGCGCACCAGCATATGCTTACTAGACTAGGTGGGTTCCTGAGGGTCTAAGGATTATTTATGATAGTCAAATAATTTCAATAGATGCTCTGGACAACATTCAAAAATATTTGGAAAGAGTAGGAGTGACTTGGGAGTCTTATTCCAATCAGGGGTTGCTAAGCTAGTTAATTTCCAATATTTTCAAAAAGGGGTTATATGATTCCAAATTATTAAAGTAGGGACTGATATGGAAAATATAATGAATTATTAACCTCCTGCAACTTACAAAAAGAAAAACTGAGACTCATAATGAATTCGGCAGTCATTACTGTAAAACTAGTCACAAAATGGTGCTCAATGAGCTAGTCTTTCAATCTGGGTTACTAAATGACTTTCATTAATTGAAATACTCTTTTATGAAGTGTTATAATGTTCTTATATACTATATTAAACAACATCAAGTTGAAATATAACTCACTTAACAAATCTTTCACTCATTTTATTGCCCCTCAACAATACAGTGTCTTATAGACTAGAAAATCCTTACATAGAGCCACATAAGAGATGTAAGAAGAGGTGGGATGATTAAATATCTTATATGAAAGTGCACTTGGGTCTGAAACAGAGTATGAGGGAACACTAAGCTTCCTAATTTGTCCTGGGTGTATTCAGTGAACTGGAACTTCACACGTGCACTCCTTAACACATGAAACCCTGCTCTGATGAAAATGGGTGTATCTTGGTCATCCGGACACCTTTTTCGTTGAGAAAAAAAGTGTTTCCTACTGGAAACGTTACTTCAGACACAATGGAATAGGTTTCACAACCCATAAATGATCAGAATTGATGAACCCGAAACCTCCATTTTGGCCCTTCAATGTTGTCTCATGCGAATGTACCATGTATGATGATAAATCCTTGTAAGTTTGGGTTCTTCTTAGTATTGGAGTATATGGAACTGCATATCAGATATCCATGGCTGCAAATCCTGAGATAATATTAGAGAAGAGAAGTAGAATAGAATAATGGGGCACATCACCCATTGATTGGCTTGGGCACATCACCAAACCTTGAGAAGCTAAAATGCTTCACTCATAAACTCACAATGACAAAAGTTGTGAAATGGAGTTGGTTGGCTTCTTTTATAAACTTCATGATGACCTACTGAGCAAGTTGAATAGATTGGTGACCTTTGAGAATAGGTCACCCATGAGTGGACATACTTTCATTTATTTTTCCTTACAAGCTTTTCTCCTTTAGAAACTGTGCCCCCCTTTGTCTCCATATGTTTCCTTCTTTGTAAAAGTTGCTTGATTTGTAAACTAGACTCCTTTTTGGAAACTACACCCTCCTTTTGCTTTTTATGGTTGTTTCCATTTTCTTGCTTTTAGAAACTTTTACACCTTTCCTTCTTTTGTTCTTTTCCTAAATCCACAAATTGATTTAGCCATATTTCTATTTTACTGTCTCTAGATCCAATTTGAAAACCTTATCTCCATGAGGGCACCCTCTTGGCCCACTTGCTCCATTATTTAGGAAATTAATTACAAAAATTAATTAAGATTAATAAAAATAATTCCTCCATTTCACTTAGGCTAAATTTAATCCTATGTACACCTAATGAAATTAAATTATTTACCTAGGGGTTATTTTGTCCCCCTTTTTACCATGGTAACTGTATGAGCCAAAATTGGGTACATGACAAGCTAGGTGGGATCCCATCTTTTTGGTGAAAAAATGACATCGCTAACAGTTTTCACATCTTCCACACAATCTTTGAAGATCATGGGCCAAAAGTAACCAACACGCAGTATTTTTTGGGTTGTTGCCAACCCAGAAAGATGACCCCCATAGGCTCCAGTGTGAGCATCATTCAATATTGTTTCAGTTTCTTCTAATTCAAACAATGACGCAAAATAGAATATATCCCACATCTATATAGAG
The DNA here is from genome assembly GCA_027924585.1 of Larix kaempferi. Lineage (NCBI taxonomy): Eukaryota > Viridiplantae > Streptophyta > Pinopsida > Pinales > Pinaceae > Larix > Larix kaempferi. The sequence goes on along the minus strand of BSBM01000236.1, from coordinate 9,615,732 downwards.
TGTCAGAAATGATGAGATATTTCTTTGCATGACTCTTAAGTTTCCATCGTTCATCCTGAGAAAATGCAGGGTGACACCTCAAATTCTGGAGATATATCAAAATATCTCCATACCATGGATCAGAGGATGCGAAGATGTGTTCATCTGGGAATGATGACTCGTCCTCATGGTGTACTATGTCACTAGGAAATTCAGAAATCAATTTAGCAAAAACCAGTGATTTCTTTGACTTAGCGGACTAAAAAACCAAGTCAAATTATTGCAGGATTACAATCCATTTATTGAATTTTGCACCGATGATGCATCAAGTGAGAACATATTGAAATGGGTTGACCTTTGCAACCACTGTGGTAGTGCCAAATAAGATACACTGATGTAGCCTCTGAATAGCATAGATGGCAGCTAGTTCCAACTTCTCCACGTAAGAATACTTAGCTTCAGGGGCTATTAAGGCATGTGAAAAATAGTAAATGACATGCTATTGGAGCTTGTCATCCTCCTGAACCAGTACTATGCCGATTGTGTATACGGATGCGGCTAGATATAGAAGGAAATCCTTCGTATAGTTTGGCGGGCTCAACAAGGAGCCTGACAGTAATGCCTTTTCAAAGCCTCAAACTATCTTTGAGCAACCTCATCCCACATAAAGTAGGTATCTTGTTTAAGCAGTCTCATGAAACCTTTTGTAATTTTGGCATAGTTAATGATAAAGCGTTTCAAGAAGTTGGACATGCCGTGCGGACTTTGAAGTTATCTCAGGGTTTGAGGAGGAGGCATATTTACAATCACCTGAACTTTCAATGGATCAACCATTATGCCACGAATTCATACTATGAAACCCAGTAATCGTCCAAACTCGACGCAGAATACACATTTGTTGGGATTCAATCGAATCTTGTAATATCTGCACCACTCAAACACTAGTCTTAGGTGATCAGGATGCTCCTGTCTCTTGCGAGATCGTGCTGGGAGGTCATCCAGATAAGGTTCGACTACTTGCTTGATATCATGAAAAGCAAAGTTCATTTCCCACTGAAAGGTAGCTCCAACATTCTTCAGGCCAAATGGCATCTTTGTTAAATTTTGAGCATTAATTCACAATACTCTAGGATCTTTACTGAGAGAATAACATGTATAGTATATCAATGCATATCAATCATAACAAGCATGTCAATCATCACAAGAAGCAAAAGCATGAGAGACAATAGACACACAGAGTTTCCGTGGGGAAAACCCTAAGGTGAAAAACCCCACAACTTCCTCAGAGATAGATAGAAGAATAGCACAACCAAAGTAAAACCAAATTATAAGAGATAGACTCCTCTTAGAAGCTGATCCTCCTCCTCACATGTGCGCCACTTTCCGAGTGAAGGAAGTGTGAGTTATGAAGTGATACAAATAGAGATCTCCCAATCTCTATTTATACTTGTCCTGTTTTCCCAATAACCTTATGGGGCTGACTTGTCTAGCTAGGTACAATAACTTCATATTACATTATATCGGGCCGACCCCTTACAAGGTGGTCTAATAACCCATCGGCAAGTTAACACACTTGCGACACTTGTCAATACAAATGACGACACTTCCGTATAGAGGAATAATACATCTCTATAGGAGTACAATAAATATATAAATGAAATACATTCTGAAGTTACATATACATCAACACTCCCTCTTAACTAGGAAGGTATTTCTCGACACAGATCATCTAGCACAAGTATTCTTCTCTGGATCATCATTAGCGACTCATCATCCTCGAATCATCGTCATCATCACTGCTGCTGCTATCTCAATCAATCTCTGAATCTACTCGACATAGGAAGTTCTACAGAGCCAATCCTTTTTCATACTTGATGTAGGCCCACCACCTGTAGGTCTTCATCATCAATGGCCATACTGTGGAACCTAGGACTGATTACGTGCGTCAACAAAACCTAACACAAACTATAGGTTCTTTTACATGTTGACCTTCACAAAACCTACTCAGGGCATCCCAGGATGTTACGAGCAAACCACTCTACCTGTCTGGATCTCGATGAAGCATCCCAGGCTGTTACGAGCACACCGCTCTACCTGTCTGGATTTTAAAGGATCTTTTCTATGTGAACTTTCGCAAAACCTACTCAGAGCATCCCAGGATGTTACGAGCACACCGCTCTACCTGTTTGGATCTCGATAGAGCATCCCAGGATGTTACTAGCACACCGCTCTACCTATCCGGATTTTAAAGGATATTTTCTATGCGAAACTTTAGCAAAACCTACTCAGAGCATCCCAGGATGTTATGAGCACACCGCTCTACCTGTCTGGATCTCGATAGAGCAACCTAGGATGTTACAAGCACACCGTTCTACCTGTCAGGTTTTTAAAGGGTCTTTTCTATGCTACCTGCACAACCTGTCCACGGCCATAGAGTATCAAACCGATACTCATCATACATCATCCTGATGTACATCATCACATGAACAGCCTGATCATCATCATACCATCAACCTGATGTGTATCATCTGGAGCAACATCCTGAAGCTCGTCATCTGTGATCATCCTGATCAACCAGTATATCCATCTGATGCATACAAAGTATCTACCTGATACATACCATCATACATGATCTACCTGATCATAAAAATGCATCCATCTAATATACATAATGCATCCACCTGATACATACATAAGTACATGATCTACCTGATCATACAAGTATCCACCTTATACATATACAAATACATGATCTACCTGATCATACAAGTATCCACATGATACATATACAAATACATGATCTACCTGATCATATCCAACATCCAACATGATGCGTACATACATACATATAAATGATTCAACTGATCATATCCAGCATCCCACATGATGCATACATACATACATATAAATGATCCAACTAATCATATAGAGAAGAAACTAGAACATCATCCTGATGCTCATCATCCAGCACTTACATCCATAGCCATGTGAAGGATCCTCCTTCCACCATGCTTGGAATGGCTTCAGCAAATGTTTCCATCACTTCTTCCTCGAAGTGTCATCGATCTGAAGAAAACCAAGCCTCTCTCTGAAGTACTTGAACTTCACTCTGGCTAGTGGCTTCATCAGCACATCTGCAATCTACTCATCCGTCGCAACATACAGGAACTTCAATGTTCCTCTCTACACCATATCCCTGATATAGTGATATTTGATCTCTATGTGTTTCAACCTGTCGTGGAACACCGGGTTCTCAGACAACTTCACACAACTCTGGTTGTCGCAAAAGATACCAGTAGCCTCCAGCGGGAGATCAAATAACTCAGGCAGTAGCTTATGAATCCATACTGCCTCACAACTAGCTGAACAAGCAGCAACATACTCTACTTTAGCTTTACTCAGTACTACGCAGGACTGCTTCCTGCTAAACCAAGAGATCACACCTGATCCCATACTGAAGTAGCACCCATAAGTGCTCTTCCTATTTCCAGCACTACCTGCCCAATCCGAATCAACATAACCCTGTAGGTTAAACTTTTGATTTGCATCATACTTGAGCCCATAGTCAACTGTACCCTTCAGGTACCTCAAAATATGCTTTACAGAAACCAGGTGAACACTCCTCGGATCCATCAGGAACTGGCTCAATGTGTTCACCGAGAAGCAAATATCTGGTCTCGTGTTCATCAAGTACATTAAGGACCCAATCATCTGATGATACATAGTGGCATCAACCGGCTCAGATGAAGCATCACACAAAAGCTTCAGGTTCGATGCCATAGGTGTGGCCATGTCCTTGCAGTCCATCATCCCGAACCTCTTTAGGATCTTTACTGCATACTTCCCTTGTCCAAGGAAGATTCCATCTGCACTCTGCCACACCCCCATGCCAAAACAAATAGTGCATCATCCCCAAGTTATTCATCTCAAACTTGGAATCAAGCTTCCTCTTCGTATCGGCAATCAAACTATCTTCACCTATTACAAACAGTTCATCCACATACAATAGTAGTATCACTGGATTTCCTTCCTCAACCTTGTAGTAAAGGTTGGAATCCGCTTTACTCTTGGTAAAGCCCAAACTAAATAGAAAGTTGTCTATCCTACCATACCAAGTTCTAGGAGCTTGTTTTAAGCCATACAAGGCTTTCTTCAATCTGCACACATATGACTCCCTGTCATGTGTTTCAAAACCGAGTGGCTGCTCTACATACACTTCCTCTTCAACTACACCATTCAAGAAGGCAGTCTTGACATCCATCTGGTATATCTTCCAGTTCATTGCTGCAGCCAGAGCAAGTACTGATCTAATGGAAGTGCACCTGGCTATAGAGGCAAAAGTTTCTTCATAATCTATTCCCTCTTTCTAAAAGAAGCCACGAGCTACGAATCTTGCCTTGTATTTCTCTATGCTACCATCTGCAGCATGCTTGATCTTGTAGATCCATTTGGAAGTCACAACAGACTTCCCTTCAGGTCTTGGGACTACATCCCAAACATCATTCTTCATTATTGACGGATCATGGCATTCTTCCTGTATCCTGGGAACTTCAATATCTTCAATAGATAATTTTGTTGCTTGAACAAATGTTGTAGTCCTTCTTTTGTAGGTGAAGGTGTACGGTCTTTCCTACAAAACAAGTTAAATTGCATGATTAGAAACATCTCATAATTTTCAGAACAAATTCTTTCACATAAAGAAACATGTCATAAAGTCATGCAATTATTTAAGCCAATGCTTCAATACAACATTTATCCATATCCCATAACTTTCTAGATGCCTTCCAATCTCTACCAGAACATTGTTAAGAGTGTGCACAACTCCCAACATGTCAGCAAAGAGGTTTCATTCTAGATAAGTAGCAATGGAATGTTGTACAGTGCCATAGGCCACTTACCCATCATATTAGTAGTATACTGCTCATTAATGCAATTATGCATAATACACAACCTAAGTTTAGGAACATATGTATACACATCATTGAACAACATTATTTAAACAAACAAAAAATACAAGAAATGGCAATTCAAAAACTTATCTTTGTTTGGTTGTTGGGTGGACTCCCTCTGAATCTTTGCTTCCTTGCAAGAGCTGTTGGAGTCCAGCTTTGAAGTAGCTTCTTCTACTCCTTTCTGTTGTGGATTGTAAGGAGTGGTCAACTCCCTCTTAATCCCTGAATCACTGCATAGTTTCTTGAAATCACCTTTGAAGTCAATTCTCCGCCATTATCGGATCTGAATGTCTTGATCTTCTTATCAGTTTGATTTTCCTTCAAGGTCTTGAACTTGTCGAATACTTCATCTTTGTTCTTCAAGAAATAAGTCCAAGTCTTCTTAGAGAAATCATCAATAAAAGAACCATAGTGCACATACCCACTTAAATAGCTAGATGACACCGGACTGCATACATCGGAGTGGATAATTTCAAAAATTCCTTATGCCTTGCTTTTACTACTTGGAAATGCCTTCTTTATGTTATTTCCTTTTGCCCATCCTTTGTAAACACCTTCATGCTTGGTCTTGATTTCAGGAAGACCTTCTACAACTTTACTTGCAATTGGTAATGCTCTGTAGTGCATATGTGCAAGTCTTCTATGCCAAAGTTCACTTGGCTCTATGGAATCATGCACCATGGCATGTTCAGGTTGTCCCTTCAATTTATACAATCCTCCCTCTTGCTCTCCAATCACCACTGCATCATCAATAGTTTTACCCTTTGGCCACATTAGGACTTGGACATCCACAAATGCAACCCTCATACCTTTTGCATCCAATGTAGATATGGAGAGAAGGTTTTTCTTGAGCCTAGGTACAAATAACACATCTTTCATCTTCAAGGACTTTCTAGATTCTAGGTCATAGGAGGCTTCCCCACTTCCCTTGATAGGGTATTGATAATCATCCCCAAGTTTCACTTTATGGGGTGATTCATGTTCAGACATATTTACAAAAGATTCTTTAAACCCAGTCATGTGTTTAGAAGCCCCATTGTCAATTAACCAATCATTACAACCATGATAAATAGTACCTGTGAGAGCAAAGATTAGAACATACTCTTCTTCGCTTGATGAGTCATCATCATCACTTTCTACTCTAGCTTTCTTCCTGGGAGGTTCATCATCCTCAGCAACATGAGCATGATATCTTCTTTTGTTACTCTTCTTCTTCTTGTTGAAGTTGTTGTCTTTCTTTTTCTTGGGACAATTTGAAGCAAAGTGTCCCATTTCATTACATTTGAAACATCGAACATGAGATAGATCTTTCTTCTTGTGATAAGGGTGAGAATGTTTCTTGTTATGAGATTTCTCCCTCTTAATCTTGCTTCCCTTGGTGTGAGTTGTGAGAGCTTGATCTTCATTCCCCATCTTTTCTTCTCGTGCCACAAGCCTAGCTTCTTCTTGAGAGCATTCCTCCCACAGTCTACTGAAGGAGATCAATTTCTTTCTTGCACAGATTCCTTGAATAAAGGAGTCCCATGACCTAGGTAGGTCATTCAGAGTGGTCATAACAACTTCACCATTGTCCACTACTTCATCCACAGCTTCAAGTTGTTCCTTGATCTGAGATACCTTGGAGAAGTAAGATTGAATGGTCTCTCATTCAACATCTTGACCCCTTTCAATTGATTCCGCAAAGTCATCTTCATATTTATGTTCTTCCCTTCAAATAACTTGGTCAGGGAGTCAAACATCTCCTTGTGTGTCTTTAGAGATGACACATGTGGTATGATATGGTCTTTGATAGAATCAACAATGATTCTCTTTGCCTTGACCAAGTTCTTCTTAAGCAATACCTTAGCCTCTTCATCCTCTAGGATAGGGACCTCAAAGCTGATGTAGGAGTCCAATTCATTTTCTTCCAGGATTAACCCAATCCTATACTTCCAGGCTCAGAAGTTATCAGCCCCTTCAAGCTTATCCTCAAGCTTGGTGTGGTGAGACAACTTAAAGAGTAATTCAATTGGAAATAGAAGAGATTTAGGTCTTACCACTTGCTTTGCTGAAAACTGGATCTGGTCCTGGATTAGGGTTTGTTGGAAAAACCCTAAAAATTCAAAAAGTGAATTTCAACTTTCTGAAAGGATAGAAAGATGCACCTTGATGATCTGATTAGCATGGTGTATTCAAAATTTGAGATCTGCAAAGCTTCACCCTTCAGAAATGCCTTTTAGTCTTCCCGGGTTTACCATGAGAACCCTGAATTAGGGTTTGAGTTTCCCGGAGATTTACCCAGCCAAAAATCTCGATCCAAAGCTCTAAACTTTTATTTTTCCAAGGAGCTTCCAACTATGTCTTTAGATTTCAGAAATTCCTATTTTTGTGGAAACCCTAAGTTTTAGGGCCAAATCTTAAAATGGTCAGAATTGAATTCTAATTGGATAGATAGATTCGCCATGATGAGTAGAGTCAATCTACTATACTACTTTTCCAAAATCTATGGAGAGAAATCCAATAAGCAAGACACCCTAGTTTCTGTCACTGCACAATGTCTTCTTCTCAGGTTAGCTCTGATACCATGTTAAATTTTGAGCATTAATTCACAATACTCTAGGATCTTTACTGAGAGAATAACATGTACAGTATATCAATGCATATAAATCATAACAAGCATGTCAATCATCTTAAGAAGCAAAAGCATGAGAGACAATAGACACACATATTTTCTGTGGGGAAAACCCTAAGGTGAAAAACTCCACAACTTCCTCAGAGATAGATAGAGCAATAGCACAACCAAAGTACAAGAGATAGACTCCTCTTAGCAGCTGATCCTACTCCTCACATGTGTTCCACTTTTCGAGTGAAGGAAGTGTGAGTTCTAAAGTGATACAAATAGAGATCTTCCAATCTCTATTTATACTTGTCCTGTTTGCCCAATAACTTTATGGGGCCGACTTGCCTAGATAGGTACAATAACTTCATATTACATTATATTAGGCTGACCCCTTAAAAGGTGGTCTAATAACCCATTGGCAAGTTAACACACTTGCAACACTTATCAATACAAATGACGACACTTCCGTATAGAGGAATAATACATCTCTATAGGAGTACAATAAATATATAAATGAAATACATTCCGAAGTTACATATACATCAACAATCTTCCTATAAGCAAAGGTTCCCCAGGTACAAATAAAAGTTGTCTTGTGTTGGTCTTCAGATTTTATATGTATCTAATTATATCATGAAAACCCATCCACGAATGAAAACATTTCATGGTCCGCACACGTATCGATGATATGATCTATGAATGGTGTGGGGTAATTGTCTTTTGGACAAGATTTATTTAGGTCCTAACAGTCAGTGCAGATTCTAATGCTTCCTTTCTTTTTGTCTTCTGGAACAAGATTTGAAACCCATTCCGTCATATCTATCGGATAGATGAATCCTTCTTTGAGAAATTTCTCTACTTTCGCCTTGATGGCAGTTACTTTTCAAGGGTTAACTGGATGTAGCTTATGTCTCACAGGTTTAGTGTTGGGGTAAGTTGTGATGACATGCTCAACAGTGGCAAGGTCCATGCCTAGAATCTCCTCGTATGACTAGGAAAAAACATCGCGTAACTCCTTGAACAGATTGGTATGCAAAATGATCTCCCGAGGAGAACAATATGCCCTAATGAAAAGGTTTTCCATGACTCCAGGTTTGATGGAAATGTTGATCATAATAGTTCTTGATATGTTTTTCATATTCCCTTCGGCATAAACATATTTTGAATTAGAAGGGATAGAGGGAAAATAAACATTCCCACGGGATCTCATAGAAAACTCACCCTTCTCAATCCTATCTAGATCGGGAAGAAAATAGGACCTGTGGTGCATGTGTTCCCAAGGATGGTCCGGGCCTATCATTGCTTCCAAAATAGCCTCATCAGAGGGAAAAAAAGTGTCTAGACAATCAAAAGAGTAGATAGAGTCTACTGACCATGCTGGTGCATAGTCCATATCTGACTTGGCAGAGACTAATGGAGTCATGATAAGTTTTGTTGCAACATGTTGTGAATATAAGTAGGCCACCTTTGCAACAGATAGGGGCACAACTGGTTCTGATTCAATGGGGAGAATCCATGGATCCATCATTGGACATACCGTGAAAATATCAGACGATGAACACTCCTCAGAACCAATAAAATGAACAGGAGAAGGTAGGTCAAAAGTGCCCATTAATGACCCATAGAGCCCTATTCCTAAACTCTCAGTAGCTAGGTGAGACTGATCAACCAACATAATTGTTAATTCCGATGAAGTCTGGTTGTTTTTCTGAGCAAACAAAATATTATCAACTGTGATGATCTTGCCTTCATGAGGGAACATTAAAACTCAGAAAACGGTCGATGGTACTGCTTGCATGGCATACGTCGAACTCCTACCTAATAACAAATTGTAGTCAAGCCTAGCATACAGAACTTCAATCTCTACAGACACTAACTTACCCACAAGTTCAACATCAAATGATGGTAAGACTCCGTGTGGAAGGAACGATCTTCCATCAAAGGCGGTAAGCAAGGTGTTCGAGGGGGCTAATTCAGGTGAGCCCAAAGCCTTCCAGCAAGAAATGGACATTACACACGTAGACGCGCCCTCATCTACAACAGCTCATCCAATGGTTTTGGGACCATGGACTACCTCTATTTGGAGAGCGACGTTGTATGGAAACTGGGGTTTGATGTTGGTCATATCAAACTGAACAATCATATTGGATGAGTCAACGCTCCCAATCGCTGCAAGAAGTGCACTACGTTGTAATGGACAAATTTGCAGTACTTCCAAAGTGGACATGGCACAGGGATTTTAGGCTAAGTCTTCGACAACATTTTAGTTGGGAGCAGCCCGCGTGTTAGGATTGTGCACAACCCGTTTGAAGACACCTTTCGGAATCTTCGGAAGTGAATATTTTGGTCTCTCGATGTGGAGAGGTGTAGATGACTCAGGAACATCCTTTTTTTGTGGATCCAAGGTATAATTTCTAGCTCGAGTTTGTAAAAGCGCTTTCGAATTAATCATTTTAATAAACGATTGATCAACAGATGAGGCATGATGAGTGCCCCCAACACTAGAGTTTCCAAAAGCTGAACCTTGCCCGTGAGGGAATGGGTCTTTTAAGACAGCTAGTTTCTTTTCACTAAGAAACTTCTGGGCTTCTTCCATCAGAGGGCATCGATGGGTAAGGTGATATTCTTTGCATAGCTTGCAAGGAAAATTCACTTTCTTTTTCTCCTTTTTTCTCTCCTCGGCATTTTCTATGTTTTTGGGCTTTTGGTGGTCAGCCTCCCCTTTCTTTCCCTTCTTTTTATTATTGTTGGGTTGCCGAGGGCCCTTTTGATTCATCTGCACTAGTTGTACAGTTTCTGTTTTCGAAGGGGAGGATGCAACTGAAGTTGCTTCTGCAACATATTGTTTGACCGATAAGGCATGAACCTGCTCAGTTAAAGCATCAAACGATGCATAATCTACTGAACCCACAATGCCATCAGCATGTGGTCTAGGCTTAGGTTTACCTACATCTGTGTTAGACCTCAGTGCATTGGGAATAATATCATATAAGAGCCCAAACTGAGCATATACTAGATCAAGCTGTTGGGTTCTAAGGATAGCTTCCTCTTTAGAGGACACCTTAGAAGTTGCCACTTCCTTATAAATATAAGGAAGGATTGATTTGAGATAGCACTCTAATAAGAACTCTGGAGGGATGTCATCTTTAATGAGCCTCTTTCTCCTTTGCCACTCCTGAATATGGTCAGATAAATGAGTGGCTTTGTTATGTCGAACGGTTCACAGAAGATCTGTACCGGCATCATACTGGACAGGAAGTTGGAAGTGGTTCAGAAAAACTGTAGCTAGATCCCAAAAGGTGCCATAAGCAGCTGTAGGTAATTCAATGTACCATTTAGCTGCAGCACTAGTCAAGCTTCTCTGAAAGAGCCTCAATCTGATGGAATCATCGTTCAATGAATTAGAAGAGAACCAGAGATGGAAAGTAGTCACATGATCATAGGGATCCTCCCCAGTCTTTCCTTCAAACTTTGGAATGTCAGAAGGCAACTTGGTCGGGACCGGTGGCCATGTGGGGTGATGTCGCACCAGATCATTAGTGAGTTTTGAAAGGTCTGGCAAATTCAGAGTTTCCAGAAAAGGTAAACGAGGTCTTGCCGATGGCACTTGGTTAGCAGGTTTTTGGTAGGCAGAACCACCCAAATCCTGACTCATGTACTGTTGGTTAGGGTTGCCCCCAGCCATCGGTTGTGAAGCAAATGCATTGCTAAAATTACTCCAGCCAAAAGAGAGAAGGTTGTTCCCTTGAGTGTGTGTCCATTGCGACTCGGTGTTAGCCCCTCCGTAATGTGGGTTAAAAGCATTACCAACTCCTCCACTAAATAGTGAAAAAGGGATAATCCCTTCAAGTATATGAGATATTTGCACATTGGAATAATGTACATTCTAACCTGTGTAGGGGTTAAACCCGGGTGTAGATGTAATGGACGGCATAGGCATCGAGCCTACTATAGTTGTGGATAGAGTGGGCATCGAGCCTACAAAGGGCATGGAGGGAGCTATGTGCCCTCCAAACCAAGGGAAATCTTGTCCCAAAGGAGTAGTTTGTGGAATGCCCTGGGATTGTTGCATGAAAGGAGATGAAGTGGACAGTATCAAGGATATCCAAGTGACAGGGATCTGAAAAGGTCCAGCAGTAGTACCAATAGGGGTAGTTGTTTTTGAAGGTCGAGAACTCGACATCGCTATGGTACTAATACTAAAACTAAAAGAAGGGGTTGAGGTAGATGTAGCCTGCAATAAGGTAGATACTGATGTGCTTGCGAAGGAATGAGAGAGAGCTCTCGTAACCATGGCTACAGAAGGAGTTTGGGGGACTCCATTTTCATCTCCAGAAGTAGCCATGTGATAACCAGGGGTAAACCAGTATGCACTGTACTTAGGTTGGCCTAGAGAATCTATAGTTATAAGTAACAGATTGTTTGGTCCAGTAAGGGGAGGGTTGAAAGGAGTGATAAACTCTTGAGAAGCTAAATCCTCAACCTCAATAGTATCAATGACCTGTTGATCCTAAAATCTTACTTGTGGTTCTCCAAATACTTCAGTTTCACCCGTAAGTTCGTACGAACCACCGGAATCCGTCCTCTAGCATCACGGTTGCGGTGGAGGCTCCAGAATGACTGGGGGAAGTTTTTGAAACCTACGATACCTATGAAGAGGTTGGTCCTCCATAGCTATATAAAAATCAAACTAAGTATAAAAACCTAGTGGCCACTAAAATGACTAGGGATCAAACAACATAGCACTAAAAATTCCCTTAGTGATCAAAACGAGGCAAACAAGGCTAATAGTCTCAGAAGCAAGTCTGGGATGATGAGGGCCTAGAAAAAACTAATAGAGTATCAACGGTCAGTTACACGACATCCAATGGAGGTCCTCTAGGTGCAAGCATTTGAATCACCAAACCGCCCTCCCAGAAATACTACCAAAGGGTTACCTTCCGCATATGTCCAAGGTGAAGTGGAAATATCCTTCCACTCTACCTGTGTAGAGCCCTAGGGTTATGATACTAAGGATACCACAAATACAAAAATACCTGGGGGAACAATCATCAGCCTAGCCAAGACACATGGGCAGGGTAGTAAAGCCCGAAATCCAAAATCACTTAAAAGTACTAGTGGACCCCCATACATGAATCAGCTATGGTTTATGTTTGAAAGGAAAGTGAGGGGGTATCCTCAATAGTTCCGGTCGTACACGACCTCGTTCTTAACTCTGGTTTGAGTAGAGAATTCTCATGATATTTTGATATAGGTGGGTTTACCTAATAGATTTTCTTACTACGATTGTTGAGTAATGAAACCCATTTCGAGTAGCTTAAGCTGATTTACCCTGAAACCCTAGCCTAAGCTAGTTGATGGTATATACCTAAAAAGAAAAATTTCCTAGTTAATTTTATTAAAATTTCTTTTTAGAGGCTACTTTTTACTCAAGAAGGGTAGTGAAGTGTGTGGAATGGTTTCGATAGAAAGCAAAGTGTGTACAAATAATGCTTTTAAAACTTCACAAAGACTCTTTTTGCTTTTTCGTTTATGTTTTTCAAAACAAGAACTCGGCAATCTTAAGCATAATTTTTTTTTCTTTTAAATTTTCAAAGCAAGATAATCTATGCTACTTCGAAAAATGATGATAAATCTCACTACTAAGCTACCAATTTCAAATTTTTAAGTTTTCTTCTATTTGCGAAAGAAAAATAACTTGAAAAAAGGCACAAGTAAGATCTAACAACGGTGTGGGTAAAGATGAAAACCTAAAGGCTTAAAGAAATCAAATCAAAAGACCAAAAAAGACTTCACCTACTAAGTTGTTTCGATGAAAAAAATATAATCTTGGAATAGGATGTAAAAGATGAAAGGAAAACAGATGCATGCAATGGAAAAACAGACCAAGAGGCTGCTCCTAAGCACCAAAAACCCAAGAAAAAACCCACCAAACAAAAGAGTAGGTAAGCAAACCAAAGGTAACCCTGCTGCCACACAAACTCAAAAGGGAAAGCTAAGAAAGGCTTGAACCAAATCAAACTGATATGAAAAGAAACTCAGAAAGCATCCAAATCAACAGACTTTTCTAAAGCCACCCTAAGAACTCAAACTGAAATCAAACCCTTTTTTAAAAAGACAAGACTCAGTAAAAGTGCACAGCTGTTGCAACAGACAACAAGCGTTGAGTGCGCAGGTCTACACGAGTGCAACAAGCGTCTAGGGAAAAAAGTGTGCTACTGTGACTAACAGAGAGTCACGTTAAAAAGCATGAAAAAAGGAAAGATACCTAAAAAACAAGTGCTGAAACAGGTAAAAGCAACTTAAAGGACTTTCAAGAGGTGAACAAGACTCATAAAAGACAAAGTTGTCTCAATAATCAATCAAAGAAGCAAGGCAAATGCTAACAGTAGACCCAAAAAACCTGAAAACCAAACTCTAGTGAAAGGCTTAGACTTACAGGAAAGTATGCCTCTGTCTAGTATAGAAACCAGCGCCTGCAACTAAAAGTGCATGACTGTAGCTCAAAGAGACTAGCGCACAGGGCAGAAAGTGCACTTCTGTATACACAGAAGACTAGCGTACAGGGCAGAAAGTGCACTTCTGTATACACAGAAGACTAGCGCACAGGGACTGAAAGCAATCAAAAAGGCTTTACTTAATCAAACTGAAATGACTCAAGTCAAAAGGAACTAGGAAAGAAACCCATAGAAACCTCTCAGAAAATCAACAAACTACAAAGCTGAAAGAAAAACCTAGCAAGGGTCCCCTAGAGCAGAAACAACCAGTGCTCCCCAACGGAGTCGCCAGTTTTGTTGTGTAGGATAATAACTTATAGTGGGTGAGATGACACTACCAACTTACATGGGGTGACAGGTAAATACATCCATGTTTTGCATTAATTACTACTAATGGAAAGAGATTAGAGTTCTGAAAGTTGTACCTTTTTAACGATGGCTGGTCCTAGATTTCACCCAATCTTCCATAGTGATGAATTTGCAAAACAAGTTAACCTTCCTCAACGTATCTTGACTGCAAATAGATAATGAAATTGGAAACAATTAAACCTTAATCACAATCAGATATTCAATCAAATAGACATTTAATTGAGATGGGAAGGGTATTTCCACCTTTTATTGTCAAAGAAATGTAGATAAGTACAGATATGCATGATTTGTCCAGACACTTCTGCAACCAAGTTTTAGGTTGTTGCTCCTCACAAAGACTTAAGAATTCCTCCAGCGTAACAGTAGTTTATTCTTCCTTCTATCCCCCTCTCTCTGTTAGGATATTTAGACACTTAAGAGTTAGTTAAGATCAACTTGTGTAATATATCTGTTGATGTATATGTAACTTCGGAATGTATTTCATCTATGTATTTCATATATATTTATTGTACCCTTATAAGAGATGTGTTATTCCTCTATAAGGAAGTGTCGTCATGTGGATTGACAAGTGTCGTAAGTGTGTGTACTTGCCGATGGGATATTAGACCACCATGTGTGGGGTAGGCCCTGAAATATATATTATATTGTGGATGTATCTAGATAGACAAGTCGGCCCCATAGTGTAACTGGACAAACAGGTTAAGTATAAATAGAGATCAGGAGATTTGTATTTGGATCATTCGAAAAATCATATCTCTCTCACTCAGAAAGTGGCGTACTAGTGAGGAGGAGGATCATCTTCTCTAGGAGACTATCTCAAGTGTAGTTTGGTTGTACTTTGGTTGAGCCATTGCTCTCTCTATCTCTAAGGAAGTTGTGCGGTTTTTCACCTTAGGGTTTTCCCCACGAAAACTCTGTGTCTCTTGTCTCTCATGCTTTTGATTCTTGTGATGCTTTTCATGCTTATTGTGATTGTTATGCATTGATATAATGTATATGTTATTCTCTCAGTAAATATCCAAGAGTATTGTGAATTAATGCTCAAAATTTAATATCGTATCAGAGCTAACCGTGAGAAGAAGACATTTTGCAGTGACGGAAACTTGAGTTTCTTGTTTATTGGGTTTCTCTCCACAGAGTTTGGAAAAGCAGTATAGTAGATTGACTCTACTCATCAAGGCGAATCTATCTGTCCAATCAAAATTCAATTTTGAGCATTTTCAGATTTGGCCCTAAACATTAGGGTTTCCACAAAAATAGGAATTGCTGAAATTTGAATACATATCTGGAAGCTCCTTGCAAAAATCAAAGTTTAGAGCTTTGGATCGAGATTTTTGTCTAGGTAGATCTCGGGGAAACTCAAACTCTAATTCAGGGCTCTCCCCAGTGAACTCGAGAGGACAAAAAGGAAAATCTGAAGGGTAAAGCTTTGTTGATCTCAAATTCTGAATACACCAAGATGATCAGCTCATCAAGGCGCATCTTTCTATCCTTCCAGAAAGTTGAATTTCACATTTTGAATTTTTAGGGTTTTTCCGACAAACCCTAATCTAGGACCAGATCCAGGTTTCAGCATTTCAAGTGGTAATACCTAAATCTTTTCTATTTCCATTTGAAGTACTCTCTAAGATGTCTCACCACACCAAGCTTGAGGATAAGCTTGAAGGGGCTGATAACTTCCGAGCTTGGAAGTATAGGATTGGGTTAAACCTGGAAGAGAATGAGTTGGAATCATATATAAAAGAAGACATCCCTATCCCAGAGGATGAAGAGGCTAAGTTTTTGCATAAGAAGAACTTGGTCAAGGCAAAGAGAATCATTGTTGATTCTATCAAAGACCATCTCATACCCCATGTGTCTTCTCTAAAGACACCCAAGGCTATGTTTGACTCTTTGACTAAGCTATTTGAAGGAAAGAACATAAATCGAAAGATGACCCTACAGAATCAATTGAAAGGGGTCAAGATGTCGAATGGAGAAACCATTCAATCCTATTTCTCCAAGGTCTCTAAGATCAAGGAACAACTTGAAGCTGTAGATGAAATGGTGGAGAATGGTGAAATTTTTATGACTACTTTGAATGGCCTTCCTAGGTCATGGGACTCTTTTATCCAGGGGATCTGTGCCAGAAAGAAGTTAATCTCCTTCAACAGATTATGGGAGGAATGTTCTCAAGAAGAAGCAAGGCTTGTGGCAAGAGAAGAGAAGATGGGAAATGAAGATCAAGCTCTCACAGCTCACACTAAGAAGGGAAAGTTCAAGAGGGACCCATCCCATCACAAAAAGAAATCTTCTCATCATTTTCACAAAGACAAGAAAGATCTAAGGTGTTTCACTTGTAATGAGAAGGGTCACTTTGCTTCAGAATGTCCCAAGAAAAAAAGGGACAACCACAACAACAACAACTCCAGCAAGAAGAATAAGGGTAACAAAAGAAGGTACCATGCTCATGTTGCTGAAGATGATGAATCTCCAAAGAAGAAGGCTAGGGCATAAAGTGATGATAGTAATGATGACTCATCAAGTGAAGAAGAGTATGTTCTAATCTCTGCTCTCACAGGTACTATCTCCCATGGTTGTAATGATTGGTTAATTGACAGTGGGGCTTCCAAACACATGACTGGGTTTAAATAATCCTTTGTAAATTTGTCTGAACATGAATCACCCCAAAAAGTGAAACTTGGGGATGATTATCAATACCCAATCAAAGGAAGTGGTGAAGCCTCCTACAACCTAGATTCTGGAAAATCTTTGAAGATGAAAAAAGTCCTTTATGTACCTGGGCTCAAGAAGAACTTAATCTCCATCTCTGCATTGGATGCAAAAGGTATGAGGGTTGCATTTGTGGATGGCCGAGTCCTAATGTGGCCAAAGGGAAAGACCATAGATGATGCAGTGGTGATTGGAGAGTAAGAGGGAGGTTTGTATAAATTGAAAGGACAACCTGAACATGCCATGGTGACATAAAGACAAAGATTCATCCATAGTCATGGATCACATAGAGGTATGTATAATTTGTTTTTGCAAAAGTTAACTAATGAATTATGCAGGTCATTGAAGAAAACAATAACACTTTGCTAGATATAAATAGCAAATATGGTGACCAGGTATGTGTTTCTTATATCATAGGATCTTTTATATAAGTATGCATGACATGATTGATGATGTTTATTCATGAAGTCATAGGTTTGAATAATCATGGGTATATGCATATTACGTACATCTTACCTTATTTAATGTTATGACTAACCAGAAGAGTCATAGGTTTGAGTAATCACAGGTTTAGACATGTTATGACTAACCATAAGAGTCCTATATAAACCTTGAATGCTAATGCTTATTATTTATGTTTGAAATGTTCATGACTACATGCTTGAGATTATTGTGTTTTGATAATATTAAGATTATACTAATGAATGTTTGATTATGTATGAGACCTTGAGGATAACACAATGATGATACTAACAAGCATGCATAGGGATCGAGAATGAATATAAGTTCAAGAACAAGTAATCCAAGAAGCAAAGATCAAGAGGGAGTACACTCCAGTGGCTTCTACAAGGATGCGGATATTCAGAGGAAGTTGATCATCTCTCTACATTCCACAACAGAAAGGTGTAGAAGAAGCTACTTCAGATTAGGACTCCAGTAGCTCCTACAAGGAAGCAAAGACTCAGAGGGAGTCCACCCAACAAACAAATAAGATAAGTATTTAAATTTTCATTTCTTGCATATTTGTTTGTTTAAATAAAATTGTTCAATGATGTATATGCTCATGTTCCTAGACTTAGGATATGTATTGTGTATATTAGAATGATTGCATTAATGAACAGTATACTACTAATATGCATGTGTTGGGTAAGTGGCCTATGGCACTATACAACATTCCATTGCTACTTATCTAGAATGACATGTTGAGAGTAGTGCAAACTCTTAACAATGTTCTGGTAGAGACTGGAAGGCATCTAGAAAGTTATGGAACATGGATAAATGTTGTATTGAAGCATTGGCTTAAACAATTGCATGAATGTATGACATATTTCTTTATGTGAAAGAATTTGTTCTAAAAATTATGAGATGTTTCTAATCATGCAATTTAACTTGTTTTGTAGGAAAGACTATATACCTTCACCTACAAAAGAAGGACTACAACATTTGTTCTAGCAACAAAGATATCTATTGAAGATATTGAATATATTGAAGTTCCCAGGATCTGGGATGAAGAAATGGAACAATGCCATGATCCGTCGATCACGAAGAATGATGTTTGGATGCAGTACCAAGACCTGAAGCGGAGTCTGTAATGACTTCCATATGGCATGCTGCAGATGGCAGCATAGAGAAATATAAAAGTGATGAAATAGAAGATACACCACATGGATTTCAAGACTGCTTTCTTAAATGGTGTAGTTGAAGAGGAAGTATACGTGGAGCAGCCACTCGGTTTTGAAATACACGACAGGGAGTCATATGTGTGCAGATTGAAGAAAGCTTTGTTTGGATTGAAACAAGCTCCCAAAACTTGGTATGGTAGGATGGACAATTTTCTATCCAGTTTGGTCTTTACCAAGAGTAAAGCGGGTTCCAACCTTTACTAAAAGGTTGAGGTAGGAAATCCAGGGACACTCTTATTGTATGTGGATGACCTATTTGTAACAAGAGATGATAGATTGATTGCCAACACGCAGCGGAAGCTTGCAACTGAGTTCAAGATGAAGGACTTAGGGATGATGCACTATTTTCTTGGTATGGAGGTGTGGCAGAGTACAGATGGAATCTTCCTTGGACAAAGGGAAGTATGTAGTAGAGATTCTGAAGAGGTTCAGGATGATGGACTGTAAGGCTATGGCCACACCTATGGCATCAAACCTGAAGCTTCTGTGTGATGCTTCATCTGATCCGATCGATGCCACGATGTATCGTCAGATGATTGGGTCCTCTATGTACCTGACAAACACGAGACTAGATATTTGCTTTGCGGTGAACACATTGAGCCAGTTCCTGACAGATTCGAGAGATGTTCACCTGGTTGTTGTAAAGCATATTATGAGATTGGGCAGGTAGTGCTGCAGATAGGAAGAGCAATTATGGGTGCTGCTTCAGTATGGGATCAGGTGTGATTTCTTGGTTTAGCAGGAAGCAATCCTGTGTAGCACTGAGTACAGCTGAGGCATAGTATGTTGCAGCCTGTTCAGCTAGTTGTGAGGCAGTATGGCTACGGAAGCTACCATCTGAGTTATTTGATCTCCCATTAGATGCTACTGGTATATTCTGCGATAACCAAAGTTGTGTGAAGCTGTCTGAGAACCCAGTTTTTCATAACAGGTCGAAACACATAGAGATCAAATATCACTATATCAAGGATATGGTGCAGAGAGGAGCCGTGAAGCTCCTGTATGTTGCGACGGACGAGCAGGTTGCAGAAGTATTGACTAAGCCATTGGCCAGAGTGGAGTTTGAGTACTTCAGAGAGAGGCTTGGTGCACTTCAGATCGAGGTTCCTTCCAAAGGGAAATGATGATTCCGGAAGATGTAGATGCACATGAGCTTTTCTGACATGGTTGATGTGTTCTCCCTTGGTCGTGATATAATTGCTGAGCCATTTTTCACATGGTGGTAGATGTGTTCTCCCATGGTGAAAAAGTAAGGGCTGGAGCCTTCTTCGAATGGTGGTAGATGTGTTCTCCCATGTCGGTGGTGTAAGTACTAGATGATGTGCATCTAGGCTGTGCTTCGTGGACGATGAGATGATCTAAAGAGGACGATGCTATGATGATTAGGAGGATCATGGATGATGAGCATCAGGACGATGCTCCAGTTACTACTCTGTATATGCATCAGGATGATGTTGGATATGATCAGTTGGATCATTTATATGTATATGTATGTACGCATCATGTTGGATCCTGGATATGATCAGTTGGATCATTTGTATGTATTTTGTATATGCATCATGTTAGATGCTTGGACCATGTATCTGTATATGTATCAGGTATATACATTGTATGATCAGGTGGATCATGTATTTGTACTTGTATCAGGTGGATACACTATATGATCAGGTGGATCATGTATGATGATATGTATCAGGTAGATACTTGGTATGCATCAGGTGGATGCATTGCATGATCAGGATGATCATGATGATGAGCTTCAGGATGCTGCTCCAGATGATATGTACCAAGATGGTACAGTGATGATGATCAGTGTGATCATGAGCATCAGGATGATGCTTTGTGCGATGATGATCCGTGGGATCATGAGTATCAGGTTGATACTTGGAGGTCAGAGATGATATGTGGCAGGTTGTGCAAATATCATGCAATCAGTCCTAGGAGATCTTGTCGGTCATGCTGCGGCACATAAATGTTCCTGGGATACTCTTTTCGGTATTTCGATGTAGTATGTAATCAGTGCTCAGATATCCGATAGGTTGAGCTGTGTGCTCATAATCAGTCCTGGGATGAGGTATTACTATGGAGACATGTAATCAGTCATGGAGATCCAAGAGGTTGAGCTGTGTGCTCGTAATTAGTCCTGGGATGCTCTTTAGAGATCTTGTTGGTCGTGCTGCGGCACATAAATGTTCCTGGGATGCTCTTTAAAGGTTTTGTCTATCCACATGTAATCAGTCCTGGAGATCCGAGAGGTTGAGCTGTATGCTCGTAATAAGTCCTGGGATTCTCTTTAGAGATCTTGCCGATCGTGCTGTGGCACATAAATGTTCCCGGGATGCTCTTTAAAGGTATTGCGGAGGAAATGCATGTAATCAGTCCTGGTAGATCTTGCCGGTCGTGCTTAGGCACATAAATGTTCCTGGGATACTCTTTCCGGTATTGCATCCGCGCATAAAATTAGTCCTGAGAGGCCACCTCTATCAGACCGTTCGCACAGATGATGAAGACCTGCAGGTGGTGGGCCTACATCCAGTATGAAAAAGGACTGGCTCTGTAGAACTTCCTATAACGGGTAGAGTCAGAGATTGGTTGAGATAGCAGCAGTAGTGATGATGATGATGATGATGCATCGATGACGATGATCCCAAGAAGAGGACTTGTCTAGCATAACTGTGTCGAGAAATACCTTCCTAGTTAAGAGGGAGTGTTGATGTATATGTAACTTCGGAATGTATTTCATCTATGTATTTCATATATATTTATTGTACCCTTATAAGAGATGTGTTATTCCTCTATAAGGAAGTGTCGTCATGTGGATTGACAAGTGTCGCAAGTGTGTGTACTTGCCAATGGGCTATTAGACCACCATGTGTGTGGGGTCGGCCCTGAAATATCTAGATAGACAAGTCGACCCCATAGTGTAACTGGGCAAATAGGTTAAGTATAAATAGAGATCAGGAGATCTCTATTTGGATCATTCAGAAAATCATATCTCTCTCACTCAGAAAGTGGCACACTAGTGAGGAGGAGGATCATCTGCTCTAGGAGACTATCTCAAGTGTAGTTTGGTTGTACTTTGGTTGAGCCATATCTCTCTCTATCTCTGAGGGAGTTGTGGGGTTTTTCACCTTATGGTTTTCCCCACGGAAACTCTGTGTCTCTTGTGTCTCATGCTTTTGATTCTTGTGATGCTTGTCATGCTTATTGTGATTGTTATGCATTGATATAATGTATATGTTATTCTCTCAGTAAAGATCCAAGAGTATTGCGAATTAATGCTCAAAATTTAATAATATCCGTTAGGGAAAGTGTGTTTCTTTAGTATGCATTTGTAAATATTTAATCTGACGGTCACAATATGTTATGATCCGACGGCTCAACTTAGCTTAGATCATACCTACCCTTGATCTGTGGCTTAACACCCGATTGGTCCATGATCTCTATTTAAAGAGCATGGAGGGTCATTGGAAATTTGATCGATTATGAGAAGCTCATTTGTAACTTTCTTTCTTTTCATAATAAATTGCTTTGCAGAAGCTATTTGGCCGGGGCCATGGAGTGTTTCCCTCTCAAGGGTTTAAACCAAATCAAAACATCGGTGTATCGATCTGTGATCTGTTTGTGTGAAGTGGTTTCTCTAGGTGTTCGGTCTTTTGGGAGTACTCTATGTACCCGAACATGGTATCAGAGCTTTTATGAAGAGCCGCTTCTGGTTATGATCTAGATATTGAACTGTTGTTGCCGAAACTTGAAAGGGTTTCTAGTTCTAGTACTTCTATCCATTTTTGGGATGTGGGAGAGGTTTCATTGCGTCCAAAGTTCCATTTCCATTGGAAAAATAGTTTTTGTTTGATCAAAAATAGTTCCCGGTTGCTTCAGAAACGTGTATTTCATTAGATTTGAAGGTATAATGTTATAGTGACGTTTTTTTTTATGTTTTTAAAACAAAAATATCTCATATTTCTATCAGTTTTTATTATTAGATTTTTTTGTTTCAGATTTTTTCTTTCCCTGTCTGCATATGTTCTTTGCCGTGCACCTTATGCGATCTCGGCGAATTAGAAACAAAAAGGGAAAGGGTTTTTCTCGGTTGCGTATGCTCTTTGCCGTGCACCTTGTGCAATCTCGGTAAATCAGAAACGGAGAGAAAATGTAGACTTTCCCGACAAGCTAAAGAGATCTAACTCAAATAGTGTGGAAAAGTTTTGTTTGTTTCAGTTTTTTGTGTGATTTGTAGGAAAAGAGACAAGCACGGAAACAGAGAGAGAAGAGTAAAAAAAAAAAAAAAACCTTCCTCCTTTCCATATTTTGCATACCCTTTAATCTAACTCACTTGGTTCAAAGTTGTTTTATTCCTTAATAGGTCTTGATTTTAAGTCATAGGAAGTTACTTTTAAAAGAAAAAGTGCATGCAAGTTCTAATTTTAAGTTACTTTATTGTAAAGTGCATCTCACTTAAATAATAATAATAAAAAAATACTAAGTGAGTCACTTAAGTTCCTTTTTTTTTCCTGCACTATTTAAAATAACCTCATTGTAAAAGTGAAATCACTTATTTTACAAAAGTCATTCACTTAAAGAAACTTTATTGTAAAGTGATTATCAAGGTTCATCTTGGGAAGAGGGGGGTCCTTTTTTCTTAGCTGGTCATTCTCTATCTGCCACGTCATTATTTGGGACATCTTCAACATTTTCTTTGTTCAAGCATAACTTCATCATATAGAATCAGTTTTCAATGCCATTTTTTTTTAAACTGCCTATTTTTTCAAGCTCTTCGCATCCAGACTATTGGTTTCTATTTTTATAGACATTAATTTACAAATATGGCCGCCCCTTGTGATATTCTACTTACCAGTTCCAACTATTTCTCATGAAAATCTTGTATGGAGGATGTTCTACGAAATAGAAGAATTTTCAGAATTACCTCAGGGAAAGACTTTGAACCTACTGATGATTATAAGAAAATCAAATGGGAAAATAGATGTGACGAAGCTTGTGGATTGATTGGAATGTCAATCTCTACTGATTTGTGATTCCACATATCTAGAATTGATGAATCTGATGCTGCTTGGGATAAGTTGGAATCTATATTTGGTAAACACAATGAAATTCAAGGTCACCAACACGAAAATGAGTTGAATTCTTTAAATACAAGTGATTTTTCATGCATTCAAGATTATTTATCTAAGTACAAAACTATTAACTCTTATGTGAAGAATGCAAGATTAAGAGAGAAGACAAACAATGCATTTATCATATTCTTTCAAAGCTTGGACCTACATATTTTGTTTTTGTATCTACATTTTACTCCATGAAAGAATCCTTGACTGCAGCTAGCTATCAAGAGCCTAGTCTTGAATCCTTTTGTGATTCTTTGATTAGAGAGCAAGATAAACTCATCCATCTTGGAATAATCAACAATGCAGATACGTCTGGGAAAGCCTTATTGTCCCAATAGAAAGAAAAGTCCAAGCCTCCCAAGAAACAAAATTTTCGCAATAATAAGTCAAACAAGGGTCTCAAACCCTCTCAGTCAGCTCCTTCTTTAAAAAATGACAAAGGATCCAAGCCAAAAAGAAAGACTGAGCGTCATTGCAACTATTGTAGGAAAGATAATCATGATGAATCTAAGTGTTTCAAGAAGATGGCAGCCTTGGAAGCAGCAATGAAGAAGCACCAATTCATCCTAGATTCGCCTTCAGAATCTACCTCTCATGGACATGCACTTTGTGCTTCGGGTTATTCTTATAATGCATCTTCTTCTTCTACTTCAAATGAATGGCTCATTGATTCTGGAGCATCTTATCATATGGCTAAGGATCAAGCCATCTTTTCTACTATGCATGAATGTAACACCAAACAAATATTTGTTGGTGATGATAGATCTCTAAGTGTTGTAGGAGCTGAAACAGTTCCAGTAGATAATGGTCATTTTAGTTATGTACTATGTGTTCCAACAATTTCCTGCAATTTTTTATCATTCTATCAAATCACTCATTCTGGTGAAGGTAAAACTGTGACGTTTACACCTCACTAAGTTGTAATCAAGGATTTTAAAGATCCTCAATAGGTCCTAGCTCTCGGAATTGTTGATGATATTACCAGGTTGTACAAATTTAACAACTTTGGGTCATCACATTTTCCTTTGTTGCTCATAGTGATAACTTGAGCAAACTTTGGCATGAGTGATTTGGTCACTTAAATTATCGCTCATTGCAACAACTATGTAAAGAAAATATGGTGACAGGTCTTCCGATGGTATCTTGCAGGGATGGTGTTTGTTCCGGTTGTGTACTCGGAAAACATCATCGAGACAGTTTTGACAAACGTGCCTCTTGGCACACCTCGGTTCCTTGGAGCTTGTGCATAGTGACTTGTGTGGTCCTCTTCCATCTGCTTCCTTTTCTGGTTTCAAATATTTCTTAACTTTCATTGATGATTACACCACACGCACTTGGGTTTATTTTCTTAAACTTAAGAGCGAAGTATTTAACATGTTCTTGGCCTACAAGGCCCTTGTTGCAAAATAATCTGGTCATCAAATTATTAAGTTAAGCTCTGACAATGGAGGAGAATATGTTAACAAAAATTTTACTACTTTCTGCACTGAAAAAGGAATCCAACAACAACACATTGTTCCATATACACCACAACAAAATGGTGTAGTTGAATGGAAGAACCGCACTTTAAAAGAAATGGCTAATTGTATGATCCAATCTAAGAGACTAAGTCTTCAATTTTGGGCTGAAGCCATTAATTGTGCAAATTACATAGTTAATCGCACCCCCACTAAAGCTTTACAGGGTATCACACCAGAAAAAGCATGGATTAAAACTAAACCTGATGTAAGTCACTTCCGTGTGTTTGGTAGTGAAGCATAGGCTCATATTCCGGATGAAAAATGAAAAACATCGCAGCCTAAAAGTGAAAAGTGCATATTTGTTGGATATTCTGAAGATGTAAAAGGTTATAGACTTCTTCAACCACATTCTCATGATGTAATTATTAGAAGAGATGTTAAATTTGATGAAAATATCTTGGCCTGCGAGCTTAACTCGGCGATTGTGCCATCTTTGGCCTGTGAGCTTGATTCGGCAATTGTGCCTTCTTCTTCCAACTTCCTTGACAGGTTTCCAACTCTAGTTTCTGATGATGATAGTGAAGATGAAAATCCGCCTCCTCCTACTAATATTCCTCCAGTTGCACCAGCACAAGTGCTTCCTCGATGGGTCCGTTCAACATGTGAAGCAGCTGGTGATCTTGTCGGTGATCCTAGAGATCAACGTCGAACACGTTCTCAGTTTCAGTGAGCCTCTTCTCTTTTGGCTCAAGTTTTCAAGAATCATGATCCAGAAAATTTTGCAGAAGCTTCAGGAAATCCAGATTGGGATGCAACTATGGATGATGAATATCGTTCCTTAATGGCGAACGATACTTGGGATCTTGTACCTCTTCCAAAAGGAAGAAAACTTGTCAGATGTAAATGGATCTACAGAACTAAGTATGCATCAGATGGAAGTGTTGAAAGACTTAAGGCAAGGTTAGTTGCCAAAGGTTTTTCCCAAGTTGAAGGGATTGACTACAATGAAACATTTTCTCCTCTCGTAAAAATGAACTCCACTCGCCTTGTTCTTTTCCTTGCAGCCTTACATAACTGGGACGTCCATCAACTGGATGTCAAGTCTGCCTTCTTACATGGTGATTTAGAGGAGGAAATTTACATGGAACAACCTCCTGGATATGTTCAGAATAACTCTAGCCTTGTATGTCGCCTTAAGAAATCCTTATATGGCCTTAAGCAAGCTCCTAGAGCTTGGTATGCCAAAATTGATAGCTTTCTCCTTAACACTGGTTGCTTCCCCTTGTATTTATGGCACAAGATTGGCAGTTGAATTCGAGAGGTGGTTGAATTGGGAGGTTGTGGAAGTTGCAGAACCAACTTCAACTAATCCTAATTCATAATCTTAATATATTTTTTCATTTCATCTTTTCTTAAGATGTGCACAAGTTTCATACAAATAGACTAGCTCACAATATGCAACTTCTACAGTTGACAACCAGCGTTCACAACATTTTGGAGGATGTGCGCAGGTTTTCTTCAATAAGACCAGCGTTTAGAATGCAAGATGACTGTGTTAAGAGTAGCGCACATGTCATGAAAACTGTATAAAAAATAAGATTTTCAGCTGAAGAGTGTAATCTCAGCAATAAGTCATCCAAGGTTAATCTAGCTCTTCCATCCATAGTGTCCTTTTGTGTGATTGAAAAATAAATATGATCACGGACAGAGAAGTGCATATTTGACCTATAACAGATGCCCCCTAATGTGTGAGGTCAGAGGGAAACGATGGCCGAAATATATTATAATTCTAAGTCAAAGGAGGAGCAAGAAACTGCAGGACGAAGTCACAAAAGTACCTAAATCAACAATCAAAGTCAGCGAGCAATTACAATGTTGACATAATATAGATGTTCGGTGTGATACAACATGATCTCCAAATGCATAACTGACATCATTGACAGCATTTCACAGCTTCCACACAATCTCTGAAGATCGTGGGAAAAAAGTAACTAGCACGCAATATTTTTTGGGTTGTTGCCAACCCAGAAAGATGACCCCCACAGGATCCACTGTGATCATCATTCAATACTGTTTCAGCTTCTTCTAAAGCCAAACAATGGTGCAAAATAGAATCTATCCCACGTTTATATAGAGTGTCAGAAATGATGAGATAGTTATTTGCATGACTCTTAAGTTTCTGTCGTTCATCCTGAGAAAAAGCAGGGGAACACCTCAAAGTCTGGAGATATATCAAAATATCCCCATACCATGGATTAGAGGATGCGATAAGGAATATGTGTTCATCCGGGAATGATGACTCTTCCTCATGGTGTACTATGTCACTAGGAAATTCAGAAATCAGTTCAGCAAAAATCAGTGATTTCTTTGACTTAGCAGACTGAAAAACCAAGTCAAATTCTTGCAGGATTACAATCCATTTATTGAATTTCGCACCGATGATGCGTCGAGTGATAACATATTGAAATGGGTTGACATACGCAACCACTTTGGTAGTTCGCAATAAGATATAGTGACGTAGCCTCTGAACAACATAGACGGCAGATAGTGCCAACTTCTCCACGTAAGAATACTTAACTTCAGGAGCTATTAAGGCATGCAACAAATAGTAAATGACATGCTCTTGGAGCTTGTCATCCTCCTGAACCAATACTATGTTGATTGTGTATACGGATGCGGCCATATATAGAAGGAAATCCTTCATATAGTCTAGCGGGCTCAACAAGGGGGCTGAAAGTAATGCCTTTTTCAAAGCCTCAAACGATCTTTGCGCAACCTCATCCCACAGAAAGTAGGTATCTTGTTTAAGCAGTCTCATGAAACCTTTTGTAATTTTGGCATAGTTAACAATAAAGCGTCTCAAGAATTTGGACGTGCCCTGTAGACTTTGAAGTTGTCTCAGGGTTCGAGGAGGAGGCAGATTTACAATCGCCTCAAATTTCAATGGATCAACCATTATGCCACGACTGGATACTATGAAACCCAATAATCATCTAGACTCGACGCAAAATACACATTTGTTGGGATTCAATTGAGTCTTGTAATATCTGCACTGCTCAAACACTAGTCTTAGGTGATCAGGATGCTCCCGTCTCTTGCAAGATCGCACTAGGAGGTCATCCAGATAAGGTTCGACTACATGCTTGATATCATGAAAAGAAAATCTCATTTACCGTCGAAAGGTAGCTCCAGCATTCTTCAGGCCAAATGGCATCTTCCTATAAGCAAAGGTTCCTTAGGGGCAAATAAAATTTGTCTTTTGCTGGTCTTCAGGTTTGATCTGTATATGATCATATCCTGAAAACCCATCCATGAAAGAAAATATTTCATGGCTGGCAGACACATCGATGATCTGATCTATGAATGGTGTGGGGTAATTGTCTTTTGGACAAGCTTTATTTAGGTCCCGGAAGTCACTGCAGACTCTAATGGTTCCTTGCTTTTTGTCTACTAGAACAAGATTTGAAACCCATTTCGTCATAGTTATCGAATAGATGAATCCTTCTTTGAGCAATTTCTCTACTTCCGCCTTGATGGCAATTGCTTTTCGAAGGTTAACTGGATGGAGCTTCTGTCTCACAGGTTTAGCATTGGGGTAAGTTGTGATGACATGCTCAACAATGGCAGGGTCAATGCCTAGCATCTCCTTGTATGACTAGGCAAAACAATCGTGGAACTCCTTGAACAAATTGGTATACAAAATGATCTCCTCGGGAGAACAATCTACTCCAATGAAAAGGTTTTCCATGACTCTAGGTTTGATGGAAATGTTGATCGGAATAGTTATTGATATTTTTTCCATATTCCCTTTGGCATAAACAACTTTTGAAGTAGAAGGGATAGCGAACAAATCAACATTCCCACCGGGTCTCATAGAAAACTCACCTCTCTCAATCCTGTCCAGATCGGGAAGAAAATAGGACCTGTGGTGCATGTGTTCCCAAGGATGGTCCAGGCCTATCATTGCTTCCAAAATAGCCTCATCAGAGGGCAGTGCCTAGACAGTCAAAAGAGTGGATAGAGTCTACTGACCATGCTGGTGCATATTCCATATCTGACTCAGCAGAGACCAATGGAGTCACGATATGTTCTATTATAACATTTTGTGAATCTAATTAGGACGCCTCTGCAATAGATAGGGGCACAACTAGTTCTGATTCAGTAGGGAGAATCCATGGATCCGTCGTTGGATAGACTGTGAAAATCTTAGACGATGAACACTCCTCATAACCAATAAAATGAACAGGAGAAGGTAGGTCAAAAGTGCCCATTAATTACCTATAGAGCCCTACTCCTAAACTCTCAGTAGTTGGGTGAGATTGATTAACCAACGGAATTGTTGATTCTGATGAAGTCTGGTTGTTTTTCCGAGCAAACAAAAGTTGATCAACTGTGATGATCTTGCCTTCGTGAGGGAACATTAAAACGCGGAAAATGACTGATGGCACTGCTTGCATGGCATACGTTCAGCTCCTACATAACAAAAAATTGTAGTCAAGCGGAGTATCCAGAACTTCAACCTCTATAGACACTAACTTACCCGCAAGTTCAACATCAAAAGAGGGTAAGACTCTATGTGGATGGAATGATCTTCTATCAAAGGCAGTAAGCAAGGTGTTCGAGGGGGCTAATTCAGGTGAGCCCAAAGTCTTCCGGCAAGAAATGGACATTACTCACATATACACGCCCTCATCTACAACAGCTTGTCCAATGGTTTTGGGACCATGGACTACCTCTATTTGGAGAGCAATGTCGTATGGAAACCGTGGTTTGAGGTTGGTCATATCAAACTGAGCAAGCATTTTGGATGAGTCAAAGCTCCCAATCGCTGCAAGAAGTGCACTGGGTTGTAATGGACAACTTTCCAGTACTTCCAAAGTGGACATGGCACAGGGAGTTTGGGCTAAGTCTTCCACAACATTGTAGTTGGGAGCATCCCATGCGTTAGGATTGTGCAAATCTCGTTTGAAGACACCTTTCAGAATCTTCGGCAGTGAATCTACTAGTCTCTCGATGTGGAGAGGGGTGGACAGGAACATCCTTTTGCTGCGGATCCGGAGTATAATTTCTATTTGTAAAAGTGCATCTAAATTAATCATATTAATAAACGATTGATCAGCAAATGAGGCATGATGAGTGCCCCCAGCACTAGAGTTTCCAAAAGCTAAACCTTTTCCATGAGGGAATGGGTCTTTTAAGACAACTGATTTCTTTTCACGGAGCAGCTTATGGGATTCTTCCATTAGAGGGCATTGATGGGTAAGGTGATCTTCTTTGCATAGCTTTCAAGGAAACTTCACTTTCTTTTTATCTTTTTTTCCCTCCTCAGCATTTTCTGTGTTTTTGGGATTCTGGTGGTTAGCCTCTCCTTTCTTGCTCTTCTTTTTATTGTTGTTGGGATGCCGAGGGCCCTTTTGTTTCATCTGCACTTGTTGTACAGTTTCCGTTTTCGAAGGGGAGGATGCAACTAAAGTTTCTTCTGCAGCAGATTGTTTGACCAATAAGGCGTGAACCTGCTTAGTTAAAGCATCAAACGCTGCAGAATCTACTAAACCCACAATGCCATCAGCATGTGGTCTAGGCTTAGGTTTACCTAGATCTATGTTAGACCTTGGTGCATCAGGAATAATCTCATATAAGAGCCCAGACTGAGCATATACTAGATCAAGCTGTTGGGCTCTTAGGATAGCTTCCTCTTCAGAAGACACCCCAGAAGTTACCACTTCCTTAGAAATATAAGGAAGGAGTGATTTGAGATACCACTCTAATAAGAACTCTGGAGGGATGTCACTTTAATGAGCCTCTTCATCCTTCGCCACTCATGAATATGGTTAGATAAATGAGTGGCTTTGTTCTGTCGAAAGGTTGACAGAAGATCTGTACCGGCATCATACAAGACAGGAAGTTGGAAGTGGTTCAGAAAAACCGTAGCTAGATCCAAAATGGTTCCATAAGCAGCTGCAGGCAGTTCAATGTACCATTTAGATGCAACACTTGTCAAGGTTCTCTGAAAGAGCCTCAATCTGATGGAATCATCGTTCAACGAATTAGAAGAGCACCAGAGATGGAAAGTAGTCACATGATCACCTGGATCCTCCCCATTCTTTCCTTTGAACTTTGGAATGTCATAATGCATCTTGGTCGGGACCGGTGGGCATGTGGGGTGATGCCACACCGGATCATTAGTGAGTTTTGAAAGGTCTGGCAAATTCAGAGTTGCCAGAAAAGGTAAATGAGGTCTTGTCGATGGCACGTGGTTAGCAGGGTTTTGGTAGGCAGAACCACCTAAATCTTGACTTGTGCACTATTGGTTAGGGTTTCCCCTAGCCACCGGTTGTGAAGCAAATGCATTGCTAAAATTACTCCAGCCAAAAGATATTGACTACAACAAATATTTCTGCAATATTTCTCTTGTTTATTTCATTTGATAAGTTATTTTTCACTATAATACTGTGGTTTGTTGTAGTCAATCAAGTTGCATATTTACCAGTAATACATCATGTAATATCAAACAAGTATTCACAAGATAATATACAAGGAAAAGTGATGGAGATAGAAGCAACAAGTATCCTATTACTCAACAAAGACTGTACAAATTATATACAAGAGATCAAGTACATATATCTCCTTTGTCCAACGCTCCGTCCTATATTTATATATTACAATTAGTTACATAACGGTCTTGTCGTATCAACCGACCTACAAGTTCAGGATGACAAGTAAATACCGACAAGTGGTCGGTCGGAGGATCTAGTCGGCTAGCGGACTAGGCTCCTCCAACACCTCCCCCACCAACAAAATGCTTCTTTGTCTCGAAGACAACAAGGAGATGAATAAACTGTTGGAGATGGAAAAAAATTGATGAGCAATGTTTCATGTACTTCTTATGGTTTTTGAAAATCAAAGGTGCTATAAGTCAACTGGTGGCTAGCACAAACTTTGAAAATTGCTTCGGAAGATACTGTCTGTTGATGCTTAAATTATTCCTAGGTGTGCAAGGAATTTTGGAATCCAATGGTGAGAGCAGTGATCGACAAGAGGATCTCCATATTTTCTACAACTGGATGATCTTGGACGTTGCTCATGTTTTCTCCAAGGAAGACGAGTTGGTTGTCGGTAGTTGAAATCAACCGATGGAGCTGCAGGAAACTTTGGTCAACTTTGAGTAAGACAGACATTTCTTGAGATATCCACTGCTCTTCTTTCTTCTCTAAATTTTCCAGCCTCTTAATTTCGATGGCAAGCTAAATTTCCAATATTTGTACTAAATCTTCATCTGCTCCCTGGATTTGTTGCTGGATGTTGTTGATTTGTTCCTTTGCATCCTTCATTTTGACAAATACTTTTCCATAATATGTGTACCAATTTCGTAATATTTATGCGGTTTTTTCAGCCTCTTGGACGTATTGGGATAGCTAACTATGGTTCTTGACAAAACATATGTATTGATTTGTCATCAAGAGTGTTGTTTCTTCTTCTTGAACTTGTCGATCTTTGGTAAAATTTTCTTGAAAGGCTATCACAATGGTTTCAAAATTTATTAGGCTTTGTCGAGTGGACTCTATTCTTGAGTCAATGGCTAGGGTGGCAGAACCCGCTAGACTAGTTCTTCGCACTTAGTCAAAATTTTGGTTTGTTCATCTTCTAATGCCTTGATGCGGTCCTTTTTGGATGTTCGTCTTTTCATTTGTTCTATGATGATAGCATGTGAGAGTAAGTCGAGCTTGACATCCCTGGATTCTTCTGGGTTAAACATATATATAGGACCGAACTAGTCTAAATGTACTATAGGGCCAGGCTGATTCTATATTTTTTTATGTCGTTGTTGATGCTTCTGTTGCTCTCTCTCCCTTCTTTTATTCTCCTTTTTATTCCTCTTATTTCTCTGCATCTTTGAGTGGTTCGATAATTTCTTGGTTGTTTAGTCTTTCCTGCTCCAGAACTAGTAAGACTTTGTTGGATTGTCAAGATAAATCAGCAAACAATTTCTCGACTTCTGGATAAAAGTCTAGTTCATGCACTACTCCAGCTGCTCCTTGCAGATACCATATGCCGATATGGTCGAGTGCTAATTGAATATGTGTTGTTGGTGGTAGACATCGATGGATGTTTTGTAGAACCCACCATCTGGATGTGCTAATTTTTAATTCTTGAAACCAATCTTCCAGCCAGATCTTGGTTGTTGTTGCTCCTAGTCGACACACTTTTGATGTAAAATATTTGAATTTATACATTAGGGGACCTTTGTCGGAATTAAATTCCTTGTCTCCAATGGGTCAAAGATGTGACATAACAATCCAAATAATCAGGGATGGAAACCTGATTATTCCTCTTTCGTCTTGGCACTTCTCACAAATACTCTGGATAATGACTACCAAATGCTCATCCCACTTATATATTTTCCCTCACTGTGCAACATTATGGATGGATTCAAGCATGCCAATTTTAAGGTCTGATCCTCGGCCAGTGGGAGTCAAGCCAATCGGCACAATTTTGGCAACAATTCTATCAGTTTCATACTTAATATGCTTAATGAATAACCCCCTGGAATTCTTTCCTGATAGTGTTCTTGTGAATTATTTGACTAATGCGAGGCTAGGTCTTATGGGTACGACATCCCCTTTATTAGAAAGACCTGTGATTTTTGTAATGAGGTCGCCATTGATTTCGACAGGGCTATCAAAGTAGAATTTCCCTCTGTGGTATCAACTAACAACAAACTGAGCAATTAGTTCTTTGAGTCCACCAAAGCTATCGAGTAGGGGTGCATTCATATAGGTTAGTAGCTTGGATGCTTGCAATTCTAGTGCTCCTTCTCGCCATTTTCCATCTGATTCTTTACCCCAGTATTTTATTTCATTCCATGTTCACTTCCATTGTTTCTCTTCAATCTTGGCATTTTGAATGTTCTGCAATCTTGTTTTTAATGGCGTATCTACTTCTTCCAGTTGTCAGATCTTTGTGGCCGTAGCTCAGGTGGTGGTTTGTGATTTCTTCGATGCCATTTTGTCTACTAATTCTGATGTAGGGTTTCTCTATGGTATAGGTTAAGTCAGCTTGTTTGTCCTCGCCGATCACATTCCCTTGGTCAATCATATCTGGTCCATCGGTCCTTCACACCTGGTGGTCTTTTATTTGTCTGCATTCCTGCATTGTTGTTGGTTGTGTTGTTTCCCCAGTCTATCAACGTGTTAAACCTGCCACTACCCATATCTTAGTCTCTTTTTTATATTATTTTTTCCTATCTAAGTTGGTTATAACTCATTTTTGTTAAAATTATGAAATCATAATTAATTACATGGTAATTAAAATAGTTGTTCTTAAATAAACGTTTCAAACCTGGGCATGTCGGTTGGCCAATGGTGATATGTCCATTGGTCGACAATGTGACTTTTGTTATACTATATATCTTTTTAACCACAATCCATTGACAAGTTTTCTAAACACGCTTCCTTGTATTGTTTTTAGTCGCATTGATCCATTGGCATTGATTTCTTTTGCTACGTATGGGCCTCACCATGCAGTGTGCAACTTCTTCGGCTCACCTTTAATCCTACTGTCATAGAGAAGGACAAGGTCTCCAACTAATATATCCTTATTTTTTATGTTTCTATCATTCCATGCCTTATGTTGCTACTTGTGGACTTCTTGATGATGAATTGCTATTTGACGTTGTTCTTCCAATTTCGACAATTGGAATAAACCATCTTTCTTGGCTTGCTCGATGTTGAGATGTAGTAATTATGCTATTACCAGAGCTTGTCGTCGAAAGTGCAAGGGGATGACAGCTTCTTGTCCATAGACAAGTTTAAATGGGGTATGTCTTGTTGATATTATGTATGCTTTCTGATATGCCCAAAGTACCGCTGGTATTTTTTCATCCCAATCATCTTTGTCGATATTGCATATTTTTTTCAATCCTTTAGTTAGGGTTTTTTTAAAGGCTTCAATCGTACCATTGGACTGTGGGTGATATGATGTAATTTTTTATGGTCAATCAAAAAATCTCTCATAAGTATGGATATTGTCTTGTTAACAAAGTGAGAACCTTGATCATTGATTAAAGTTAATGGACAACCAAATTGTGTAATAATATTTTCATAGATAAATTTCACTACTACTTCTCTTGTGCAAGCTTCAACAGGTCCGGCCTCTACCGATTTTGTGACATACTCGACAGCTATGATAATATATCTCACTCATTTTTGTCGACTAGGAACCAAAAATGTACCGACAAAGTCGATCGCCCAAATTTCGAAATTTAAACTTGGATTTACATATATCAAGGGAATTTCGGTACTTGGCAGAGGTCGACCCAGTATTTGACACTTGTCGCATTTGTTTACAAAATTTTGACAATCTTTGTGGATTTTTGGCCACCACAGTCCATACTATTGAATTGTTCTCGTAGTTATATCAGCTTGATAGTGTCCTCCTGCAGGTCCGTTATGTACTTCATCCATGATGCTTTGTCTCTCATGCTCCAAGAAACAACGACGCAACACTTCATCTAGTTCGATATTATATAAGAATCCATTCATCAAGGTATATGGTGCAACTTTCATGGCCAATATTTTCTTTCGCTTTTCTAAAGTTCCTTCTGGCACTTGTTTGTCTTATATAAATTGTGCAATTTCCTCCCATTCTGTTGGTACTGATTCAACCATAACAAACTACCACCCCCAAAATGTATCCTAAATAAGGAATGGATTAGAAGTTCATTAAAATTTAATTAGCGTAGTTAATCACTTAACGGAATTCCAGCGGAAATCTTTTCTGACTACACGCCGACCCATGTGAGGTAAACTGGTGTGGTTCACGATTTTGCACGGGTAACAATGTGTAGTTAGGTAAAGATTTTGAATTTTTCATGCGCGGTAGTAACCATCAGCGGATTTTTTGACCGCCCATTTCGATTTTACCCAGAACCTCCATTAGAGGATGTTTTGAGCCATTTCGATTTTACCCAGAACCTCCATCAGCGGGTTTTTTGAGCCATTTTGATTTGACCCAGAACCTCCATCAGTGGATATTTTTACCCATTTTGATTTTACCCAGAACCTCTGATCAAACTAGGTCGTCTTCCATGCTTGACCTCACTCACAAGCCCTGTAAGATAACCCTGTGAACAAACTAGGTCCCTTCTTGAGAAAAACTAGCAAGATCACTGATCAAATCATATCAGATGAGATTCCAGGTCAAACCAATTCGGATTACATGGAAATTTTCTAAACAAAGGGTATAATGTTTTTTTTCCAGATATGGTTGTATTTCTGTTTGGGATTCGTTTAATGAATGTAATTGCTGAAAATCCATTTTTTCATTTATATATTATTATAAGGCTTGTATCATTTATTTTTTAATTTCTATTGTACAATTTCAGATCACATGGGATGCGATTCCAGATCAAACCAGATCAGATTGCATCATATTTTTTTGACCAAAGACAATGTATGATGGTGCAGGGTAAGTTTGCCACTATCATTTGTATTTCTATTTGAGATTCTTCATTTTTATATTTTTATAAGGTTTGTAACATTCCTTTTCTAATTTCCATTGTCGATTTTTTTTTCTAACCAGTGTGGCTATAACAGTTATTTACTAGATACTGTATATGCACAGTAATCAATTTTACCCCTAGTTTTTTGATGCAGAAATCTTATAGGACTCGGAAGATTTTATTTTTTTGTGTATGCAACGCCATAACCCTGTTTACAAGGAGAAAATAAATTAATGGTTCTTGCCAAAGGTTAGTGTATCATTTATATTGTGCCTATAGAGCTAGATTGTTTTTTTCATTGTGTATTTTCAATTCAGAGATCCCCTGTGTAACATGTGTGGCCCCTTTGGGCATCTTGTCATGATTGCAGATTATAAATTTTCATAAATTTAATCATGTTCAGAACAAACCCTAATCCATTTCCACATAAAGAACGAAATTCGTTGCCTCCAGAAGTTGTGGAAGAAGCATTTTGAATACTTGTAGAAGAGGATGTTATCTGAGAAAAACAACGACAAATGAAGCAACAATTATCTAAACAACGAAGGAAGTCACGACAATTATGTAAATTTGTTAAAAATGATTGTTGGAGTGATGATGAAATAGATTCTAGCGGTAATAATGGCCAGGTCCAGCTTAACAATATGCAAATACCTTATCAACTCCGTTGTCGCTCATCTATGCAGTGTGTTAGGGGAAAAGCTCCAAACTTCGATACTATTGCCCTTCTTAAAGAAGAAAGTGGTTTAGAAGAGATCATTCTCTACAAAGTTATTGATGAGTCCCATACAAGAAATGTAGAGTTGACAAAATTGGATCCTTGTGAAAATGATCCAATTCTTTACACTATTGGTACTAGTGGCACATGGACACGTAGTATAGATGATGTTTTACCCGTTCTAAAGGTGTATGCAGATGATAGTGGCAAACTTATATT
This sequence comes from Larix kaempferi, assembly GCA_027924585.1. Taxonomy (NCBI): domain Eukaryota; kingdom Viridiplantae; phylum Streptophyta; class Pinopsida; order Pinales; family Pinaceae; genus Larix; species Larix kaempferi. The sequence continues at coordinate 9,577,922 of BSBM01000236.1, read as the reverse complement.
GCACCATCCTTCATTATCTAAAATAAAATCACAGTTATCTTCAAGGTCATATGAATATCGTTCCACTGCAGTCATCAAGTGAGGGTTTTACATGGGATCTAGGTCAGATGTGACTCCCTTATTGGGAGATGATCGTTTTATCAAGATTGGAAGAAAGAAATTCATTCAAATGGATGGACTTCTAGTGCACAGCACAAATCCATTTGATTTTACCATAAAGGCAGGCATGTATGTCTGTATTTATTATGAAAATTTGCCTGGTATTTCCGAAGAAGAGTCATTGAAAATTCCATATCCTGTGGAAGTGTTGAATTGTTTTGTAGATGTTTCTACTGGTGGAACATTCTGTTGGGTAAGAATTTTTGAATGTGAGTTGGATGTTATTGGTAGAGGCCACCATATTCCCGAAGGTGTGAATTTACATCCACATGAGGTTTTCTATACAAAACAAGGTTTATTGATATCAACTGAAATCATTGATGGTGAGTATACCCGTACCGCTTTTAATTCATATTTTTCAGTTTATATCACAATTTTTTTTCACCTAGAAAAAAACCCAGTTTCTTGCTATTCATATTTATGAATCAAAGAAAAATTACATAAAACATAAGGTGCAAAAGTTCCAAATAAAACTACCAGCTAGACTCTGTAGACACTCTTTGTAATAGTCATTAGTTGTATGTTCTACTAGATAGAACAAATTCCACATCAAATCATCAGTACATATTGATCATTATGCCTTATTGATTGAGACAAAAAAATATTAAAAGCTCGAAATGTACTAAACTGGGTAGAGTGCAAATATATAAAAGTATTCAAATAGTATCTAATGCAGAAATGACTATATACTAATTACAATGGATAGAACCTTTATCCACTAATATGGAATCCATAAATTCCTCGAAATAAAGTGTACCCTCTTCCAGGCCAATAGTTTTCTTTGATAGCAAACATGCTTGTGTGTTGAGCTCCTTGTGAATATGACAAAAAGATAAATACTGAAAATTACTCCCAACATTTGTTAATCTTTGTTTCCACTGATCCAGATTTGTAACCTGTAACATTGATTTCCCTGCCAACTAGTCGAAGATGCATTTTGAATCTCCAAAAACCTGAAGTAATGTGATCCTTTTAAAGTTAGCAAAGAAGAGTAAAGCCCAGCTGGCTATCAGTTCAACTCTAGTGTTTGATCCTCTGCCGCAACCTAACCAAACACGAAAAAACTGATTGCCTAGGAATCTGATATAAATACCTCCCCCACATTCACCCAATTTTGCAACTAATGTTATCTTTATAGTAACTAATGTTATTTTTATTTTTATTGCAGGCATTGTTGATGTTTTCTTTACTGTGAGCTCTATCAAAAGGTGGGGCAAGAGCACTCGAAGGGGAGAATCTTTTTTTTTTCGTTTTATTGCTATGAAAGATGATAAGCACACCACTTTCCAACTTCTTGCAACAAATGGTGATGATAAAGTTGTGACTACCAGATTAGCTGCCTCCACAGAATATGGAACTCGCAATGCATTACAATCATGTATTCGAGTATTGCAACCACATCGAATCCATCGTCACAATATCCAACTTCTTTCCTACAAATTTTTCAACCACATAAGGTCTCGTAACATGATATGTAGTGAATCTTTTGTGGAAATTCTTTGTTTAGATGAAAGTTTCATGGTTACTTTTGAGCTTATTGCAATGCATGCCGTACCTCTTGGGATTGTGAAGAAAAAAAAATCACTAGAGTTCACCATAGAAGGCTATGCGAATCTTAAGGAGGCTGTTTTCTATACATGGTCAACCTTTCCTAATAGATATCAGCTATCTTCAGGCTCAAGCAATGATAGTCAACCTGTTGGAAAATGGAGAGTGGGACCAACATTTAGATTTCAATATTTGTATAATAGACCACAGCCTCGTGTGCAGGTGCACTTTTCATGGGATTCACACCAATGGGATCCTGTCCATCATTGTTATGGATTGGGGATGAGACTGGTGCAACCCATTTGGAAATGTAAACATTATACCTATCATAAATATAGTGAATTATGTATGAGAGATTTGTGGTGTAATATCTACGGTGAAATGTTCGAACTGTGTAATTTGAAGTTTCTATAAGTAAATATAAATCTGAATCTGGGGAAATCCAAACAGTCTTCTTTGTGTGCTTGCTGAGATTGTTAGTGATTCGGTCCTGACGATGCACTCTGATTTTGTAGCCTTGTAGTATTATCTGTTGATCCTGTAGGGCTGCATCACATGACATATTGATGTTGTGTTATCAATGGTTTTTTTTTTCCAAGGAAAAAATCTTTATCTTTGATATTTCAAAGTTTGAAATCAGAATATACATTTTTTAGCCTATGGGATCTTGAAACAATACATATGTTCTGTCTTCAAACTATCCTAATAGTATCCTAGTCTTCCATAATAAACAAAATATTTGGTGAATTTTGTATGACATATCTGTGGTGTAACATGTATGGTGAAATATGTTTTTTTTCCCAGGAAAAAAATCATACTTTTCATTTCAGAGCATAAATAGTATACATTCTATATCATCCTCTCCTTTACTGCCTCAGTAAAGATTATCTTTTTCAGTAACTAATAGATAACATTTATCCTATTTACCATTTTGGCTTCCAAGCCTAAATATGTCAACAAGGATCACTGACCCAAGTATACATAATCAGCCATTTAGTTGCAAAGTAGGCTACTGAAAGAGGTTTTTGTCAAAAATGATTATGCATTCCTAGCTTGCATTTTTATGCTTATGGCTTGCATTTTATACCAAGTTTCCATAACAGTAAAAAGAGGTTAAAATTGCATCTTTCAAAGATCATAACAGTGAAAAAAGGTTAAAATTGCACCTTTCATAGATCGACTGTGAGCATATGAGGTTAGGTTATATAAAATTAACACAAGGATAGTCTTCTCAATATATCTAGTCATCCAATTTTCAAAACCATTTACTATAAACATTTAATAAAAGGGTTTGGCTTGCATTTTATTATTCTAGGTGGATATTTCATAAATACAAGACAACCATGTAGTGTTTATGAACAACATGCACTTTCCGAACCCAAACTGAAAAAATAAATGTATAATAATGTGGAAAATAGTAAAGCATACCATTTCCAACTAAACTCACTCAAAACTACCCAATACTTAGGGTTGGGCGGGCATTTCTCTGATCTGGGTAAAACTGGGTTGTAAACACAAAAGTTTTCATTTTGTAAATTTAACTGTGGACAAATGAAACATAATTTTAAAAAACGGAAAGAGGTTTTTGTCAAAAATATATCTATCTTCAACCCCTTGGTGTTAATTTGAAATTATGACAATTGTACAGACTGTGGCGTGCATTTTCCTAAGCCCGGTTTTGAATATTTACACACTGTTTTTTACATAACAACTTAGAATTTCAGTCATTTTTTTTAATTTGTCCAAGATACCTGGAATTTTAGTCATTCATATTCAATTTGACTGCTATCCATTCCTATCTTGAATTTTTATGCTTATGGCTTGCATTTTACACCAAGTGTTCATAACAGTAAAAAAAGGTTAAAATTGCACCTTCCATAGGTGGACTAAGAGCATATGAGGTTAGGTTATATCAACTTAACACAAGGATAGTCTTCTCAATATATCCAGCCATCCAATTTCCAGAACCATTTACTAGAAGCATTTAATAGGAGGGTTTGGCTTGCATTTTTATTAATCTAGATATTTCATAAATACAAGACAACCATGTAGTGTTTTTGCACAACAGGCACTTTCTGAACCCAAATTGAAAAACTAAACGTATAATAATGTGGAAAATAGTAATACATACCATTTCCAACTAAACTCACTCAAAAATACCCAATACTTAGGGTTGGGTGGGCATTTCTCTGATCTGGGTAAAACTGGGTTGAAAACACAAAAGTTGTCATTTTGTCAATTTAACTGTGGACAAATGAAACATCATTTTAAAAAACTAAAAGAGGTTTTTGTCAAAAATATATCTATATTCAACCCCATGATGTCAGTTTCAAATTATGACAATTCTACCTACTGTGGCGTGCATTTTCCTAAGCCCAGTTTTAAATATTTACACATTGTTTTTTACGTAACAACTTAGAATTTCAGTCATTTTTTTGAATTTGTCCAAGATACCTGGAATTTTAGTCATTCATGTTCAATATGACTGCTATGCATTCCTAGCTTGCATTTTTATGCTTATGGCTTGCATTTTACACCAAGTGTCCATAACAATAAAAAAATGTTAAAATTGCACTTTTCATAGGTGGATTGAGAGCATATGAGGTTAGGTTATATAAAATTATCACAAGGATAGTCTTCTCAATATATCTAGCAATCCAATTTCAAGAACCATTTACTATAAGCATTTAATAGGATGGTTTGGCTTGCATTTTTATTAATCTAGGTGGATATTTCATAAATACAAGACAACCATGTAGTGTTTTTGCACAACAGGCACTTTCTGAACCCAAATTGAAAAACTAAACATATAATAATGTGGAAAATAGTAATACATACCATTTCCAACTAAACTCACTCAAAACTACCCAATACTTAGGGTTGGGCGGTCATTACTCTTATCTGGGTAAAACTGGGTTGAAAACACAAAAGTTGTCATTTTGTCAATTTAACTATGGACAAATGAAACATCATTTTAAAAAACTGAAAGAGGTTTTTGTCAAAAATATATCTATCTTCAACCCCATGGTGTTAGTTTCAAATTATGACAACTCTACCTATTGTGGCATTCATTTTCCTAAGCCCATTTTTCAATATTTACACACTGTTTTTTACGTAACAACTTAGAATTTCAGTCATTTTTTTGAATTTGTCCAAGATACCTGGAATTTTAGTCATTCATGTTCAATTTGACTGCTATGCATTCCTAGCTTGCATTTTTATGCTTATGGCTTGCATTTTTATGCTTATGGCTTGCATTTTACACCAAGTGTCCATAACAATAAAAAAAGGTTAAAATTGCACCTTTCATAGGCGGACTGAGAGCATATGAGGTTAGGTTATATAAAATTAACATAAGGATAGTCTTCTCAATATATCTAGCCATCCAACTTCCAGAACCATTTACTATAAGCATTTAATAGGAGGGTTTGGCCTGCATTTTTATTAATCTAGGTGGATATTTCATAAATACAAGACAACGATGTAGTGTTTTTGCACAACAGTCACTTTCTGAACCCAAATTGAAAAACTAAATGTATAATAATGTGGAAAATAGTAATACATACCATTTCCAACTAAACTCACTCAAAACTACCCAATACTTAGGGTTGGGCGGGCATTTCTCTGATCTGGGTAAAACTAGGTTAAAAACACAAAAGTTGTCATTTTGTCAATTTAACTATGGACAAATGAAACATCATTTTAAAAAACTGAAAGAGTTTTTTGTCATAAATATATCTATCTTCAACCCCATGGTGCTAGTTTCAACTTATGACAATTCTACCTACTGTGGCGTGCATTTTCCTAAGCCCATTTTTCAAAATTTACACACTGTTTTTTACATAAAAACTTAGAATTTCAGTCATTTTTTTTAATTTGTCCAAGATACCTAGAATTTTAGTCATTCATGTTCAATTTGACTGCTATGCAATCCTAGCTTGCATTTTTATGCTTATGGCTTGCATTTTTACATGTGAACATTACTTAATGGGAATTCATTAGAAATTAACTATTATCAAACTACTTGAACACTTATCAACTTTGTGCTTGGTTTATTTCTAAAGGGTTTTTCCTGGATAACATTGCAAAAAAAATGTTTAATTCTATAACAAATGGACATTATTCAACAATTGACCATCCATTTAATCATCTTTGAATTAAGAGTAGAAACTTTGGCTTTGGGTAATACAATGTAGAGATACATTTTATCTTCCATTCCCTAGTTGGTTCCTCTATTAGTAATAAAAAAATTCTTATAGACAATCATTACAGGGTACATGTCTGAAACATGATGTGAACTGACAGATCGAATGCCATTCATCATCTTTTGAGGCATATCATCAAGCATTATGGTTTGTAATTGTACTGTTGCTTTCACATCCACTGTTCATGTTATTAGTAATTAGCATACTAAAACGAATATGCAAGAGCTCAAGTCTTCAGGTTAAGAATATTATCACTATGAATAAAACAACCGGTCGACCCCAGAATCCTATGAAGTCGAAAATTTATAGCAAGAGGAACAACAGGGTAAAAGTTCTGCAAGACTAGAAAGAGTCCAGAGATAAATCAGAATCGAGGCGAAAGCAAATGCAGATGTTGAATAGCTAGAAGTAACTCCTTGCACCCCTGATGTTGTAAGAGAAGTTTCAGAACCTAAAAGCATGGGAACCATGAGTATACAACTACCAGAAGTAGAAATCATTAAAAAGGTTTGTGCTCGTGTTAACAACCCTGGAACGGTTAAGAGGCGAGCCAAGACTATTCCCAGAAACAAGTTTCAGTCAATATGAAGAAATTTGACACATAAAGAAAAAATAAATAAAATAAAATAAAATAAATAAAATAAAATAAAAATAAAATTGAAAACGAAGAATCCTCGAGTGAAGAAGATACGCTATCTAGCATGTTGGAAGGTATGATTTGTAAAGCTTTACAATCCATTGAAGAAACTGATAATTCAATTCCAGAGATTCCAGCATTGAAGAGGCTGAGGAAGCAGTAAGGAGAAGAAAAATAGCCCAAGAGGAAAATGTCAAGTTATTCAAACAGAATCAGGAGCTACAGTTTGGATCCAAAATAATTTCTAGGATTTTTGTTTAGAGTAGGATGAGACAAGGGTTGGTAATGGATGGCATGGAAGTGCTACTGCACATTTTGGAAACTTTACTATCAAATATGAACCTATATGAGTCTATCTTGCTTTTAAATCGATGCAAATACTTTCAATGTTTTTGATACTTCTGTGGTGGATTTTATGAAAACCAGTGTTTCTGATGATAGTTTATGATCATTACAGATATTATGTGTGTATTTTCTTCTATGTGAAGCTAGTTTCCTTTCATAGACGATATGTTATAGATTGTAACAACTTCTGTTTTCAGAAAATGCACATATTTGTTTGTTGATAAGTAAATGATAGGCTAATTTGCAAAAATGATCATATGTCTATGTACATAGATGCCAATGAGTGGAGTATTTGTATTTTTTATTCCGATTGCAATTATTGCTATCTATAAGGCCAAGAAATCGAATGTGCCAATTGGCTTCTGCAATTACCATACATGTTAACATTTTACAAAGGTTTTTGTTGTTTGATTTTGTAATTGGAAATTGATAAATGTCAAGTTTTGTGTATGGGTTTATTTTTATTTTTTTTTAGTAATGGTGTATTGTGTGTTTTTGGAGAAAGTTGTTTGCGGTATGTAGAGAGGTACCATAAAGTTTTTTTGGGCAAAGTGCAAAGAGATTACTTGTTTCCTCAAATTTTGGGTTAATGATCATTTTAAGTGAAGTTTTCATTGAGAATCCATCGATTTTTAATATTTTCATGTCTACATCTACAAAGGAATTCTTGCTTGTGTTTTTTATGGCATAGGTTTGAGTTTTTAAAATAAATTGAGAGATTAGTTTCGCATAGTATTTTTTTATGGTTGTTATATGGTTTTCTTGTTAGAATATAATTAGCATAAGTTATTTCATTATATTTGTCATGTTGGCATGTCAGATTTTATTGCATTATGATTATGTTCTCCATGGTTAAGCACTAGTGTAATGCTACACGGATTTGTAATTTGTAATTTTGTAATTTTTATTATAGTTTGCAAATGTCAAAACACATTTGTAACTTTTATTATAGTTTGGAAACGTCAGAACACATTTGTAATTATTATTTTAGTTTGGAAAATTCAACGTGCTGGTATCCAGTGCGTGCATCCCCTTCTTCCTTTCTGAGTGTGCCATCATCCTGCAAAATGGAAACAACAGCCTCATGTTCCATGCCATCGATCGAAACATGGGGTTCTGAAGTTGCTGAGAGGTTCACTGTCATAAAATTCGGAGAGAGCGTTGAGACATGCAGTGACAGAACCAAGTGGCCAAAAGATATGCTAGATTTCCTGGTTAGAGCAGGAGTGCATCGTTTTCTTTTCAATCAGTTCAATTTCAACAATGAAGAGATAGATAATGCCATTTCTAGTTATGATTTCCAGACCAAGGAATTGATTATTTTTGGGAAGAGGGTTTTTCTGGACCCTGATTTGTTGTCCAGTGCAATGAAAATTCCACGCAGCGGGGGAGTAATGTTGACCACCAGGAAAACCCTCAAAGTAGAAAAGGGTGAGATGGCAAACAAAATATGTGGAAAAAAGGTTTTGGTTTCCTGGAATTATTTAAAGATGCAACATGTTCCCCCAGGACTGTACAAAACCTTAATTCAAATTGTACTTAGGACAATTATGAATCACCACAAGCAAGATATTTCAGGTGATTGTATGAAGTTGGTGATTCATTGGGTTGAAGACTTGGCCATAGATGTCCCTCAAATATTGGAAAAAAATGCATTTTCCACTGCAGGACAGCAAAATGAAGAGAGTGAAGTTAAGCTACCCTGGTACACTACAAAACATTATTGACTTATATCGATCCAATATTGTAGAAGGAAGCGGATTTAAAAATACATACGTTAAGAGGTCGAAACTGGACAACATTAATCAGGAAGTTCCTCAACAATATCCAAAGGACAATGTACAAGTCCCTGAAGAGCCTTTTGAGTACTGTATGCAAGGTATGGGAAGTGACCCTGAAGAATTTGATGCTGTCTCAATTCTGGCCGGATTACATGAAGGGAGAGAAATAAATGTTAACGAGATGCATGATGTTGAGTTTAATGAACAGGAGGAGCATAGTGATGATGATATTGATGCTCCTACAGAAATGCCACTTGTTATATATACACTTCCACAGTTAGGAGTTGAGAAAACTTCCTCTCCAAAAGATTTTGTTGATGGTAAAAAAAATTTAAGCTATTCGATGAAATGTTGCATTTCAAAGAAAAAGATGAATTTCAAAGAAAAAGCTTTTCATATTGGTATTTTACCGCAGTACAGAGCGTAGAACTCTGTAGGATTAAGGAGATGCTAATTCAGGACCTCTTAAAGGTAGGCGCTATTTTTCAAAAAGAAACAGTTGCCAAATTCCTTTTTTTGAAGCCTCATTAAAATTTTCACTATTTACAGGTAATTGCAAGTTAGAAACAGGACACATGGATACTATGGACCTCTTTACGGTAGGAGGCATTTTTCAATGCTATTTTTCAATGTTTTTTTCCAAAAAAAAAAGTTGTCAAATTCCATTTTTTGAAGCCTCCTTAAAATTTTCCTTGTTTACAGGAAGTTGCCGGATTACAATCATCCCTTGTGAAGACTGTGGACAGTGCGAGAAGGACAATAGCAGGAAAGGACCATGTTATTCAGTCTTTGAAGGAGGAACTAGAAAAAATTTAGGATGGATTTAAAAAGGAAAATGATGCATGCAGAGAAGAATTCATTAATTTTCGGAAGAAAGATGAAGAAACCATAAAGAGACTGGAAGATGAGATGAAACATCGACCAAAGGTTTTGGACATCCCCCCTCTAAACACTGTGTTCAGCTAGGAAGTAAGACTTTTTGCTAAAGTCAATAAGCAAAACAGAATAATTGAACTAATGAAGGCTGACTTTCAAAAAAGCCTTGCTGAAGACTCCAATAAACATCAACTTGAGATAAATGAATATAGAAAAAAAGAGTACAACATGAAAAACATAATTGCTATGAAAGATGAAGAGTTGAAAGGAAAAATAGTTGAACTTGAAAACATTGCTGCAGAACTACAAACTAGAGGAGTTGAACTACAAAGTAGGCATCTGATTCCTGGTCAAATTTATGATATGTCATCACACCAACAGGCTTTAATAAGGTATGAGCGTTCCCTGCAAAACAGAGAGAATGCACTGGACGTAGCTTTTAATGGAATACAAGCTCATAAAAAAGTCAAAAAGGGGTTACAAAGCTATCATGCCTTCTTAAGAATTCGAGAGAGGTCTTTGATGGATGTTATTGTAGCAATGAATGCTGGAGCAGATTTCACTGCGTGGTCAACCACACATGAAACATTGAAAAAGAAGGTAGCTAAGAGGGAAGATGAGATTAAAGAGCTTAGATTGAAAATACTAGAGGATAAAGAATCACAACATTTGGGATGTAAGTCTGAGATAGAAGATATGAAATCCCAAATTGCCACTTTGCAGAAGAACAAGATACTTCAGCGAGTATCAATTGTGTATACTCCAGATAATACATAATTGAGGGGAAAAGAGTTGGTTACAGAGACATAGCAGCAAAGGAAAAAATTGACCCAAGTTCAGTCTGAGTTGAGATATGCAAATGATGGTCGGAAACAAAAGGAAAAGGAACAAGAAGAGAAACATAAGAAGAATGTGGAAATGTTGAAGAAGTACATCCAAGATAAAGATAGATTGACTCACAGTTTGCAAAAATATGCAACAAGAGTGAAAGAATTAGAACGAAAATATGAACATGCACCTACTGTAGCTTCTGAAGAACCATAAGCTTCTAGACAAGGCAAGAGACTAGAAAGTACAAATTTATCTTCTCTAGAAAAGGAGGACTTGCAACCTAAACCTCCCAAGCAACCTAGAACTATGGAATAACATTATCTATATATGTTGTGTATGTAAATACATTTCAAGTTTTAATACATAAATTTATATATGTGTGTCTGTGTGTATTTCTCGACAATGTATATGTTTTTGATGCATTTAATGTGAATGGTCATTTTTAATTTAACTTTTCAATAAGTGTACATAACAAGCCAGAAAGTTAACAATATCAAAATTGAAAACTTAACTTTTGTACTGTAGGCATATATATTTGAATTTGTAAGAAATTAAAAGAGTGATAGTGATTAGTGGATATGTGATGTGAATAGATTTGGTGACATAGGTAGATCCTAGCTATTTGCTTGGAACTATGGATATTATAGGGATATTATGGGGATGATGGATTGAGAACTTTCAAGTTCTTTATGAGAATTTTGATGCTATGTATTGATGTATTTATGTAAGTTTCTTTATCTAATGAAACTGAAATTCCAATTCTGGAACAATGTCATACAATTCTACTCATGCAACCAAATTTCAGCGAATAACCCAAAGTTGTAATGCCTATAGAACTGGCCTAAAAAAGACAGAAATTTACAAAATATAAGCAAACACAGAAAAAAAAAAACTGTAATTTTATTACTGAAAAAAAAATTAAAATATTTAATATGCCTTCCAACATTTGTTACATTTCCAAAATTTGGTAACATGAATGTTAGCACAATAGAATAAATTTTCAGTACGGCAAGATCACTAGAAATGCTTATTGCAACATAAGTTTCTTTCACCATTTTGCATACAACGGTTGCATTTCGATCATCTAGGAATTTTTTCTTTTTGGCTTGTCTCACACTTCTTATAATGACATCATTTTTTATAGGATCCCCAACATCCATCTTTTGTATATCAACTACTGCCCCTTGAATTTCTTGTTTTTCACCACTCTGCCCTAGACGATTTACCGAGGATGGAACACCCTTTTTATTGTGAGTCATATCCTCCATCATTGGCATATCAATAGCAGCTTCTACATACACTTCTTGTAATTCATTGATTTTCCCTACTTCATTTCTTAAGGATGAAACATCGATTTCACAGTAATTTTCAGTCGCCATCATAGGTATTTCAACACCAGCTGCCCCATTCAATTCTTGTGTTTGATCAGTTTGCGCTGCCACTTTCCTCTTGGATGAAACACTTAGATTTTTACTGTTATTTCTTCTTTGAACATTATTTTTTGCCTTGCGCCTTCCGAAGCGATGTGATTCACGAAAAGCCTCTTCGCCATATTTGCTTATTGGCCTTGATCTTGGAAGATGATTACTGAACTGCGAGAACATATTAGTATTTCGTAGTTAAAAATAGATTATGAGTCCTCACACCATAAAACGAAAGCAGAATTAGAAACCATTTAAAATTAGGGCATACTTACTATTGGTGGTGCTTCTTAGATTGTCTTACCCATGACTGAAATAGTGGTTTTACTTGTTTAGAAGTGACATCAGGGAAGCGGGATGCCAATTGTGCTGCAGTTTCATCATTTAGTGGACCTCTTATCTTTTCATATTCAACATGAAGTTGACATCTAATATTGGAAAATATTTTTTCTTTAAATTTTTGGAAAGTACCCTCTGATCTCATAACCAATTTGAAAAATTGTCCTCGCATATCATTTACAAGACACATTTTGTCATGTTCAAATGTGTTTTTATACTCCTTAGCAACTCCTCTTCCTCCTCCTTGGTTGTTGTTCAAATTTTTCATTTCCCTATGCTTACGTTCCATTACTTCATTCCTTAACCGTCCTAAAGTATGAGGATGAGCAGCCCTAGTCATCTGAAGAGCATGGGCCCCTTGGATATGCATATAAGGAACCATCTCATCTCCTAAACAACAAGAACACAACCAAAGCCAGTCACTAGCAAGGAATCCAATCCTGCAATGATAGTGGATCAAAAGTTATATTGTGAATGAGATAATACCACCATGTTGAATTACATAAAACTATGAACTTAGTATAAATTGGCGTACTTTTCCTCATATTCATATTTATCATCCCCTACACACCCTTGCAATTGCATTATGTGGAATTCTTTATAACACTTCCACATACTCACCAATTTTATATACTTTTCTTCATCTGGTAGGCCTTCAATAACCTACAAGCACAACATTTCATTGTACATGATACACTACTTAATTTTCTATTAAAATTGTATAAAAATAAGAGCGAATTTCACTCTTGTTCCATCATAAAATCATCACTTATTGTTAGTCAAGACCCACATTAAAATTATTGGATATGCTAACATAGTTATTAAACCTTCAAAATACCCTCATGCCGAATGAGGATCTTGTCTAATGCGGATCCATCTGATTTCCCATAGTTAAGATCATTGTACTCTTGGCCTCTATGATGGTATGGTTCCCCGGTCTTACATGGCACACCAATTTTCTCCATCGCCTCCCAAATTTGAAAAAAAATTGTTTCCTTAATCGCTCTAGTTGGATGAACCTTGTCGTAATCTTGTGCAATTTTTAGAATTTCATGAAACATCTTCAAAACAGTTCTGATTCCGGCATGGCGAGCACAATATACAAGGTTGGAAATTGAGCCAGAAGTCAGTTGTAATAAGTTGGAAGCACATGTTTCACTAGGTACGATTTAGTTAAATAATAATAATTTCCATTTATAGTAAAGAAATAATTCTGAAAACATGTACCTTTTGATCAGTTGTTCTATTCATGAGAGACTTTTTGATAATATTCAATTCTCTACTGCATAAGGCTAGTTGAATGTCTATAATACACTCATCCAGCTTTTCTTCCCATCCTTCAATGCTTTGTTCCAAATTAGGATTCAATTCCTAAATTTTTAACCCAAAGTAAGATTAAGAAAGTCATGGCAAGATATCAACAAAAATCAGTAAACTTTTCATAAATATGTAAAACATACTATGAGAAAGTTCGGTGACATTGCATAAAACTTGGAAATGCTACGAATAGTATCCCCATCTTGAATTTTTATTTTATCTGTAACCATGTGTATAGCTTTTTTATGGCATATGCACCAAGGCCAAAAATTATTCCCCATTGGAGAAACATTATTATTGCATACTAAACTGCATATGTCCACTAGATCATGGCACTCGAACAAATTCACTTCCACTACCCTTCCATCTGGCATTAGGATCTCGTCTTGTGAAAGTTTGTTTATCTGATTCATTATGTTATCCTCATTTGTAGGATCAGCAGCATGTGCTAAAACCTATTTATATTCTTCCTTTCCATCCCATTTTCCAAGGCTTACAAGAGAAATCAAGCCACTATCTTCTAGTAGCTCAAATAATATCTCACATACCTGCCCACCTCGATCATAATGTACATGAGAATCAATACCAAGTTTGAAAGAAACTTCAATGACTCTACTTCCAGTCCTCTTTTCATAGGACTCAACCATAAAGGAAGCATATGACTTTACTTGCTTCACTCTAACTCCATATGTGAGACCATCAGTTCTCTCCTAACCCATATCAATATCCTCAGCTTCTTTGCTCCACTTTTTCATCTCCTTGGAAACTGAAGTTGGACTAACCCCTTGCAATACACCATGACGGTCAATCCGCTTCAGACATTGAAAAGCCTTATGGCTCATGCGTGATTCAATAAATACAGAATCCATATTCCTAGGCATAAAATCATTACGGATCTCTTGCATAACAATTGATCGAAGTTTATGAAGCACTCCATCTAGGTGTTCAAGAACATCCTCAAATTTAGAATCTTGACTATAGTTTTTGCTCATGAAGCACCCAATTCCAGAAATAATGTCATTTTCATCTACATCGTCAAGTGACTTCCCAAAGAACCATCTACCAATTTCCTTAAAAAAAAATTCCCCTCATTTAGTCTACGGTTAAACCATCCAGACTGCTTCTTAAGACTAAATAAGGATGTCCTTAAGCGGTTTCCTACTGACCTTCTAGTTACAGCATATGTAGTTTGATCTGTTGAACACTTTTCAGGCATTTCTATTGAAGCTTGTACATCTACAGAATATTGATTTTTTGTAGCTGCATTTCTATCCATTTGTCCTTCTGGCATTTCTACTGAAGCTTCTACATCTACAGAATTTTGATTTTATGTAGTTGCATTCTATCCATTTGTCCTTCCGGCAATTGTACTAAAGCTTGTACATCTTCAAAATTTTGATTTTCTGTAGTTGCATTTCTATCCATTTGTCCTTCAGGAATTTGTACTAAAGCCTGTACATTTGCAGAATTTTGATTTTCCATAGGTGCATTTCTATCCATTTGTCCTTCAGTCATTTCTACTGAAGCTTGTGCATCTGCAGAATTTTGATTTTTTGTAGGTGCATTTCTATCCATTTGTTCGTGAAAGGTAGATCTTTCAACTATTTCATGACTTCTAGTTGTATCCAACTTATCAAGGGATGCATGTTCAAATTGTTGTCCACTAGGTAGGATTACACTTTCACTCCCTTCAACCGTAACCGGAGACAAAGGAAACCTAGGTTGTTGAGCAAAACAACCTTCTATACTTTGAAACAAATTATTTGTAATGGAAGCATCATCAAAAATGGATCTTTGAGGGACATTTCGTACCACATTATGTGAATCAGAGTTAATAGTATGGTCAAGAGTTATATCTTGTACATTACTATTGCCCTCAATTGTAATTGGAGTCAAAGGTTGCCTAGGTTGTTGACAAACATTGTTGTTTGTCACACATTGCTTACATACAGGACATCTAATTTCAACAGTTGCTTTCATAGTATTATTTTCTGGTATGGAGTTCTGATCTGTAATTGCTTGACATTGTTGGCGGACAGCACGAATGGCATCTCTTTTACCCCCAACAGGAGTGAATTGAAGGACAATATCATGTCGGGGAAAATTGGAATATTATTCAATTCTACTTCCTTGCGTCGACCTCTTTTTTGAGGAATATTTTGTTGAGATGACTGGTTCGAATGATCCATTAATGACTTATTCTGCAAAATCAACAAAATAATCAACATTAATACAAAATATGTTAATTTTTTACCATTAATTCAATATACTCTAGGATCTTTACTGAGAAAATAACATGTACAGCATATCAGTCATAGCAATGCATAACAATAACACCAATCAATCACATGAGACAATAGACACACAGAGTTTCACTGGAGAAAACCATAAAGGTGAACAACCCCACAACTTCCTCAGAGATAGAAATAGAAAATAGTACAACCCAAGTACAAGAGATAGTCTTCTCCTAGCAGATGATCCTCCTCCTCACAAGTGCGCCACTTTCTGAGAGAGATAGAAGTGAGTAATGAGTGATCAAATAGAGATCTCCCGATCTCTATTTATACTTGCCCTGTCCTTCCCAATAAACCAGTGGGGCCGACTTGTCTAGCTTAGCCTAATAACCCTTGGTTAACTTAATCAGGGCTGACCCCACACATGGTGGTCTAATAACCCATCTGCAAGTTACGACACTTGCGACACTTGTCAATACAAATGACGACACTTCTGTATAGAGGAATAATACATTTCTATAGGAGTACAATATACATAGGTGAAATACATTCCAAAGTTACATATACATCAACACTCCCTCTTAACTAGGAAGGTATTTCTCGACACAGATCTGCTAGTACAAGTCTTCTTCTATGGATCATCATCAGTGAATCATCGTCCTCGAATCATCGTCATCGTCATTGTTACTGCTATCTCAATCAATGTCCGATCTACTCATCATAGGAAGTTCTACAGAGCCAGTCCTTTTTCATGCTAGATGTAGTCCCACCACCTCCAGGTCTTCATCATCACTAGCCATACTGTGGAATCCTAGGGACTTATTACGTGCATCATAATGCCTCGAAAGAGTATCCCAGGACCATTTATGTGTCGAAGCACGACCGACAAGATCTCCCAGGTCCACTTACACGTTACTGTCACAAAACCTTAAAAGAGTGTCTTGACTAGCAAGAACCCTAAAGAGCATCCGAGGCCTTATTACGGGCACACATCCCAACCTATCGGATCTCCCAGGTCTACTTACATGTGGTCATGGCAATGCCTTGAAAGAGAATCCCAGGACTTATTACGGGCACACAGCCCAACCTATCGGATCTCCCAGGTCTACTTACATGCCATAGGACAATGCCTCGAAAGAGCATCCTAGGTTGTTACGAGCACACAGCTCTACCTGTCGGATCTCCCAGGTCTACTTATATGTCCTCCCAGAGCAATGCCTTGAAAGAGCATCCCAGGATGTTACGAGCACACAGCTCTACCTGTCGGATCTCCCAAGTCTACTTATATGCTCATCTACACAACTTGTCCACGGCCACAGAGCATCAACCTGATACTCACCATACATCATCCTGATGTACATCATCACATGATCAACCTGATCATCATCACTACAGCATCCTAAAGCATGTCATTTGGAGCAACATCCTGAAGCTCATCATCCATGATCATCCTAATCATATAATGCATCCACCTGATGAATACCAAGTATCTACATGATACATATCATCATACATTATCCACCTGATCATACAATGTATCCACCTGATACATACATAGATACATGATCCACCTGATCACACAACATATCCACCTGATATATATCAAGATACATGATCTACCTTATCATACAACGTATCCACCTGATACATATACAGATACATGGTCCAAGCATCCAACATGATGCATATACATATACATGATCCAACTAATCATAACAAGAATCCAACATGATACATATACAAATATATCAAGCATCCAACATGATGCGTATACATACACATGATCCAACTGATCATATCCAACATCCAACATGATGCATATACAGAGCAGTAACCGGAGCATCGCCCTGATGCTCATCATCCAGCTCTTACATCCGCAGCCATGGAAGGATCCTCCTCTCACCATGCTGGGAATGGCTCCTGCAAATGTGTCCATCACTTCTTCCTTGAAGTGTCATCAATCTGAAGAACACCAAGCCTCTCTCTGAAGTACTCGAACTTCACTCTGGCTAGTGGCTTCGTCAACACATCTGCAACCTACTCATCCATCGCAACATATAGGAGCTTCACTGCTCCTCTCTGCACCATATCCCTGATATAGTGATATTTGATCTCTATGTGCTTCGACCTATCATGGAACACCGGGTTCTCAAACAGCTTCACACAAATCTGGTTGTCATAAAAGATACCAGTAGCCTCCAGTGGGAGATCAAATAACTCAGACAGTAGCTTCCGGAGCCATATTGCCTCACAACTAGCCAAACATGCTGCAACATACTCAGCCTCGGTTGTACTCAGTGCTACGCAGGATTGCTTCCTGCTAAACCAAGAGATCACACCTAATCCCATACTGAAGCAGCACCCATATGTGCTCTTCCTATCTGCAGCACTACCTGCCCAGTCCGAATCAACATAACCCTGCAGGTTAAACTTTTGATTCACATCATACTTGAGCCCATAGTCAATTGTAACCTTCAGGTACTTCAGAATATGCTTTACAGTAATCAGGTGAACACCTCTAGGATCCGTCAGGAACTGGCTTAATGTGTTCACAGTAAAGCAAATATCTGATCTAGTGTTCGTCAGGTACATCAAGGACCCAATCATCTGACGATACACGGTGACATCAACTGGATCAGATGAAGCATCACATAGGAGCTTCAGGTTCAATGCCATAGGTGTAGCCATGGCCTTGCAGTCCATCATACCGAACCTCTTCAGGATCTCTACTGCATACCTCCCTTGTCCAAGGAAGATCCCATCTACACTCTGCCACACCTCCATGCCTAGAAAATAGTGCATCATCCCCAAGTCCTTCATCTCGAACTCGGCATCAAGCTTCCTCTTGGTATCAGAAATCAATCCATCATAACCTGTAACAAACAGGTCATCCACATATAGAAGTAGTATCACTGGATTGCCTCCCTCATCCTTGTAGTAAAGGTTGGAATCCACTTTACTCTTGATAAAGCCCAAACTGGATAGAAAGTTGTCTGTCCTACCATACCAAGTCCTAGGAGCTTGCTTCAAGCCATACAAGGCTTTCTTCAACTGACACACGTATGACTCTCTGTCATGTGTCTCAAAACCAAGTGGTTGCTCCACATATACTTCCTCCTCGACTACACCATTCAAGAAAGTTGTCTTGACATCCATCTGGTGTATCTTCCATTTCATCACCGTAGCTAGAGAAAGTACTAATCTAATGGATGTGTACCTGGCTACAAGAGCAAAATTTTCTTCATAGTCTATTCCCTCTTTCTGGGAGAAGCCTCGAGCTACACGTCTCGGTTTGTATTTTTCTATGCTGCCATCTGCAGCATGCTTGATCTTGTAGATCCACTTGGAAGTCACAACAGACTTCCCTTCAAGTCTTGGGACTGCATCCCAAACATCATTATTCATGATCGACTGGTATTCCTCGATCATGGCATTCTTCCATTACTTCATCCCGAATCCTGGGAACTTCAATATCTTCAATAGATAGCTTTGTTGCTGGAACAAATGTTGTAGTCCTTCTTTTGTAGGTGATGGTATATGATCTTTCCTACAAGACAAGTTAAATTGCATGATTAGAAACATCTCATAGTTTTCAGAACAAATTCTTACACATAAAGAAATCTCTCATACAGTCATGCAATTATTTTATCGAATGCTTCAATACAACATTTATCCATATCCCATAACTTTCTAGATGCCTTCCAATCTCTACCATGACCTTGTTAAGAGTTTGCACTACTCCTAACATAGCAGCAAAGAGGTTTCATTCTAGATAAGTAGCAATGGAATGTTGTATAGTGCCATAGGCTACTTACCCATGTATATTAGTAGTATACTGTTCATCAATGCAACTATTCTAATATGCATACAACCTAAGTCTAGGAACATAAGTATGTACATCATTAAACAATATTATTTAAACAATCAAAATATGCAAGAATTGACAATTCAAATACTTATCTTTGTTTGTTTGTTGGGTGGACTCCCTCTAAATATTTGCTTCCTTGTAGGAGTTGCTGGAGTCCTACTCTAAAGTAACTTCTTCTATTCCTTTATGTTGTGAATTGTAAGGAGTGGTGAACTCCCTCTTAATCCCTGAATCACTGCATAGCACTTTGAAGTCTGCTGAACTGAATTCTCCACCATTGTCGGATCTAAAGGTATTGAACTTCTTTTCAGTGTGGTTTTCTATCAATGCCTTGAATTCCTTGAATTTTCTGAATACTTCATCTTTGATCTTCAAGAAATAAATCTCAAGTCTTCCTAGAGAAATCATCAATGAAAAAATCATAGTATACATACCCACTCAGAGAACGAGATGACATCGGACTGCATTCATCGGAGTGGATAATTCCTTTTTCCTTACTTGCTTGTGATTGCCTTCTTTGTGTTCTTTCCTTTTGCACATACTTTGCAAACCCCTTCATGCTTTGTCTTGATTTCAGGAAGACCCTCTACAACTTTACTTGCAATTGGTAGTGCCCTATAGTGCACATGTGCAAGCCTTCTATGCCAAAGTTCACTTGGCTCCATGGATTCATGTACCATGGCATGTTCAGGCTGTCCCTTTAATTTATACAAACCTCCCTCTTGCTCTCCAATCACTACTGCATCATCAATAGTTTTACCTTTTGGCCACATTAGAACTTGGCCATTTACAAATGCAACCCTCGTGCCTTTTGCATCCAATGCAGATATGGAGAGTAAGTTCTTCTTGAGCCCAGGTACATATAGCACATCTTTCATCTTCAAGGACTTCCCAGAGTCTAGGTTGTAGGAGGCTTCACCACTACCTTCGATAGGATATTGGTAGTCATCCCCAAGTTTCACCTTATGGGGTGACTCATGTTCAGATAGATTAGCAAAGGATTCATTAAACCCAGTCATGTGTTTGGAAGCCCCACTGTCAATAATCCATTCATTACAACCATGAGAAATAGTACATGTGAGAGCAGAGATTAGAACATATTCATCTTCACTTGATGAGTCATCACTTTCTACCCTAGCCTTCTTCTTTGTTGGTTCATCATCCTCAGCAACATGAGCATTATATCTTCTTTTGTTATTTTTCTTCTTCTTGTTGAAGTTGTTGTTGTTGTTTTCCCTTTTGTTCTTGGGACAATCTGTAGCAAAGTGTCCCTTCTCATTGCAAGTGAAACATCTGAGATCTTTCTTATGATGGTGGTGTGAAGGTCTTCTTTTGTGAGATGACTCCCTTTTGATCTTCCCTTTCTTGGTGTGAGCTGTGAGAGCTTGATCTTCATTCCCCATCTTTTCTTCTCGAGCCACCAGCCTTGCTTCTTCTTTTGAGCATTCCTTCCATAGTCTACTGAAGCAGATTAGTTTCCTTCTTGCACAGATTCCTTGGATAAAGGAATCTCATGACCTAGGTAGGCCATTCAAAGTGGTCATAACAATTTCACTATTCTCCACCACTTCATCCACAGCTTCAAGTTGTTCCTTGATCTGAGAGACATTGGAGAAATAGGATTGAATGGTCTCTCCATTCTGAATCTTTACTCCTTTCAATTGATTCCGTAGAGTCATCTTCCGATTTATGTTCTTCCCTTCAAACAACTTGGTCAAAGAGTCAAACATCTCCTTGGGAGTCTTTAGAGATGACACATGTGGTATGAGATGGTCTTTAATAGAAACAGCAATGATCCTCTTTTCCTTGACCAAATTATTCTTATGTAAGGCCTTATCCTCTTCTCCCTCTGGGACAGGGACCTCTTCACTTATATAAGTATCCAACTCATTTTCCTCCAGGATTAACCCAATACTATACTTCCATGCCCAAACGTTATCATCCCCTTCAAGCTTATCCTCAAGCTTGGTGTGGTGAGACATCTTTAAAGAGTACTTCAAATGGAAATAGAAAAGATTTAGGTCTTACCACTTGATTTGTTGAAAACTGGATCTCGTCCCGGATTAGGGTTTGTAAGAGAAACCCTAAAAATTCAAAATGTGAATTTCAACTTTCTGAAGGGATAGAAATATGCGCCTTTATGAGCTAACCATCCTGGTATATTCAGAATTTGAGATCTGCAAAGTTTCACCCTTCAGAAATGCCTTTTAGTCTTCTCTAATTCACTAGGGAGGACCCTGAATTACGGTTTGAATTCCCCAGAGCTTCACCCAACCAAAAAATTCGATCCAAAGCTCTAAACCTCGAGTTTTCCAAGGATCTTCCAGCTATGTCTTTAGATTTTAAAAATTCCTATTTTTGTGGAAACCCTAATTTTTAGGGCCAAAACTGAAAATGCTCAGAATTGAATTCTGATTGGACAAAAAGATTATACTTGATGAGTAGAGTCAATCTACCTTACTTCTTTTCCAAATATGTGGAGAGAAACCCAATAAACAAGAAACCCTAGTTTCTGCCACTGCATAATGTCTTCTTCTCAGGGAAGCTCTGATACCATGTTAATTTTTTAGCATTAATTCAATATACTCTAGGGTATTTACTGAGAGAATAACATGTACAACATATTAGTCATAGACATGCATAACAATAACACCAAGCAATCACATGAGACAATAGACACACAAAGTTTCACGGGGGAAAACCATAAAGGTGAAAAACCCCACAACTTCCTCAGAGATAGAAAGAGCAAATAGTACATCCCAAGTACAAGAGATAGTCTTCTCCTAGCAGATGGTCCTCCTCCTCACAAGTGCACCACTTTCCGAGAGAGATAGAAGTGAGTAATGAGTGATCAAATAGAGATTTCCCGATCTCTATTTATACTTGTCCTGTCCTGCCCAATAAACCAGTGGGGTCGACTTGTCTAGCTTAGCCTAATAACCCTTGGTTAACTTAATTAGGGCCAACCCCACACATGGTGGTCTAATAACGCATCGGCAAGTTACGACACTTGCGACACTTGTCAATACAAATGAAGAAACTTCTGTATAGAGGAATAATACATTTCTATAGGAGTACAATATACATAGGTGAAATACATTCCGAAGTTACATATACATCAACAAAATATAGTTTTTTTGTATAAAAAATACTTTTTATGGCTCAAAAAGAAAACATGGAATAGTAAAAGAACATGGGAGGAGGAAACATATATTCTCCAACTTAAGCCACTTAAAAAGACCTAAGGATGGAACTTATGCTTGCATTCTAGTGGACAAAGCTGGCATTTCACATTTACAAGGAAGCCTTGCAATGTTTTTGCACAGCAGGCATCTTTTTGCACAGCAGGCATGTTTTTAGCCAAGATTAGAAAAATAGAAGTACAGCAAGGTGTAAAACAATAAAAAAACACCATTTCCAACTGAGATCACTCAAAAATACTAAACAATGAGGGCTAGGCATGCATTTTATAGACCTAGTCAAATAAAGTTCAAAACAGAAAAATTGCAATTTTCAAAACTTTATTGTACACAAAATAAACATATTTTAAAAATTATGGATGTTTTTGTCCATAGTATATATATCTCCCGGTATATGGAATTAGGTTTTTAAAATCACCTCTATAAACATTATGTGGGCATTTTTCTAAGCCCATTTTTTACAGATTTACACTATGCTTTTACAAAACAAAATTGTTAATTTTGACATTCTTTTAAATTATGAACATGCTACTTATAAATTATGATAAGTCATACATGTATAATACATATAGTATGATATAAATAAAATACTATCTTGAGGTTGTGGGCCCACTACAAGATCCTGATGCAAATGTTATGAGAGGAGAAAACATATATTGAAAACATAAAAATTGCAATTTTTCTGCATAGCAATCAAATTGAACATGAATGACAAATTCCAGGTATCTTGGACAAATTTTAAAAAAATGACTAAAATTCTAAGTTGTTACATAAAAAACAGTGTTTAAATATTCACAAATGGGCTTAGGAAAATGCACGCCACAGTAGTTAGAATTGTCATAAGTTGAAATTAACACCATGGGGTTGAAGATAGATATATTTTTGACAAAAACCTCTTTCATTTTTTTAAAATTATGTTTCATTTGTCCACAACTAAATTGACAAAATGACAACTTTTGTGTTTTCAACCTAGGTTTACCCAGATCATAGAAATGCTCGCCCAGCCCTAAGTATTGGGTAGTTTTGAGTGAGTTTAGTTGGAAATGGTATGTTTTACTATTTTCCACATTATTATACATTTAGTTTTTTCAATTTGGGTTCAGAAAGTGCCTGTTGTGCAAAAACACTACATGGTTGTCTTGTATTTGTGAAATATCCACCTAGATTAATAAAAATGCAAGCCAAACCCTCCTATTAAATGCTTATAGTAAATAGTTTTGGAAATTGGATGGCTAGATATATTGAGAACACTATCCTTGTGTTAATTTTATATAACCTAACCTCATATGCTCATAGTCGACCTATGAAAGGTGCAATTTTAACCTTTTTTTACTGTTATGGACACTTGGTGTAAAATGCAAGCCATAAGCATAAAAATGTAAGCTAGGAATGCATAGCAGTCAGATTGAACATGAATGACTAAAATTCCAGGTATCTTGGACAAATTCAAAAAAAATGACTGAAATTCTAAGTTGTTACATCAAAAACAATCTGTAAATATTCAAAAATGGACTTAGGAAAATGCACGCCATAGTAGCTAGAATTGTCATAAGTTGAAACTAGAACCATGCGGTTGAAGATAGATATATTTTTGACAAAAACCTCTTTCAGTTTTTTAAAATGATGTTTCATGTGTCCACAGTTAAATTGACAAAATGACAACTTTTGTGTTTTCAACCCAGTTTTACACAAATCAGAGAAATGCCCGTCCAGCCCTAAGTATTGGGTAGTTTTTAGTGAGTTTAGTTGGAAATGGTATGTTTTACTATTTTCCACATTATTATATATTTAGTTTTTCAATTTGGGTTCAAAAAGTGCCTGTTATGAAAAAACATTAGATGGTTGTCTTATATTTTTTAAATATCCACCTAGATTAATAAAAATGCAAGCCAAACCCTCCTATTAAATGCTTCTAGTAAATGGTTTAGGAAATTGGATGGCTAGATATATTGAGAAGACTATCCTTGTGTTAATTTTATATAACCTAACCTCATATGCTCACAGTCGAACTATGAAAGGTGCAATTTTAACCTTTTTTTATTGTTATGGACACTTGGTGTAAAATGCAAGCCATAGGCATAAAAATGCAAGCTAGGAATGCATAGCAGTCAAATTGAACATGAATGACTAAAATTCCAGGTATCTTGGACAAATTTCAAAATAGAAAAATTGCAATTTTCAAAACTTTACTGTACACAAAATAAAAATATTTTTAAAATTCTGAAGGAGGTTTTTGTCCATAGTATATATAGATCTAGGTATATGGCATTATGTTTTAAAAATTACCTCTAAAAACATTATGGCATGAATTTTTCTAAGCCCAATTTTACAGATTTACACTCTGTTTTTACAAAACAAAATTATGAATTTAGACATTCTTTTCCAATTATGACAATGCTACTTATAAAATATAATAATTCATACATGTATAGTACTTATAGTATGATATAAGTAGGATACTATCCTGGTGATGTGGGCCCAGGTTGTGTCGTGCATTTTTGTAATCCTAGTTTTACAGATTTACACTCAGTTTCTTACATAACAACTCAGGATTTTACTGATTAATTTTGAATTTGACCAAGATACTTACAAATTATGAATATGTACATATTTAATGCATAAAGTATGATACTCTTTACTATAATAAAGTCATAATATATGAATGGCCAAATTTGTTGACTCATTTTAAGTCTAAAAATCTCCTTCTCTGCAAAAATGACACTGCAGACACTCTTGGAACCCAAATTGAAAACCTATATGTACAGTAAGGTGGAAAATAGTAAACCACACCATTTCCAACTTAAATCACTCAAAAATACTCAATAGTGATGGTTAGGTGGGCATTTTTATGAACATGGTAAGACTTGGTTCCAAACATAAAATTTGTTATTTTGTCAAATTAACTACGGGCAAATGAAACATAATTTTAGGAAACTGAAATAGGTTTCAAACATATATATGTCTTTAATCCCATGGTATTACTTTAAATTAATAATATATGTATGAACTGTGGCCTACATTTTTTTAAGCCCAATTTTGTAGATTAACACTCTATGTTTTACATAACAGAGCAGGATTTTAGTGATTAATCTCAGTTTCACTGAAATACTTACAAATTATGAATAAGTATATGTTTAAAGCCTATGCTATGATACTCTTTATTATGATAAATTCATGGTATCTTCATGGTCAAATTTGTTGATATAATCATTTTAAGACTAAAAATCCCATGCTCTGTAAAAATGCATACATCAGTCACTTTTTGAACCAAAATAAAAAAATAAAATAAAAAACTAGTTGTAGAACGTGGAAATCTTTATAAATTCATGAAGATAATGTACAAAATACAGTGTCAAAAACCAAGTGAAAGACAAATTAAAAAACAATGTCAAAAACCAAGTGAAATACAAATTGAAAGACAAATTAAACAACAATGTCAAAAACTAAGTGAAGGACAAATTGAAAAGTAATGTAAAAAAACAACCTTCAAGACTACGGTAGACTGTAGAAACAACTTAACAGCTTTCCCAAAATAGATAACAGCTTCATTGCTAGATAAATGTACACATATTGATCTTAACAACTATCACATTAACAGACTGTAACATTCACATCAAAGCTATATGAGCAACTAATAAAGCAAATCCATATCACAATGCCATATCAGCCAAGTGCATTCATTACCATCTTATTCTATATGCTACTGTCTGGATTCTTTCCATTTTTTACCATCAACAGAAGTGATAGGCAAGTGCAATTTACTATCACTTGAGATAAGGATGGTACTGGATGAAGTACAATGCAGGCGTACCTGAGGCAGAATAATATGATTTTGTGTAGATGAGTCAAGGTTGGTAGACTTCACGCCAAAGGAGTCTCATCAGGTAATGTTGCTTCTTATGCCAATTTAAAATTCTGAAGGTATCCACAAGACGTTTGTTTTTCTAGTTATGTTGCAGGGTACCAGGTAGTCGAAAACACCAGGCAATCCAAAACAAAAAAAAATTGTTATAAAAATCGCTCATTCAAATTCATGAGAAATGAAATTTTTTGAAACTACCTGCCATGCTCAATCGATCATGGATGCTCAATTGATTTCATTCCACCATGTATATCTAAAGGAGGCTCATATCATAACTACGCCACCCATTCCTGGCATGTCTTACACTTCCAAGAAAGTTACTAGTGGTGATAATTTAATGCAATTTCGAATCTCCATATGCTTAACCTACGTTAAACTCACGGTGGGTTGGAAATTTTTGCTCAGTGACTATGCTTGCTTTAAGAAAACGGCCACTTAACTTATATTTTTGATCGGAAATTGTCCCGATTTCCTTTTTTTGGGCTCAAATCTTTTCGGTGAGTAGACTCATTTAATATAAAAAAATATTTTCAATAGGATGTGAGCAATTCTAGCTAATAAAAAAAAGCATCTTTTGATATTCCTCGATTAACATTCTTAATGATTTAGGATACATGCTAGTGTATGATAGTTTGTTATGACTCTAAGTAAATGTGCATCCAGTATATGATCATCAATCCCTATTGGTTCTTCTCCAATTTCTATTCTCGACAGCTGGTTGGGACTGACATTTGTCTTCCCTGGTCAGATGATCACTTCAAATTCAAATTCTTGAAATAGTAATAGCCATAAATGAATTCGACCATGGTGTAAGGGTTTATTGACCAAATATTTTAGTCCCTAATGATCAGTATAGAAGACAAATGGGTTAGCTAATAGATAATTATCGTATTTTTGAAGATCAAATATCATTCCTAGTGCCTCTCTTTCTGTTGTCGAGTAATTCGTTTCTGCCTTGTTTAGTTTTCTACTACTATACGCATTCCAGTAATCCATGTCGTCCTCCCCAGTTTGTGTAAAAATAACATCGACTGTTATGCCTTATGCGTCGATGTGTACATGAAAATTTATAGACCAGTTAGGAAACCTGAGTATAGGAGCTTTGACTAGTTTTCGTTTTAGCATGTTGAAGGATGCGCCACATTCATCTGTCCATATGAATTCTTGATTTTCTTTCAGTAATTATTCAAGTGGATACGTCATGTCAGAATAATGGTGAATAAAATTTCAATAATATCTCGTATTTCCCAATAATATTCAGACTTGATTTGGATTGACGGGTGGTTTCAAGTCAAGAATAACTTTAATTTTTGCAAAATCAAATTTTATGCCTTCTTTGCAAACAACATGTCCAAGCAAAATTCCTATTGGCGTTGTGAATATACACTTCTTGATGTTCAAATATAGTTGTATCTGACGACATCTCTCTAACATTAATCTTTTCCACTTACAATGGTCTCTCAACGTAGAATAGATTGTTTAGTCGTCGAAGTAGACAACCATTGTTTTGTATATGTAGTCTTGGAATGCTTTAACGACAATTCTCGAGAAGATGGTTGGTGCATTTTTCATTCTGAATGGAATTACTCTGTATGAAAATGATTCAAACTCACAGAGAAACATCATCTTATGTTGGTCTTCTTTTGCAATAGCGACTTGGCTATAACCAGACAATCCACCAGTGAATGAATAGCATTTGTGCCCTTCAAATTCATTGATGATTTCGTCAGCGAAAGGAATTGGGAATGGATCTATCAACATTACTTTATTAAGATCCTTGAATTTGAAACAGATATGGAGTCGTGTCGGATCATGCTTCTTTGGTTGTACGACCATTGGGATTTCCCACTCGGCCTAGTCGTCATGATAGATAATTTCGGCAGCGAGCATGTTGTTGATTCCTTTCTTGACAATGTCTTTATATTTATGTGCCAGCTTATAAGGTATTTTCTTTACAATTTTTACATTAGGTTTGATGTCAATTTTAATTTCTCCCATATCCTGTACTAATCCCTTCAAGTATTTATAATCCCTGGAGAAAACGTCTTGAAATTCTTTCAACAAGCTTGTAATTTCTATTATCTGTTGCTCTGTCCAATAATCGCCAATCTTTTCCATTTTTCATTGATCGTAGTTAGATATGTCGACTTATTTCAATTTGAGTTTTGTGTCCATCCACTCTGGTGCTCTTGTTTCATTAATTTGTCACTCGCCTTCTTTAAATTTTGTGAATGTCGATGGAAAGTATTATGTAATCGATATTTATGGCTTGTCCTTCTTTGTTGATTCTACCTTGAAAATTGTTTTGATGGGTCTTAAAGTGGCTGGATGTTCCTTCTTCCATCTGAAACTTTTTCCTTCGGTTTTGTCAGTTTCCATCTTCAGTCTTGTCAAATGCTGAATTTATATCAATCTGATGCTATTACATGTGGAAATATTTTGGCTATTTGTCTATCGATTATCTGTCAGGGTTTTGTTGGTTTTCGTTTGTAGGAAACTTCTGATTTGATTACTCGTGTCTTTCAACATGTCATCCTGTAGAGTGAAAGAAAAAAAAATAATAAAATTCTCTCTAAGTTCCTACCAAATGAAATTTTATCCTCTGGCTTCTTCCATTTTATACCATTTTTTAGGAAAATCATCAAATGTGTTGGGAAATAAGTGCGGCTAGATTCTTTCATATATATATCCCAGTATTTGACATTTCTTTTCATAGATGTTGTTGTTCTTTTGGGGATATTGTCCCTGGGTGAATGTCAGTATTTTTTCTTGGCCAATGAGTTTTCTTCCACCAAACCTTTCAACAAAATATGTCGATGCCATGGACCATGTCTGAAGTCACGACTATTGTGTATCCCACCAACATGCAGCTTGTTTAGTGAAGGTTTCGACTAAGCTTTGAATTCGACCTTGATCTCCTACACTTTTTGATACTTCGTCGACATGAGATGCAGGATATTCTCATTCTTTATATCTCAATGGTGGGATACTTGACGACTCATTCTTCACAGGTGCGAGTGCCGTATATTCTCTGATTTTCTTTTCAAAAATCTTCGGGATGATGGAAATAGTGTAAAATTGTTGTACTTCTTTATTTGGAACAACTTCAATTTTCCAACAGTCCCATGCTTGAGATTCATATTTTTCCATATACCAGTTGGAGAGTTCAAATTCTGAATTATATCCGACATATGAGGGGTTTCCAAGGTGGAGCTCCCCTTGACTATTAGGATCGGCATAATCCTCGTCATTTTCCATCACTTGGTATAATCGCCGTATGTCAACGTCATCATCGACAGGTTCTTCCCAAGGTTTTCCTTGAGATGGATGGATGGGCACAATGAATTTCTTTCCGTCGCCTTTAAGTGTTATCCTATATTTGTTGAGGGAGATCAACGCTTTCATATTTATTTCCCAAGGTCGACCAACTAATGCAGGGAAGGAGTTGGATCCTTCCTTAGGGTCGCTGATTTCAAAATCAAATTTTGTTGATATTTACATGTTGGTTGTCTTGAAATTTCTCCGGACTCTGATTGGCTTAATTAGACCATGGTCGGTAAGTTTTAAGTATATTCTTGATTCATGCAGTTTTGTTCGGACCAGACGCTCCCAAGTTGTTTGATTCATGATGTTGATTTGTGATCCGAAATCAAGGACTACTTGTCGGACATAGTATCCTTCAATTTTCAGATCAACCAATGGGTTGGCATCTTTTTTATCCCTTTGGTTCAGTCGAAAAAGGTTTTTGGTCTACTTTTCTTCATCATTTTTTCTTTTAAGTTCATACATTATGTCTATTAGCTTTGCGACTGCTTCTTCTTTAGTTATTAATTGGAGAAATTCAATAATGTCTTTCTGTTGAGATTCATCGTTATCTTCTTCTGAGTAAAGTTCTTGGAATATTCTTGCATCATTGTTATACAATTGCTTCTATTCAATCGGATTGGGATAATCGTCTTTGATTTTCAATTTTGTGATTTGTGGATTGTTAGTGCCAATTTTAGTGCCTTGTCAGGTTATAATATGCAAGTTCTTGGTTTTAACAACATCACGTTTGGGAACACTAGACAAGACATTAACATTCTTTTTATTCATAATTTTCTCGAGTGTGGTTGGGCAATCCTCAAAGAAGTGATCACCAACCCCACACTTTGTATAGAATTTCAGATCTGTCGTGTCTTTCCAAGGATAGTCTACAAGCAAATTTTCTTCGCTCAAGCATGTAAAGCACTGAAGTTTTCAACGGGGTCGAGGTCCTCGACTTCCATTGTTCCTCCCTTGACCATTGAAGCCTCCTTGTCGGTTGTATTTTTCTCCTCTCTGATCATTCGGTCGTCCATCGTTTCTTTGGTGTCAATCATTTCTATCATTGTGGTCTCGCTGGTCAATGATATTTGTCTGATAGACAGTATGATAATTTGGCTTTTTTTTCAAATTCAAAGCACATTCTGTTGTGGTGTGTGACATTGTTTCACAAATTGCACACCATTTAGTCTATGCATTCTTCATGTTGTATGGACATTCTTTTTTTGGATGCATATCATATTCCTGGCATATATCACAAAATAATTTTGTATGTGCAATACGCACACCTTGTCGACGGTCATCATACCGACAGGTGTCTTTTGTGTGTCCTTATTTCTAACAGTTTGAACACCACAGGTTAGCTCCTCATAGGTTGATTTCACGAATGGATCTTTGCATGCTTTCCAATTGTTCCTTTATGCTTTGGTCGACAGAGTTGATTGGGTAGTCGTCGTCCATTTCTATTTGTAGTGCCTTCTTTAATGCTTCTTCGTATGTGTTAAATTAATGCAGTTGGATATGCATTCAAATTCTTTGCAGTAGTCTAGCTACGAGCCATTGTATTAGCACAGGATCCTCAATTTGATAGTCAATCTAACTCAACAAATATTTGAATCTTTTGTCATAATTGCAAATGGTTTCTGTCGGTTTCTGGGTGATGTTTTTAAAAAAAATCGCTGCTAGATGTTTCTCGTCAGGGGTTTTAAAGAACAACAAAAACTGTTGCTTGAGTTGAGCCTTATTTTCATTCTGTGTTATTTTAGCATAGTTCATGTACCAAGTGAGGGCTATTTTATGCAAAGAGCCTGCAAATTGTGCCAGATGAGGATCATCATTGACCATGGCATTTGCTTCCCATATCAATCCGCATACAAACCAATGTCTTCAAGTATATTCATCTCCTTCATAGAAAGGGATGTGTCCCTTCAGGTGTGCCATATCTTGCATGATTTCCAAGATAATTGGTTGTGATGGTGGTC
Source organism: Larix kaempferi (assembly GCA_027924585.1). Taxonomy (NCBI): domain Eukaryota; kingdom Viridiplantae; phylum Streptophyta; class Pinopsida; order Pinales; family Pinaceae; genus Larix; species Larix kaempferi. The sequence continues at coordinate 9,546,014 of BSBM01000236.1, read as the reverse complement.
TACTTCCTTCTTTGGAAACATAAACTATTTGGTCTTCGACAGGTACTACTACTATCTCCTTATGTGTGTTGATAGGTACTATCGTACGCTCTGAGTTTTCTTGGTCTACGCAGTCTAAATCGTTAGGACTATTGTCGTCGGTTGGATGTTTGTGATCTCCTACAAATTCTGTGGACAACCAGGAAATGCTTGCTTGTTCTATTGGTTGTATGTTTCTTATCGAACTCTCCAACTGACTCGACGATTCAATCAGTGCTGGAAGTGGTTGGGGGCGCTCGCTCACGGCTTGAATAGAATAGATAGAAGATTCTATTAGAGAACTTAGGCCGAAAGGTGATCCAGTTCCCTTATGTTGGACGTTGGATCATTAGTCGGTCTGATTCGTTTCCTTCTTGATCTCGTTGACTCCATATACCATACTAACCAGCATGAAGTCCCAAGTCTTGTTCGACAATTTATTTCACTCTAACACCGTGAATTAAATGCAACGGTGAATTCAGAGATATGACCTTGGGTATCCTCATTTGGAGAGTTGTACCATGATCAATTCAATGATCTTCGTCCAAAGGTGACAATGGCTCATCAATGCCCACATCATGTTGTTTGTGGCTCAACTCAGGAAGATTTCCTTCCTTGTCTGTCACCGTACCTGGATTTCATTTTTTTTGGATCACACTAGTCTGCTTTCTTATCTCCTCTCTCCTTTTTCTCGGCTTTTCTCATTCAATTTTCTGAATATCTGAAGTGTTCTTATCGCTTTACATTATGTATTTTTCAATTTTTTGTGAATTTTCAATGCTATTCATATTTTACTTCATCCACCGACTATCATACATCTATTCCACCTGACACGTGGTCGTCTACCCCCCATTTCCAACCCGAAAGATTTTAAGAAACTAGGGTGGTAGGAAAATTCATTTTCTTAAGAAGTGGTCCCACTCTCGTTCTTGAACGAACTTCTCCCACTCTTGATGTTTTTCCTCCCAATTTGAATTTGGAAGAGGTTGTAGCAAAAGCGGTTGTGGCTCGACGATGTGTCCTATGCCTTTGTTGATCAAGAATTTGAACAGAAGTATCAGTAGCACACACAAAAATTGGTTAGTTAGATCGGTGTAAAATATCTTCTTGACATTGGCTACAGAGACTCTCTCTTCAATTGCACGTTCTTGGCAGAAATCGTCAGCAAGCTATTCGTACCATTCACAGAGATTTTTCCATCCTCCATTGATTAATTTTGTGATCAATTTCTGATCTCTTTCATTCTCTAGTTTTCTCATCAAGGATATTCTTGAGTGCACATGGAACAGCCTCGACAAACATCTCATGTGTTTCAGAGAAGAACTTCTCTCTTGTGTGAGCGATAGTTAACTTATTTCTTCTAGCATAATTTTGCAAGTAATTCGTTATCTTTCTATTCCACCATTCAATGAAATCTTGTTCGGTTATCATCAATTCATACTTATTGTCATCTTATGGATGTACTACCGACAATGGAACCAATGTTGTAGTCAATCAAGTTGCATAGTTACCATTAATACATCATGTAAGATCAAACAAGTATTCACAAGATAATATACAAGACAAAGTAATGGATATAGAAGAAACAAGTATCCTATTACTCAGCAGAGATTCTACAAAGTAGAAACAAGATATCAAGTACATATATCTCCTTTTTCTGGCTCTCCATCTTAAATTTCTATAGATTACAATCATTTATATAACGGTCTTATCGGCTCAACCGACTGATAAGTTCAGGCCAACAAGTCGAGACCGACAAGTGGTCAGTTGGAGGATCTAGTCGGTTAGCAGACTAGGTTCCTTCAGCATGGTTCTAGCATTGTTTATATCTGTATATCTTGTTGTTTCTCTTATTTGAAGGGTTAAGCACACCAAAAATGGTATCAGAGCAATTTCCTGAGCCAACACACCTTCAATTTTTTGTGGAATTCTTTTGTAGGCTAGAGACATGTTCTAGCATCCTTAAATAACATAGATATCTATCATTTAGTGGGTAAAGTTGTGGTTTGGGAAGCATACATGCAGACAATACAATTGGTACTTATTAACATTTGTTGGGAATCGTTGTAACCTCTGTTGGTACCCCATTCGCGTAATATTGCATCAAACATCACCTTCATATGCAATCTCACTTCCACATACCCTTGGGCATATAGGTTGTCTCATATGTAACCTAAAACTATATCTAGATAATTTGATCAGCCATCTTGTTTCTAGAGAGGAACTTAGCACAGTACTTAGGAAGATTACTTTTGCATACCTAGATAGTCAGGTAGTATGGCTAAGGGAATAATTGAGCCTCCTTAGTTAGATCCCTGAGATATTGGGTCAAGTACTATTGTTGGACTCCACACGTATATCAAAAATCTATAACACCTAATAATCCCTTTTCTGTGGGACCTTAGAAGCACTCATCTCTATAAAATTCCAATGAAGTTCCTACATATTTGCATCCAGATGGAAATTCAACATTATGTTGGTGAAGTAAATATATTTTATGTGACCATCCATGAAATTCCTACATCTTTGAATCTAGAAGGAATTTGGGAATTCTATCAATGAAGTAATATTCAGTAGGGAGTAATACTACTCTCAATTTTAAAAAAAATTAAAATTAAAATCCTTGCATTGTGCTGGTCATTTTGGTATATATACTTAAAATTTCTTTTTTGGGTGGACCCGCGACACCCTTTTTGGATACCTACCTCCATTGTGTTGGTATACATATCTAACAACCCTTTTTATGTGGACCTAACCATCTCCCATTTTGTGTTCCTACTTTTTAGTTACCATGGTACACCCAACAACTAGACAAACATGGAGGAAGCAACCAAGGGTCCACCCCAAAGACACGAAATAACTAGTCATGGCATTGAAGCACTCAATTGACCAACTCACTCTCATTATGGTTGACCACCACAACACTATGGATAACCATCAACATGTGATTGCCACTATCACTCAACCTATGGGATTCACTCTGAACAAGATGATCCAACTAATGATGTAGTTTTCAATGAAGAACAAAGCTCTTACACTCTCTTTCTAGAAAAATTGGACTCTCTTCTTTGAGGATAAAAATTCATGGTATCGCTTCCCAAAGGTTTACATTTATAAATTTGATGGATCTGATCCCTTGCATTGGGTTACCCAAATGGAATACTATTTTTGTCTCCAATACGGTATTAAGGATGACCTTTAGAAGCTAAAAATGGGTTTTTATATTTAGACTCAAAACATTGGCAATGATGGTAATGGTACCATAAAGATTATCATTGTTATGTCCCTTAGAGCCAATTTGTGAATATCCTTAATGATCGCTTTGATCATGAAACTCACTACTTTGGAAGGTTGACCAAATTATGCATGAGTGGCATAGTTATGGACTGTATTATAGCCATTGAACAATTGGCAATTTGCACAGAGGACCTCCCTAATTCGTTTTTTGGGGAATGCTTCATTAATGATCTCGTGGAGGAAATTTGAGTATGTGTCATTATGAAATGGATATTGATTTGGTTGGAATCTTGTGATAGAGCTAAAGAAGCCGTAATACTAATCAAAAGCCAACCCAAACGACCTCCATTTCCTACTCGCAAGGTGTTTCTCATGGATCCTACTTCGAGCAATTCCTCCACACCACCATTAAGAATCCAAAGTTAACCCTAAATTCAATGGTCAAACATCAACATCTTAGACATTGATATAATTGTGATGAAAAATATTTCTGAGGTCATAAATGGAAAGAAAAAAAAATCCAAATATATGCATCACCACATGATCCCCTAGAGGATAGCACCACAGAGGGTACTCAAGTTTTTCTTGATCACCCCAAGATTCACCCAGTCTTTCATGTCTCTTGTCTCAAAAAAGTGGTGGCCTCCAATTTTAAAGTGAAAATCAAGTGACCAAAACTTGATGAGGCGGGCTCCATTTGGCTCCAACCAGAAGCAATGTTGGATTCTAAGGAATGTCAATTGTGTAGGTGTACAATCAAAGAAGTCTTGATCTAGTGGAAAAATATGCTACCAAAAGATGCCTCATGGGAACTAGAAGGGCTTCTCCACCAATTTCCTCACCTTCATCCTTGAGGACAATGCTTCTTTTGAAGGGCGTGTGTATGTTAGTGTCCTACCCTAACCATCTTAGTTTAAGAGTCAGTCAAGTAATGCATGCAACCATCTCTTTTGAATAAGGTCAAGTAGTTAGTAGTGAATAATTAATGTAAAAAGGGCATCTCTATTAATCAAGGCCCACTAGGAAGTATGTCAAGTAGTTAGGGTTTTGGATATTGAAAGTCTATTTAAAGAGCCAGAAGGCTATGGATTGTTTTATGAATAATTATTGTGTTAGAGTCGTGCTTGAGTGAAATGTCACCCAATGCTTGAGTGAAATGTCACCCAACCTTAATAGGCATGTGAACATTGCTTCTAGATTTGATTCTCATAATGAAAAAGTTATTTATGCAACATTTATCTTGCTTATTTCCTTTGATAAGTTACTATGCACTATAATCTTGTGTTTCTGGCATTATTTGTCTCTGTATATCTTGTTGTTACTCTAATTTACATGGTCAAGTACATCACAACCCTACATTTTCCAAATGCTACATTTTTCATTATAGCATCACGTGGATTCATTGGAATCCATATATCATATATTACAAGCAATGTAAGCTTGTTGTCACTTCTATCACTAGCATGAATTTTACTACTTGGTTCCAAGGGGGGTAACAAGAAAATGAGCAACTAACGAAACAAGGCGAGGAGGGTTTGTTTCTTCTTGTTATTTAATTTGTAGTGAAAATAAACAAGTATGGAGATAAGCCACACCGTGGTTTGGTGTCAACAATCTTTTACAAGAAACAATGTTTAGGACCTAAATGAGATGATTTTACAACTTGGAATGATGAATTTTGTAGGTTGTGCACTTTGAAAGGGTGGAAATTGTAGTAAAAACTAAAATTTTGGTATAAAAAAATTAACAGCATGATAGTTGAAGGGTTTACTTAATTTCCTAGCATTGCATCAGAGACACCACTTCTTTGGTTCAATGAGTGTAGCCACCATTGGGTTATAAGAATTCTAACATAATAACATACTCAGAGAGAGATTGAACCAAATTGTCATGTAGTTGTTACTGGCCTCATAGTAATACATGTGACGAGAACAGTCTTGGGTGGGGTGGAGGAGATCTATGTTGAGAAAGCATCCCATAATGTCCAAGTGGTAGTAGGTTCAAGCAAGTTCTTGGACAGACCAACAAGAAATAAATAACCTTATTATTATTTAAGCATCAAATAGCTAAATGGTAAGATCCGCATAGACTCTTGGATGGCTCTAGTACTAAGATTATGGTGATGGCTTCCTTCAACAATAAGTGTATATGGTTATCACATCTCCTTATGACTTGGGCTTTACATGCCATTCATCCACACTTATTTATTCCAAGGTCTAACTACCAATTAAAAGCACGAGGAGCAACCACATCCAAGTATAAAAAGGACCATGTCAATCTTTTCTTTAGTGTTTTTCAAGACTTGGTAGCCATGGTAAGCACCGAACATACTCGCTTAATCATATTACAAATATCAAACGTATTGCATCTCCTAAAAGATTTTAGTCGCTAATCTTTGGATCCTCAAGAAAAACAAAGAAGTTTAGAGACTATTGAAAGATGAAAAGACACGGGTACATGCTACTTATATTAGTTTATCCTTGCCTCTATATGGAACCAAATGACATGAAAAAGATTTTAATTTGTAAACAGAAAGCATTACATTCCATTTAAAATTTATTACAAAGAACAATGTATAAAAAATAAAGAACTTTAATTGATTAATATTTTCAAAACTATTATTAAATTTTTAGAAAAACACTAAAAAGACGACATCGTAATTCCTATAATTCTTACTACTAGCAAGTGCCCCATAAGGTGCAAAGGAACGCCGAAATGAAAAATAAAATAAAAAGAAAGTAAAGTAAATGTGAAGCAAAATGACAAAAAATAAAGTTCCAAAGCATACCTAATACTTACTGAAATTCATATCAATTTGGATAGTTTCAACATACAATCTTTTTTTGGTTCAAACTAAATTCACTTACACTTTCTAAGTCCTAAAATCTGCTCTGCCTGCATTGCAAAAAACAAACAAAGTTCCAAAGCATACCTAATACTTACTGAAATTCATATCAATTTGGTTAGTTTCAACATACGATCTTTTTTTGGTTCAAACTAAATTCACTTACACTTTCTAAGTCCTAAAATCTGCTCTGCCTGCATTGCAAAATTCTTAACGAAAACAATAATCGAATATTTCTAGCAAGATATATCTGGCCTACTAAGGTAACTAGGTTTGGTCTCAACTAACCAACTAATAAATAAAATAAAATCTGGTTATTTTAATTATGTTGGTTTTGTGATCAAATAACTTTATAAAAAATGTATGAGATTTGTTTAATATTTATTGGTTCATAAGTTTTAGGGATTATTTGTCTTTCAAATGTTTTGAAATTTAGATCTAATTTCTTTGTAAGTAAGGCATTCTAAGAAAAAGTCATCCTTTATTTTATCAATCTCACAAATTTTACATGTTATTTTATAAAATATTGTTTTATCCTTCTTCAATGCCATGAAAGTTTGTTCTTATGTTTACAATATTTATTTTCTTCTTTGAAATATCAATAGTAGAAATTGGATGTTGATTAGTCTTCTCCAATATCATGAGAGTTTGTTCTTATCTTTACAATATTTATTTCCTTCTTTAAAATATCAATAGTAAAAATTGACAGTTTTCATTTTTATTCTCAATTTCTCTATCACTCCACATCTTCTTACTAAATATAATTATAATTGTACTTTTAATTTTATCATATCTCAAGGGAACTTCCTCTACTATCTCTTAGTAGTGCACTTAAGAAACAAAATGTCTAGTTTACCTCTTTTGAGTCTTGAGTGTTTTTTATTGATGTTTGAAGTAGTTGTAAGAAGCCCCTCATTCTTCATATTCATTAACATTTACTTATACTAAAAAAAAAACAAATATATATATATATATAAAGAATAAATTTATTTTTAAAATATTTATTATAAAACATATTTGGATTTTTTTCTTTTTTCTTTAAACTTCTTTATAAAAAATTAAACCCCAAAACTTACCAACACATAAAATCATTAAAATACCTAATATAATAAATATAAACTTTTTTATTAATAAATTTAGTAATTATAATTATAACCAATTTTATAATAAATAAATTATAAAATTCTTTTATTTTTAAAAAATATAAAAAAGATAAAAATAACAACTCCAAACTTACCAACACATAAAATCATTAAAATGACCAATATAATGAACATTAACTTTTTTTTATTAATAAATAATAAGTATAAATATAATATATTTTATTAAATAAAATATAAATACTTTTTTATTAATAAATAATCATTATAAATATAATATTTTTTATTAAATAAAATATAAATATTCTTATATGGTTGAGAATATAAAAAATGTTGAATATGATACTTCTTAATAAAATGAGAAATGTTCAAAAAACATTTTGTTTGTCTTTAGCATTTGACAATTTTATAGACTAGTCCTTTAGTTTTGAAACTCCCACAAATATTCTTGCAAATAAATAATTGACAATTATGTTTAATTATGTTTATGTCAGAAAATTATAATAGTTGTATATTTACTATCAAATTAGAAATGGGGATTAATAAGTATCACATGCTTTATTTTTTGTTGGAAAGATCCTAAACAATGATATGAATATTTTCAAGTTTCCACAAAATAGAAATGCGGATTAATAAGTATCAAATGATTTTGTTTTTGCTGGAAAGATCCTAAACAATGACATGAATCTTTTCAAGTTTCCACAAATCAACTCTTTGTTAGGTACATGTTAAGAACATAAACTATGGAAAATGCTGTAAGCTAAGATGTGATATACACATTTTTGAAGCTCTATAAATGTTAGACAACAACATTTTACTGTCGAGTAAACATAACTGCTGAAAATATATATATTCTAACACAATTCTTTGTTAGGTACATGTTAAGAACATAAACTATGGAAAATGTTGTAAGCTAAAATGTGATATACCTATATTTCACACATAAATTTTGCAAATGACATTTTTAAAGCTCTATAAATGTCAGACAACAACATTTTTCTATCTAGTAAACACAATTGCTGAAAAATATATATACTAACACCGAAACAAAGTTTTAGTTGTTCCATGCTTCATATACACTATCCAATTGGCATCAACTCTAACTATACTAATTATCATAGGATTTCAACAAGTGAAGCAAAGGGCCAAAGAAATACTTCAAACATTAAAATAAATAAATATAGAAAAAAATAGCCTTCACTCATTCAACCATTCAAGGTAGAAAGCAACAGCAAAGTGTCAAGTGCAGACCAACCATTATATAGATATGAAAAATTATGAATCATTTACTAAGTCATATCTCTGTCACCAACAAGTTATCAAAATAGTCAACTGTTTAAAGTAGAGTGTATACTTAATATTCAAACTAAAAGACAAAAACAAATGCATATTTTTCCAAATATACAATTGGCTCCACCTTAGATTTTGGAGTTTACTTCTCATGTTTCTTCAAGTTGTCCTGCTATTTGATTCTATCATGCAAAGCTGCAACCATTACCCTTCCATGGCTCCTCACTTTCTATATTGTCTCCAAAAAAATTAGCTTTAGCTCCTTAGTCATAGCCAAGTTTCTATAGCAGCTAGCATGATTGATGTCGTCGATGGGAATCATACAACCTTCTTATACTTTCTACTAAAGTATTGTATAAGACTATAAGCCATCTTTAACATTAAAAGGCATAAACTTATTTCCGAAAGTGTAGTGACATCCACATGCTTGATATGTGTGATCAAATCATCGAATTGAAGGACCCTGGGTCAGGTCATTCTCTTGTTCTGCCAAATGCTTGCAAATTAAGGTCATAATAAATAATTCAATTTAATATAAATAAAACTCTAATTTATCAAAAATACTTATATTACAAAAAAGAAGTTATCACATGTATATCATAGAAATTAGATCATGTTTTTCCAGAAATTATATTTATTCAGAACCCTTTGTTAATAATTTGGTAACATTCTTGATAATTAATATTTGGAATGTTATTATGAGTTTCATTTGTTTCATCTTTTCTTGTGATCAGAATTTGCGGTTCGGTTTGCATTAAAAGCCATATGTGTGCAGGTATGGCCTTAAATGCAAACCTAGCTACAAATAATTTGGCAACCTCCAAAGTTTCACTCATCATCTGCTTGAGATCAGAACTACAGTTGTTTAGACCAAGAAATATAAACATTTTTCTCTTTTCCAGAGAAACCAAAACTTGCAGGCATCAAATAAGGCTTTCTAACACAACCATCTAGGGCATAAAAACTGGCATTGAGCAATAACAAAAAAATGGTATGTTTAATGAGTAATCTAATACAATTTTGAAGTTTCTATAACGTTGTAGAGCTAAACATAAAGTGTTATGTTTTATTGTCATCTTAGTTTGCCGACTTATCTTTGATCCAAGAACCTGGTAATCTGTTGTTTGTCTTATTCATATACATATCGATGATGGTGTTTTCTCCCATTATTTTCGCATCTATATCTCATGCATTTATGTTTAAGATATCCATAGTTTTTTTCTCTTGGTGATGGTCTGCCTATCTCAACTCTGAAATGTTCACCATTTTTTACTTCCCACGATGAATTCATAAAACATTATAAAAAACTAAACACAATGGATGCTTAAAAGAACATAGCACTATATGGAAATTTGTTAGTAGCATAATGCTACAAATATTTGGACATGAGATAATTTCAAGGATCGAGGTATTGCATTTGTCTGAGAACCATCTCAAGTAAATTAGCATTTCTCATTCTAATTGGTGTTTTTTATTAGCTATTGGTCTCTTTTCCTCATCTTCAATCTCTACATTTGTGCAAACAATTTTACAGGCCACAATTTTGTCAAACACAGTCCATATGGTTTTTTTTTTTAAATTATTCAATGGGAACATGTTGTTAGCAACCCTCAAAGATTAGGTGTTCTATGATCTTGAGTGGTCCTTCATTGCCACAACAATTTGTCCAAAGGAAGCTTTGTTTTGCTTGGTGGAGAGAGTTCTTTAGTGTATTGGTATCTTTGGATTTTCTTCTTCTTCTTTTTATTCAGTAAACTAGATATAAATACAATCATTGTTAGGTAGAGCACATATTTTTAACAACAACTACATACTTCTTTCTTTAAAAAATACCTATTTGATTTTAGTTTCCCCTTTTTATCCATTTTAGCCTCCAACATCAACCTAACAACTTGCCTCTGCATGCTAGAAATTACAACACATGGTCTTCTTGGTAGCTGTAACATCATCCTTGACATTTATTGTTTGTCCTTCTAGCAAGATTGCAGAATGTTGATCACCCATATCAAGAGCCTTCTAAATAACAATCCTATAGATTTGAGTGATAACCTGCTTGAAAGAATTCTCAACATTTTTCAATTCCAAAGCAGATGTCTCCATGAAACAGAGAGATTTTTCAGTTAATGCCTGACCATCTTCAGTGGAATCAACCCTCAAACGGTGTAAGTCAGCTTTATTATCCACAAGCATCACAACAATGTTGTTTTCGGTATGGTCCTGAAGCTCCTTCATCCATATCTCCAAACTTTCAAAATCTGGTAAGTCGAGTTATATCATATACCAATAAATCACCCACAACCCCCCGATAGTATGCACTTGTTATGGATCTGTACCTGCTCTTACAAATGAAAATAAGACAAACAAGTGAGTATTGTGCAGTGTGTATGGGATTGTTTCTGGAATTGTTTATGTTCTTCTGCAAGAATATTAATAATCAATGTGGGTATATACTACATTCTTAAATCAAAAAAGGAGAAGCCAACAATATGATCTATGCTACTCTACCATGATACTTGCAACAGTGGAGAGAGAAACCTTATCCAGAGAAGGATACTTCAATGGAGAACTTCTAAATCAGCAAGTGCCTAGAAAAGATACCACTGGTTTTTTAAAGAATACAATGCAATTTATGATAGTTTGTAAGTAAATGCAAAGAAAAATACAACAGCCAAAAGTGCATAATATACCAAAACACAAAACTATTAACAATTGAAATGGTCAATGAGATGAGATCATAGATCATATGTACCAAATACATAGGAGGTGACAGCCTTTGTGGTACTCTAAGGAGGGAATTCTCGGGAATCAAGGGATCCCCAATGATGTAAGCCTTCAAAAAAGGAATTAATTTAATCAAGCAGCACATATTGCTGAAATTAGAGATGGGAAAATAGCAGTTGTGCAATGAAAAAACCTCAAGAAAATTGTAATGGTTAAGTGAATTTCAAATGACTAACACTCATATTTTCTCTTTTTTTTTAACTGTTTTAAGGATTTTGAAGTGGAAATAGTTGGTATATCTTATAACATATTACATGAAACCTTGGAACATCTCCCATATCTTCATGTTTCACTGCCCATTCAAACTTGGCAAACCACGCTATCATAGTTCACTGAATCTATCTGTATTTTGATTGAGCCTAGGAGCTTTTTAACGTGTATACATTCTTATACCCAAGACCACTTGGGTTCTCTGAAATCAAACAGATCAGCGGAATAGTTTCAGTCATGTATTTTTCAATCTCTAAATCTACCCAATGTAGTAGATCACATGAATTATATACCCAGGGAAATATTTTTCCTAGGTGAACGCAATTCAATGAGACGGAAGAGCCCAGGTCAACGACTGTCCCCATATGCTTGCAAAATCCACTACATGGCACAGTTCAGTTCAAGCCACAATTGTTGTACTCTTCGTTGTAGAACATTCATATTTATCCAATAAAACACCAAATTGAATAAACTAAGCTGAGCAAGATAGTTGTTGTCATGACCTCCATCCTATGCACTGATCATATGGGTTCATGCAAGGATGTGTATCTGTGTTTCATCTCGTTGTTTCATATCTATGGCTTCACTATTTTTGTGTGTGGACTCATGGAAATAGGGGGCAACTGTGGTGATATTGCCCAAATTTACAATGGAGGGCATGCACTCATGGCACTAAGACCAATGACTACCGTTTTAACCACAAATATTGTCCAATACTAAAATGTTTAAAGACTGGAATTCAAAATTCTTTATATAGTTCTTCCATTTTATGTTCAATGTTTAAAGGATTTTATGCACATTGAACAACTACTTTGGAGAGAGGAGAGACCACTTCAGTTTTCTAAAATATTTTCAAATGTCTACAAGCTTGTGATATCAAACAACCATGCATCGGAGATGCCATATTTCTACATATTTTGGATGAAGGTATGCTAATTTATATTTGGTTTTTGCCACTTTCAAAGCTTCAAACAAAGGATTGGAAATGCGAGGTAAAAGATTATAGAGCCTGCCTTGGACAGCCAGGTGACTCTGTCGAAAAGGAAGATTCACAATTGTTGGTGTCCTCTTTTAGATTTTCATCCAGGACAAAGTATTTGGAGTGCTACGCACTCAAGGGCTTGCAGTTATGTCTATATAGAAAGCAGAAGACCTTGACACCCTGCAACTTGAAGTGAAAACAAAAGACATTGTGCATCTCACAAATTGGTGATTTTACTGACTATACAGCAAGTAGGCACTTGATTTTTTTTTATTGTGGGAAAACAGACCAAATAAAAATGAAGAAGCCCACTATGAGAGAAAAAACAAGATATAAAATATAAAATCTTACTTCAAGCTCGGCTCTTGTCGTTGCTACAAACTCTCATCTCACTGAATAGACTCCTCGGCTTTTAGTCGGAGCCTTTACGCTACGCTCTTTTACTTGCATACTTCCTCCCCTTGTTTGAAACCGTGTTCCATATTTAGATCCAGCAGTAGAGACAACAAGCAACAGCATCCCTTACAGTTCATTCTGTGTCTTCTGGTGGTAACTAAGTAAATTAAGCAGTAGATTCGGCAGTAAAAAGAAAAAGCACAGTAAGCTCCTGAGTCTATATCCTAGTGCGAGTAGCAGCATCTTTGCCGGTAATAGAGCCAGCCGATCTCCCTGCAAGTTTCCATAACAATAGATCCCAAAGCAAGAGAGGAAGCATGCGTGGTAAAGGCATAAGAAGCGGAGTCAATAGAAGCAGAGGCATAAGTAGCGGGTTTCCTGGATAAATATCCATACTAAATAGAGAATACTGATACCAAACTTAAGATAAAGACTATCTACAACTTTTCTAATGTTTGAAATGGTTTCCAAAGTGGAGGAGAAAATGCCATCTGGATTTGGATTGTAAATAATAATAAGACAACCTACTCCCTGATCGAGAGTCCCAGTGAACTTTTTCTCCAAAATCATCTGGGAGAGCTTCTTTTCCACAGTATCGATGGGCAATCCAATCAATTGAGATATATGTGATATTTCAACCCTTGAATAAGGTTCAATCAATCGTTTGACTTTGTAGAGTCTTTCCAGTTAAAATCCCTGAGAATCTCAAGCTTCGATGGAGTAGCAAGATACTAATGAGGGCGACAATGGGAATTATGACACCTTTGGTCCTTTGTGGACACAAGAGAAGTCATTGTTTTCATTCTCAGATAATAACTCAGTACCAAGTACTCCTTTAATCAATATTGGTTCACCTGGTATATTTTCCAATGTAGGGTCCATGGATGATCATAACTCACACTTCAACAGTGGCTTATTTGGTTCTCGTGATAATTTTTCTAGGTTTTATTCTATAAGCAGTTTCAAAGATGCTGGGCACAGTAGAGGTTTTACCTCATTTGATGATACTGATCCATTTTCCAGTGCCGGGCCTTTCAGTTTTGGAGGACAAACACCAAGACACACATCTGATGGTTGGAGTGCATTCACCTATATGCAGATATATAGAATAGTACTCGACAACAAATTCATTTTGTTCTCCATTTCAGTGATTTCCTATTGCTAATGAAAATGACAGAATTTGGAACCAACTCAGCCCTTATTTATTTATGTTTTCTCAAACTTCTCGTTCCTTGCTCTTTCTCACCTACTTGATAGTAGAAATATCAGTAGGTTGATTAAATTCACATATTCAACATATAGTCGGAGGTTACCTAGGCGAATTCTTTTTTTCTTTCTGAAACACCTTCGACAAACTGGCTCAAACTTTGCTAGAGAGAAAACAAACTTCGAATATCAATATGCGTCACTCTATCACTTGAATAAAATTTTTGTACAAAGTGCTTGGAGTTAAGTTGTAACACTTGTTATATCCATATTTTTAGATTTTTGCACATTGATTCCATATTATAAAATCCTTGCACGGTGATTACTCATTTCCCTCCTACTTTGTTATTTCAATGTTATCCATATTTTTAGATTATTGCAAATTGCTTCCATATTATTAATTCCCTGCACAGTGATTACTCAATTCCCTCCTGCTTTGTTATTTCAATGTTAATTTATACATTGCTCTTTTTTATTTGACAGGCATGCCGGGGGCAGCTTCCAGGTGTGTTATTGGATATCGTAGGAGCCATTTCTGGTTGGATAGCCACGCTTCTTTTCATGTGGTCTCCCGTGTCACAACTGGTACAATGCTCAAACTTTAACCATATATTCAATCTATCCTGTAGATGGTAGCCCACCCCAAATTCTCCTTCAATCTAGGATTGGGCACAGTCAGTCAGACTTGTATTAAACTGAAATCATTTAGACTGAAACTATGAATTGTTGATTAATAATTTGTTATTCTTGTTTTAGGGCCTCCATGGCACACAAACAATTACACCGATTTGACATAACAGCTAAATCAGTTGCTCCTACTGAAGTGATATCAGAAGGTGGTTTTGATGCTAAGGTAAACTCAAATCCTTTTTTATTGTTTTAATTAAATATTGGACAGATTAATTAATATTTAAAATTGAATTGAAAGGCAGCCATGGAGTGGATTTATTTTGTTACACCGATCTGACATAACAGCTAAATCAGTTGCTCCTACTGAAGTGATATCATAAGGTGGTTGTGATGCTAGGGTAAACTCAAATCCTTTTAAATTGTTTTACTGAAATATTGTCCAGATTAATTAATATTTAAAATTGAATAGAAGGGTGACCATGCAGTGGATTGATTTTGTTTTGTGTTCTAATGAAATTTTGAATAAATTTATTAATGTTTATACTTTAAAAATTTTTAGAAAACTCAAGCAGAGGTTATCAACAATGCAGGGCCTGCACAAGAAAAGAAGAGGCAAAGGAGAGAATGGACATGCAGAGGTATATCAGTAACACGGCATTTTCCTGGCAATACTATACTTCATCCAACAACAAGAACAAGAGCCAGAGTTATTGCAATCCAGAATGATTTGCAACAATGCCCACAAGAGGTTGATATTTTATATATAATATCTCTATCTTCAACATAGCACTTTGCCTATCCAAAGGCTAGCCCAAATGTGTTCCGACAAGGGATGTGTTTATTAAAACAAACAAAAAAACAGTAATAATAATAAAGAACTAATCTAGATGCCCAGACCATGTGCTCATGACCTCAACCTAGAGCATGAGGGTAAAAGACCCAATCGAAACAAGGTTTTCATATCCTATTCACAATATGGCTAGGTGTATGCATCTAGTAGATTCCCATAAACAGATGTCATAGCTATTGGGAACCATCAACAGATGTCACAGCTATTGGGAATGATCAATGAAGACCAAGTCGCCTTCCAACTCCTCAACCCAAGAGGTTATTGAACAATAGAACAAATACTGAATGGTTAGACACTGTGGATAAGGACGTCAATTCCATATTTCAACTATTAAATTTATAAACAATTAAATCAAGAATCTTACAGAAAGAGCATACCTTTTAATCGAGTTTTCCATGCTTGAAATTTGAGGGAAGGTACAAATCGATTTTTCCACGCCTGAAATTTGAGGGAAGGTACTAATCGATTTTTCCACGCCTGAAATTTGAGGTCGGTTCCTTCCCTAATCTATTGTAGAAAAACTTAAGCTAGCACCTTAGACCAACTCCCGATCCCAAATACCCTTTACAAACGAGTAATATTAGGTACAAATAACAGCAACATAAGCAATAAAGAAAAAATTAACTCTGGCCTAACTTGAACCAGATCCATCATTATGTTAACAAGCCACCATAAATGAATTGGCCAACGTATGCGTTCGGCTCTATTCTCAGAGACCTCCCTCTCATCGGCTTATCCTTCTACACAATATGTCAAGGGCAAAAACTATTATAAATATAAAAACATTCGTTCTCTCCACAATACAGAAAAGACGAGGTTATCCAGAGTCGACGCTCTCCACTCTCATGCAAAGATCTCATTATCATTAGGAACTCAGAGATTAGTTTAAATATAGATTTGGGAGTCCTCCCTTCCTCTTAATGCACACTCAACAAGACTAACTTATACGTTACAGGGTTTGGCTCTCTTCAAAGAGAGATTGACCCTCTCTTTCTTAGCGTGGAAACTGGGAAACATAAAATAGTATGACTGTAAAAGAACAACCGTACTAACTTGGCTGAAGAAAACGATGGCCTCTATTATTTATTAAAGTTTCATGCCAAACAAACCAATCGATATAAAAATAATTTAAATGTGCAAGTCTCAAGCCAATCTCACAAATGAGCCCAAATTGATACATACACATCATGAGCCTATACTCAGTGGCAAACACTCTGAATTAAATACAACCATAAATTATATGTGAAACCCTAACTAACCACTTACATCAATCCAAATGCCATGCACTAGGTCGAAGAGAGAGCCCACATGTTGAGAACCTATGGGAGAATTCTGGGGCTTGGAGTGTGCTATGTGCATGTTTCCCTCTGGGATATCATGTGTCCATATTGGGAAACCCTCCTTCAAAAAATAGGAAACATGGTTTGTTCTAATGAGCCATACCTCCAAGTGCTAGGTTTGGAAAACTCCCATTACCAAAGCTGTGAGCGCCCATGCCAAGCTCCAGCCATGAGCACCCATGTTGAGCACCAACCGCAAGCACTAGTCTAAGTGCCATGCGTCCAAGCTAGGCACGAAGTCCCATTGTTGAGAGAGGGCCACATTCAAGCTCATTCGTGTGCATTTGCAAGAACCGATACCCTAGTTTGCGATAGCAAACATTCGCTTAAGCTTCAGAGCTCGGCTCACCATGGATGAGTAATAACAGATAGTTTTTCACCAAATAGAGCCTAAAAGATCAGAAAGTCGTCGATGCGCGGTTCGGTGTGGTGGTAGTTGAGTGATTGAACGCAGATCCTTCTACGATGGGACATTGACGGAAGGCCCCATAACTTGAGGACCACGCTATCTGCGGGATCTCTATACTGAAGTAAGACACCAAAATAGGAGACCGACCACTAAAAATAGCAGGAGGACGGGATATTAACCGTCAAAAGCTGAGTGAACGCACATGTCGTGATTTCATTCGTTTTATAGACGAAGAATCTATCAACAGGAGCAAGGATTATCCTCGCAGAAAGAACGCCTTACGGTGTAATTATAAGAACTAGCAATTGCCCAAGAATGTGCAATAATACGCCGATAAGTTGTTGTTGGACAGTGAAAAAGATTGAAAATGAAAATTAAAGTTGACTTGATTTTTTTTGGGGGGAAATCAAAATGAAAAAGTGATAGCATAAAGTTTGGTGTAGACATGGAGGGCCAACTGTAGAAATCCTATCACAAATATGCACATGAATATTTACATCACAAATAAAGAGGTAAATACATTTTTTTTATGGAATCAATTCCCAGAAATTAAGATTTGTTGGTGTTATTAATGAATTGTTTATATTTATCAAGTTTGAAGAGTTATTTTTTATCATTTCATGTAAGCCTTAGTGTTTTTCTTTTTTTTAATATTTGCTTATAAATTAACTACTTTATTGTTATAATGATTAATGTTTACATGATTTGCCTTTTTGAAGTGATTATAATAGATTTGTTAAAATGTAGTAGGTTAAGTTTATATTTGATGAAAAATGTTGTATTAAAATTGAATATATTCATTGTGGGGTTAGACTATTAATTTTATTTATATTATTATTAAAATTTATAAAAAATAAATATAACTAAAAAATATTTATTAAAATGTAGTATATTCATAATTATAAATTATTATTATAATTTTAATATATATATATATATATATATATATATATATATAAACTATTTATTTAAATATTTATAAGAGTCTAAAAATTATCAAATAATTAGTAATCCATATTATAAATAATGTGACAATTAAAAATTTAAAATAAAAACAAGATTTATTTTTAAATATCACACCAAAACAAAAATTTCTTTATGTGCAAAATAAAACTCAACCCTAGAGTCCCGACTTTATGCAACAGTAAATTCACCAACTCAATTTTAAAGTATATTCATTAGTCCCCACTAATAACCGGCATTTAGAATAAGTAATAATCCAATCTTAACCAATCAAGGGTCCATGCAACAAATGCCATCAAAATCATATTGCTGCAAACATTCAACATGATATTTTCTCTTCATTTGCTGTGAAAATTTGGATTTCTATATGACATGGGTTTATGTTTTCTCTCAGAAACCTATAAGTGTTCTCTACATATCAGAATATCATAATATTAAATATCATAAACTTGCAAGTTTATTGTCTAAAAATTGGGTTGGGACCATTTTCTAGAAATTGGGTATACACATTAGCATAAAATTCAGTTGAGTTTAATAAGATTGTACTAACCAAGAGAGAAATGTTGGATTAGAAGTTCAACAAAACTAAGATGAAGATCGAAGATTCAGTAATATCTAGAGAAGTATACTATGTTAATTCTGGACAAGAAGTTATAATGATGTAAATTTGGCAGGCCCTTTTTAATTGTATATGATTCATGATTTAAAATGTATCATGCCTCTATAACTGACTAAAGGAGAAGTGTACTCTATAGTTTAAAGTGTAAAGTGTGAGATTTATGTGTATCACATCACTGTAACTATATCCATTTTTAAATAAAAGATAGATTCATCAATCTATGTTAATTTAAGATAACTTTTAAGCTATTAAGTTTATACTTATTTTTTCCTATTATTATTATCAAATAAATTGATAAAATTCAATTTAAATATGTATTTAAAAAAATTCAAATATATTTTATGATGTGAAGCAAATTGCAAAGCTGGGGTTCTATGGTCATTAATAATTTGTGAGATTTATGTGTATCACATCACTGTAACTATATCCATTTTTAAATAAAAGATAGATTCATCAATCTATGTTAATTTAAGAGTTATTAAGTTTATACCTATTTTCCCCTATTATTATTAATAAATAAATTGATAAAATTCAATTTAAATATATATTTAAAAAAATTCAAATATATTTTATGGCATGAAGCAAATTGCAAAGTTGGGGTTCTATAGTGATTAATAATGGCTTATTTTTCAATGCCTAATTGCAAATGTCTTTATTTCGTGAGGTTGAGCGCAGATTCTTTTTCAAGTTTATACCTATTTTCTCCTATTATTATTAATAAATAAATTGATAAATTCAATTTAAATATATATTTAAAAAAATTCAAATATATTTTATGGCGTGAAGCAAATTGCAAAGTTGGGGTTCGATAGTGATTAATATGGCTTATCTTTCAATGTATAATTGCAAATGTCTTTATTTCGTGAGGTTGAGTGCAGATTCTTTTTTCAGGAGTTTGAGATAGGTGTTTGATCTTAAGATCTCTTATCTAATTGTTGTATAATTTATTCTCCGACACAATTAGTACATAATCTTCTGGTGAATTGTTTAGTGCAGCCGGAAAAGCTTAAGGTATGTACATTTGCATAAAATAAGTAAGCTTGTTCTATATCTTCCATGATAGTAATAGAAAGGGCATGGACAATGTAAAATAAAAATAAAAACTTAAGTATGGATAAACTCAGAATTAAACATAGGCCATTTTGACACTTCATTATAAAAAAAAACAGAAAACAAAAGAAAAATAATTCTGTGTAGTCACTGATAATACTTATTTTATTGTATTTCAACAAATAAATTGTATTTTAAAAAAAACATATTCATCCATGATGGTAATAGAAAGGGCATGGACAATGCAAAATAAAACGAAAAACTTAAGTATGGGATGAACTCAGAATGAAACATAGGCCATTTTGACATTTTAATATAGGAAAAGAAAATTGAGTGAAACCATAGGCCATTTTGACACTTCATTATAAAACAAAACAGAAAATAGAAGAAGAAAAAATTATGTGTAGTCACTGATAATACTATATTTCTTTGTATTTCAACAAATAAATTGTATTTTAACAAAAACATATTCAGCCATATTTCTCTAATCTTCAGTAACTCATCATTGTTTGTGTCCAAAATATTCCCCTTAAAGCGGATATAACAACTTCAAAACAAAGCCGTTATAATGTTCAAACAAATAAAAATTATTGTAGAGACATCATTTAGGGATTTTCACATGTACCCAGGTATGAACAGGTATCGCCATAATAGAAGATTTAATGTATCCAATGTGATGCAATGGCCAATATTTGCAAGGTGATGCAGTGCTGCATTACAATGGCATCAATAATGTATCTGGATGTCTCTATTCAGGTGAACTTTCTCATTGAGAGGTTGTTTACTTAAGTGAAAATTTAGAACTTCAAGATAGTTCATATATGTCAATGAATGAAAAAGATTGGAAACTGTAATTTTGTAAAAAAATATATCGAAACCTATGTTGAAATTTATGATATCGATTCTTTGTGGAAATGCATAGAAGAGTTAAACAAGTGTTGATTGAGTGTTTTTTGATGAACAAAGTAAGTCAACATAACTGAAAAATGAAATCAAAAAGGATATAGCACATTACTGCTGCCATAAAAGCACACATTCACATGATAACCAGCAAATTTTCAGTTGAAGTTGGTCGTGTTAAAAGGGAACGTTAACATTAGATAACAGTTTGGGTTTGTCTTTTGCATGTCTTCATATCTTTTGGAATATCTCTTCATCTTTTATGATCGTTGTGAGAAGAGCCAACAAACACGGTATTCTTGTTTGCATCTGGCATGATTAACCCTGCTCTACAAGAGGGGCAGGATACGTCTCTAGGGATTTCAACCTTGGCGGGAGGAGGGTGTTTCATTTGTTTAACCAACCCCCTTTTGACACTGTTGTACAAGATATTGTGGCCTCTTCATTAGTTTTGTTTCGTATTTCTATAATTACTTGGTTCTCTTGTGGCCTCTTCATTAGTTTTGTTTCATATTTCTATAAGTACTTGGTTCTCCTATTACTGTGTTCGGTTCGAGGGTTTTCCTCCACTAAAAAATGTGTTTCTGGCGGCTAGGGTATTTCTGCATTGGTGTTCCCTCTACGATATCTCACTCATTTTGGTTGGGGGCCTGATAGAAAATAGGGTTGGAAGATGACATTGTTCTTAGTGTTCTTCCTACATAACTCTCCACCTAGGGAGAGAAAAGGGCGGGTATGATAGATGACTTGAAATGGACGAACCCACCTGACGTTTGTTCTGGTAGCGAAGAGATGAAATAAAATGCGTGCGTTCTATGGAATAGTCTCTCCACTAATTAATCAAATCAAATTTCACCAACTCCCAAAATTTATGAAAGAACTCGGCTGGAGAGTCATCAAGGCCTAGAGTTTTATCTTATTTCATTGAAAACATTGCATTCCAGAATATTAACAACAAAATCTTCTTCCAAGACTTAAACATCAAAATCAAATTCAGAACCATCATCATCATTCTTAGGTTGAGCAAGTTACCCCACACCAAAGAAGGCCAATTTGATTGCTCTTATCATTTCTGGGTACAAAGGAATTGTCTTCAAACTCTCTTCAATGTGGCTTATCGTCTTACCTTGCTCATGCAGGTCCCACATAATTTTATCCTTCACCCACCAACCAACATAGAAACAAATACTCAGACCAATTGCAATAACTAAACCTACAATACACGAAGATTATAAAACCAATAATAATTAGTTACCATGACAGAATTCTAAGGAAGAGTGGGAAGCAGAAACTCGAAGAGTTCACAGGCTCTGAGATGTTCGATCACCTATGGATCACTATCACAGTCTATTATGGTGAGATCAAAATAAAACACAATCACATTTTTGTTATTGATCTCCATGGCACAACCCAAAATTCAATGAAAAATGAAATTCAATGTAAAGCTACTAGGGATAGGGATATTCCCAGTGGGCTTAATATATAGGGGTTGGGAGTGAAATGGACATCAAAAACCTTTTGCTTGAAAACAACTTAAAATAACTCTATTTCTAGAATGTAATTTGCCTAAATAATTGCAAATATTGACCAAAATGAATCTTGGAAAAGTTGTAAACCTTGGGCGAAATCCTTCACAAAATGGAAATTTTTCATGATTCGGAAAGGTCGTTGTTTCTGTCAAGCTGGTCGCCTCAATCGTCTACCCTTCCACCGCCAGCACCTTCAAATGTTATTTACATGCAATATTGTCCAGTCGATGGCATGCACTAAGACATAAATAAACAAAAAAAATCAATTCCAATCTAAAACAAAAGAGAAACCAGAAAATTGTATTCCGATGTGCTAGGAAATAACAATATAATATGAAAGATCTGACAAATTTATGTGCTCATAAGAGATACACACCCAGAAAATGTAGATTTTAATGAACAGTAACAAAAAAAATAGTATTGACAACAATTAAAAATTAATCACAGAGTTGCAGCTGCTAATATCATGCACTAAAGAAAAACAATGCTTTGTTCAGAAAGAAAAAGACGACTCTGTCATCATTATTATTTCAGAAAACATGAATATAATAACAAAGTATTCTATAACAAAATCCTGCTCACTCAGAAATGGCAGAACAGAACGGTGCCCACTCAGAAAAGACAAAACAGAATGTTGCCCACTCAGAAAAGACGGAACAAGGTCCTGGAACAGCAACAGTATTGACACAAATAAAAACTCTTCTCTCTTACGGATGGTCACACACTTCTTAAATAGGGAATAGATGGCCTAACGAAATAAAACAGCGCAGCTTAGAAGGAAAAACGTGGCAGTTGCTAAACAACAGATGGCAGAGTCAGTTACACAGTTGGAGATGATGAGATGAATGAATGCCGAAAACTCAAGCATCATGTTTTTCATAATATACAAAACACTAAAAGTATTCGATTCAACATCTTTTAGAGTTCTCGGGATCATTTTTGGCGATTCCACGGTTTCCATAATTCTCACCATTTTCTCCCATGACTTCCAAAATTATGGTTGTTTTCTCTAATAATTCCATGGATTACAAAATTCTTAGACTCTTTTCTCCGGTCTCATTCCACCGGAAACGACCACTTTCCGTACTTTTATGATCTATATTACGATTCATATAGACAGATTTGTCTCAATTCCATGACTTCAAGTATTATCGGACTCGTTTCTTGGGTCTATACCGATCTATACACAGTAGAAAACCTAAGGTCGGATGTAAATCATATACACCAGATGTTGCAACAAATGGCACTCATCCTACCTACCTATATTTATACATGTGTTTCTTACAAATGATCTTCTTGCCCTAATAATCTTGTAAAACAGTGTCAAAAGGGGACTGGTTAAACAAATGAAACAAGGGTATGAAATACCCTCCTCTCCTCCCGCCAAGGTTAAAATCCCTAGAGACGTATCTTGCCCCTCTTGTAGAGCAGGGTTGATCATGCCAGATGCAAACAAGACTACCATGTTTGTTGGCTCTTCTCACAACGATCACAAAAGATGAAGAGATATTCCAAAAGATATGAAGACAGGAAAAATCCTTCGACTTGAGCACTCCCCGCTGAAGCTTCCTCCTGCATTTTAAACCCTAGAATCCTACGTAGCCTGGATTTAGCCAAAAATATCATAGATTGTACTTCGAAATGCTCCTCAATGGGGCTCGAAAGATCAACAAGTAATGACAACAATACAAGGAGGGAACCTAAAGTATTTCCTACCTAACCAATCTAAACATTTGGAAGTCATCAGTATCTACTTCATTTGGATCCCAGAGCTCAAGAAAATCTAATGGAATGCCCGAAGTTATTCTTCTCTATATTCAATTGGTAAACCTGCTTTGCTCCAAGCATACAAGCCACCTTCTAAATGTAAAAGAGTTGTGAAACCACCAAATGCTAACAAATATGCAACCATTAGAGACCTACAGGAAATAATTTATTGTCAGATGTTGAAATTAAGTTTTGAAATTATCGAAATCTAACATCCATAAATATATTACATGACGTTGAAGTAGGAGAGAATATGACTGTCAGATTGAGAGCAACAATAGCTATTTAAGACCTGTCGTGCACAACTACCTACAAAAATTTTGAATGGCAGTGAACAAGTGACGCAAAATGGATGGAACTGGCGGCTAAATGCCAAACAATAATAATAATAGCAAAAACTCTCACAATCTCGGCACTAACCGGCAGGGAAGTTAGATCAGAAAATCCATCAAACAGAGCAACAACAACAACAACGTTATTCAACAGCAACAACAGGCGAGCAAGCAGCTGAAGGAGCTTCATTCTCAGGATAAATCACCCCCTCTGAGTCTAGTCCAAAGGAGTGTAGACAGGAAAGCTTTAACCCGCTATATATTATATAGCTACCACCATTCCAAGTTGACACCAGACGATAGAGATAAGCCCCCCTTCACAACATGCCTAAGAGAGGATAAGTCCCCCAAGTTCCTACCAGACGAGAGAATATATTTATTGAGGTCAAGTTGCCACCAAATGAGAGAGTGTAGCACCTGGACAGAGCTTAGTTGAGCAAGCAGCTGCTCACCGGCTCGCTGCTACTGGAGCCCTACCAAAGGCCACCTCCGTTGGTTTCCACCCCTAATCCTCCCAACTCCCGTCTGCAGAAAATATGCCTTCTTCCATTGGATGCCCTCAACCCTACATCGTTCTACAAAAGAGGAGAAGCAATAGGAGGAGGGTCAATGCTCAAGAACTTACCCTACTTTTCTCCCCTACCGCCACTGACACCAGGAGACTTCGGATGGACCACTGAGTCCCCTATTTCCCTTTACATGCGATATCTTCAACAACCCATGCCCAAAACCTTGTCTTCTCGCTCGCCCCCTGTCACCGGACCGTTGGGAGGTTCACAACACCCACCGCTGATAAATAGTTTGAAAGGAATATATGCAGGGAACAGAGCGAGCAGATACATGGTATCAGTGGTCTAGCAAGAAACTCAGTATGGAGGGAAGCAAGTGGTAAAACCCGAGCGAGCGGATGTAAGAAAATCCAAAACCCTGCAACATGGAAAATGGAAAACGGAGCAGACGCGTGGGGCAGGATGGTGGACGCATGTTGATTGCTGGTTGGGCGGGACAAAAGACGCATGTGAAACATTGATTTGTCGGAGGGACGACGAAAAGCTACAATGCTTTTCAAAACGCCCTCCGGAAAAAAACACCTATCAGCGTAATTAGTGGAATATAGTAGAATATAATTCCAACTTTGGCATACTATAATTCTTACTTTGGCCTGTACTTAAAAAACAACGATACCACATTATATTCTTATGCTTATGTTTCCTTTCATATCTTATGTTTCCTTTCATATATAGAGAGAATATTGCAAAGGAATATGAGGGCTTTTTCTAAGCGTCATCATCCATTATTTTCTTGGATATCACCTTTCATATACATTCAAAACGGTAACTACATTTTTCTATACCTAACAAAAAGAAAAAGGAAATTGGAAAACTTGTAGAATTGAATGTATAAGGTAATTTGTTTTTTCCTTAACAACTTTTTAATATTAATGGTTTATTTTATCTTAATATCGAATAATATTTTTTTTTTAAATGTGATTCACCGTTTGTTAAAGGGCTAGTCCATCGGAAGAATGCCAACACCTGCTATTCCGCTATTCCAGCTAGAGAATCAAGATATGGCAAGAAATACAATCTTACAATAGGGGCTCAACAAAAGCAGCATATCACTTATGAGAATTGAATTTGGTGAGGACGATAACAATCTCCCAACCATTCAAACTACAACCAAAGAATAATATCAAATAATATTAAATATTTATTGTATTTTATTCTATATTTTATTCAATTCAATGATAACAAATGGTCACAAAACAATTTGTTCTTTTAAAATACGGATTAATATTAAATTGAGAAACCGATGGTTTGAGTAGCTGGAATGAGTATATGCTCAATGGAAAGATGGTTAAAGTTTGTCAGTGTATTTCCAAATTCCAAAGTGAAAGTTAAGGGAATATAATGTTGATATTTAAATGATTATAAAGACTCCACCGGCTTAGCTGCGGTATGTGATACCATATTTGTCCATAGGTTTTGTGCTTAATGCAATATCTAAATGATAAATTTATATCCATGTCATTAATGAATTATGTTATCGTTTTATCATGTTTAATACAAAAGCAAAGCGAAATTGTCTTCATTGCATTATTTTTATCATAATGAATTAATTATTCGGTGCATTGTAATCATTGTAGATCTCAAATCTTGTTGAAGGGTTGCAGATTCAATGAGAGATGTGTAGAGTCAACAAATTTTAAGAACATTTGTAGAAATTCAAATAATTATGGGTTTAATGGTCACGAAAGTTTTGATATTTGAAAGATTTAAATGGAGACTTGCCTTGCTGATCAATAAATGTGGTTTTTAATCATTTACTAAGACATAAGTGGCTTAGATGATTGGAATCAGAATGACAAGAAGTCTTGACTCGGGATCATTTTCAACTTCGTTGTTGTTCGTCATAGTGTTGGGTTCACAAGTTTAACTCATTAAGAAAGTGTTATACATTCTTCTGAGAATGTATTAAGAAGAAGTACCTTGCAAGTTTTTGGCTCTATGACAGGCCCAGGGTCCACATAAGGTGTTCAACACAAGCTCGATGTGCTCTAGTGTGTAAGTATATTCAATCTTCCAAAGGAAGGAGGCCTCACCTAAGGTGCATATGATAGGTTTTATGTTAATAATGAGCAAAGTATTAAATATTTAATGGGGGTGTGTATTCTATTCGTTATATATTAATCACATTCATTCAAACTATCAAAACTAAAGGCATGCATAGTAAAGACAAAAATATATAGATCATCGAGAATACATATCAAACATACATACATGAGCATAACAATGCTCCATTATATTATCTTGTGTATTATTACATAACAAGTCATGCATGTAACTCATAATAGATTGAGTGTAACTCTTCATAACTAACTCAAGGAATCATCATCCCTTTTACACTCATTATAACCCCCCCCCCCACACACACATATATATAGCCTGATGGGTTATCTCAAGTGGTTGAGAGCTGTGAATTGTAAGCAAAAGGTCTCGAGGTCAAATCCTCAGGTGGTTATGCATAGATATATAAGGGCCTCACTTGATGGTCCCAAGATTAGGCTCCGTAATCAGAGTCAGTGGGATGAGGCCACTTCAGGTGGGCCCCCTGTGAATTCTTCCAAGGAAAATTTTAGAGGCGAAATTTAGCCCATGGGCTATTTTTTCATTTTTTTTCCAAAAAAAGATTTTCTAATTTGCATTTTTTGAATCCCTGGTTCGCCCAATTTTTATGGGGTAAAATTTTTTCACTCTAAAAATTGTCAAATTATTATATAAACTAGATAAAATCCTCGAAAATTGAAATATTTCAAAAAATATATATCACCAAATATTTTATAGTTGGCATTTAAAGAATTGGTAAGATTCGCCAATGTTTATATACTTTTAAATCAGTATGGATCCTTAAAATTTTCCCTGAATTCTTCCCATGGACATAGCAACTCCTCTCCAGGGTTGTGAACTATATATATATATATATATATACCCAGACTTCTGCAACTTCTAGTCATGTGTGGATTCATCTTTTGTTGAACGCTTCTCTATTCTAGTACGTAGACAAAACTCGACCACAAAATCCCCATGTCATACCTTCCAACTAGTCCCCAAGGTTGTATTCACATCCTACTACTCAAAAAGGAGTTCTAGTTCAAGGAATTATCTTATAGTAGCATCCATGAATCTGTTGAACTCATCAAACATAAGCTTCCAGTCCTTAATGGCATCTTGGGTTTTCTAGGTGCATTTTCCTATGATTGTGTCTTTAATAGATTACTCTTGGCATATGTTCTCAATTATTGTAATCAACTCGACATAGGCTTATAACTTCATTTCCTTTCCTACCATGAATTGAGAGTGGACTTTATATAATAACTCCCTATGTAGGTTCCCCAACTTCTTGTTCTTGTACTCCAGAGCATTTTGTTGCAACCCAATATTATGTGTTTCCTTCATTTTGTCCTCTTTTTTAGATTCAATGGCCTCAACATAGACCTGGTCAAATTGCTCCTTCGGATGTTCTATCTCGTGCTAAGTCATTTACTCATGTAACACTAGGATGTCACTATGTCATTGAAACTTCACCCATAATGCTTGACACTTGAGGCAAAGGCATTCTAATTTATCAAAATATGTGTGGGATTTAGTAACTATAGGATCATTAAATAGAATTATAATTTCCTATGGGTCTTAGCCTCGTTGGTTGTTTGTCACTACATCTTCCTATTTCTTTTCCTCATCTTTTCTCATCTCCACTTCTATTGACTACAACAACCCATTTCTATTGTTTATGACCTGACATAGGGTTGTTGTGGCCTTATTTATGATTCTTCCTTTGTACTATGGACACTTGAAATCCTTGAGCAGGTAATCACTTATGTGAATTGAGATCATAGTTCCTCCACTTTTGAAGCTATATCATGTACTTCTACTCCTCATGCTATTACATCAATAGGTTTCTTCATTAATATCTCTAGTGTTCCAACCCTTAATTTTTATTACTTATCCAATCCTATGTTGTGCTCTTCTCCTTGCTTAATCTAGTCAGACTCACTATTTGCAACCTATTCTCCCTAAAGATGCATAGACTCCTTTTATTATTTTTCTCCTCTAGCTAATATTCAATCGCATCAGCTATATCTATAAATCCCTTGGTTAGTCCTCCTTGTTCATGAACTAGCATATGGTCCCAGGACTAGAGTATGTGATTAACTTGTTAAAGGAGGGTGGACCCATCTTCTTTAGATATATATAATGTTATACCTAGACTGTGTCTCCCTCTTAGACTTCTTCTACAGTAATATCCCTTAACCTTTATTTTTTTCTATAAGCAAATTCAATGGTTTCCTTGCATGTTCTTATGTTAACTCATGTTTAATATTGGTGATTGTTTTTCCTACTGAAAATGAGGTTCTCCTCTTCCTTAGTGATCATGGTGGGGACATATCCACTATAAATTCTTTGATTGTTACTCACACATATACTTCTTCTTGTTGAGTCTTCTTCTCAGATAGATTAATGAACCATGTATATGCAAGGAGTGGAACATCTTCTTCTTCTTCTTTTGTCCCTTGGAGGCCTTGGCCAACTCATCTAAATTTGACTAATCTCATGAATTCCTAGGGATTGTGATAATCTGTAGGGATCTAGCAACTGTAACAAACTCACAATCTAACTCTCAATATTATTTGCAAAGAAGAAGAAGCATGCATTCAATAATCACTCACAAACACATAATAATGGACAATGTCGATATCATATAATGAATAATGAATGTAGAGAATGTATTACAATGAACTACAAAGCAGCATGATATAGGATTCGAATTAGCCAAGTAGGGTATTCGAATCTTTGATCTCGGAGTCTAGCATGAATAACTATAGATACATCATCCAGTCGGTAGTATTAGTCATAAATGGTAATAGTCAGTCAAGTGTGTCTAACTGAGTCTAACAGAACCATCTAAGCATAAATCAGGGAATGGAGACTCCAAGGAGGGCGCATGAGGTTGTCAAATAATCAAGTGGAACTACAGAACTAGCTAACTAGAAGCTACAAGCAGTCAGAATGAGCAATCAGTGGAAGAACTACTCAATCAATGCACTAACTGAATGAAAACTCCTGGTAGGTGAGTGAAGGCACTCTAACTGACAATGGTAGGTGAGAAAGGCGCACTTTCTAAGCAGATAAGTCAAGGAGGGCACATTAGGTAGGTAGGATTCCAAATGAGGGCTAAAGACAGGCTCTAGAGATTTAGAAGCAAGCTCTAGGTGCTGGGGAGACAACCATGATGATGACTGGATGCATGCAGCATGCAGATTTGCATGCAAGCATGCAAAACACAAAAATGATGGTGTGAATATTCCAACACCCCCCCGCAAGCTATACTGTGAGAAAATATCTGAAAAATAAGAAATAGAGCCCTGGTGACTAAGACCAAAGGTCACCCCGTACAATCAATCTAGATAAAATAAGTGAGGAAAGAGGGAAAACCCAGTGGGAAGAAATCCCTCCCTCAAAATAGACTGAAGGATGCTAATGAAGCATATCATCTCTCACCCCAAGAAGTGATCTAAGGTAAGTGAACCTCTTCACCGTGAAGGTCTTGGTGAAAATTTCTGCAATCTGCTCTTCCATCGGAAGGTAGAGCAGTGAAATGATCTGATCATGCACTAATCCTCTGATGTAATGCATGTGTATCTCAATGTGTTTGGTTCTCTATCTCAGAACTAGATCTATGGAAATCCTGATGGCACTCTAATTGTCACAATAGATGATAGGTGGAGTACTGAAAATAATCCCAAACTCTGATAAGATGCCCCTCAACCAAATGCACTATGTGGCTGCATTTACAGCAACTCTGTATTCGGCCTCTGCTAAAGAAA
The DNA here is from genome assembly GCA_027924585.1 of Larix kaempferi. Classification (NCBI taxonomy): domain Eukaryota; kingdom Viridiplantae; phylum Streptophyta; class Pinopsida; order Pinales; family Pinaceae; genus Larix; species Larix kaempferi. Next base: position 9,515,175 of record BSBM01000236.1, on the reverse strand, counting down.
GAGCTAAACCAGTCTACTTTTTGCTCGACCAACATATAGGTCCAGATCCGATCATGAAGACAAAACCAGATGTAGACTTCTGATCTGAGCTATCTCCAGCCCAATCAGAATGAGTATATCCAACTAGGTTCAAAGGACACCCAGCTGAGTAGTGAAGGCCATGAGTCTTGGTACCTTGTACATAGTGCAAAATCCTCTTTGTTTCCTTCCAGTGAAGCTCATGAGGCTTATGCATGTATCTGGAGACAGCACTAACTGCATAGGATAGTGTTATACATCAATATTACACACTAAACCCTAGTGTCGCACACTTACACCAAGTGACCTAAACGACACTTCCCCTTAATGATCATCTAGACACCTAGGAGTGAAGTCTATTTCCTGAATACCGAAGACAACATCTTACCTACCACATGTCACCCAAACTAACCCAATATGTAGGAATTATCGCGCTTTGCACATCTATTGGGGTGTGATAATTAGGGTTACTGCACTATGCTCCTACCCTGGGGCGTGATAATGCCGCGTTATGCTTAGACCCAAGGGTGCAATAATCTTGTTTTAGCCTTTTTTCCATGGATCTTGGATCTTAAATTTCGAGAGATCTTCTTGGAATTACCAGCCTTGATTCGATCCCAACTCCTCTCTCTGTTTAGTAGGCCTCATCTACTAAACACTCTTTAGATCCATTTTACTCTCCTTTTGGTTAACCCTTCCAAACACTATAAAAGAGAGGCCTTCCATGGGCCAAGGGGAGGACTTTTGGGGCATCCAACCTATGATCTTGAGCCTTTTGCAGAGATATCTAGAGGAAGGACTTGGATCTGAAGTGGGCTTGGACATAAAGCAACCTTTGTAAAAATATTCAAGTTGTAATAAAGTTAACTTGCCTTATTTCCCAACTCATGTGTGTTAATTACATTTCAATTTCATGATTTGTATCTATATGGATTTGGATTCTAACTTGTGATTCAGGGATATTGGAGGATTGTATATGCTTGTGTATTGTTTGATCTCAACAAGTTCATCGCAAGGACTTCGGGATCGGAACGACGAGCGGGACAAAACTTCAAGAGTGAAGGTGAGTTACTTTCTCTCATTCTCTTCAATACAGAAACTCTGAAATACTTGTTTAATCTAGGAAACAAGATCACATTTGTTTCATTTTTGTCTTAGTATAGAGTTAGTCTTTCTTGCTTTATCCTAAAAGGGCTTCTTCTTACCCGTAGGAAGAAATCTCTACAACAAAAACTGGCGACTCCGCTGGTTTGAACCCCTTTTGTTTGAGTTATTTTACTTTGATCCATTTTTTATTGTGAATTTTCTCTTCTTTCAAACCAGTTGTGAAAGTTTGTTTCTTTGACCTCCATTCACTCTCCTCCCCTCTGCATCAGACCTTTTTCGATGATCAGTGAGTCCTATGGGTTGGAAAACCTTTGAAAAGCCAACAACTTTTCTCAAATTCCCGCCCTTTTCCTCTTTCTGAGAATTATCGCACCCCTACCATTTCTTACAGAGCGATAATTACCAGCTTATCGCTACCCACACTCTTTTTAGGACACGATAATTCATAATTATCGCTACCCACACTCTTTTTAGGACGTGATAATTAATCATTATCGCGCCTTGCCGGATTACATCCACGCGATAATCTCTGCAAGAAGGATTGTTTCTCAGCTTGCTTGGTTACTTTCCGTCAATTTTTTATTCCTCTGCTTTTGGTTGTTGCTCTGATATTTATCATACCTTTGTAACCTGCTCAGCTGTAGTACAGTACTTGCATTTTTAAGCGAAATGGGTTCTATTTTTTAAAAAAAAAATCCCCCTCATGGCCACAGGGGCCATGAATCATGCATCCTATAGTCGTTTTGACCCATCTCAAGGTTTTGAGATCATTTTTGGTTTGGTGTGATTGGCTTGTTTTAAAGACTCAAAAGTGTAGGATATCCATGTCTTTTTTAGACTCGTTTCCTCGGGTTATGCATCTTGTTTGCTTTACATGGTAAGCTATCTAATGATTATTGGAAAATACATGATGAGTTAGACATGATTATTAAGTGCTTTTCTTTGTCTTGCATTTGATTGGAAACGTTTGTGGAATCCTTCTTTCCGTAGCTTATATGTGTCTTTTTCGAAGTGTAAAAAGATAGGGAATGGATTAGAATTATTGCATTTGGTGGATTTTGAGCCTTTCTTGAGTGCCTTTGAGTTGTTTGGGTGCTTGTCATTTTTCTTTGGGATTATCTAAATGATTAAAGAGTGTTGTAGATATTCTCTCACTTTCTGTATACAGTCGTGAAAATCGTTTAGTTAGCAATTTCCATTTTTGATACATGCATTTGAAAATTGAAAGTGCTTCATTATTTTGTCTTATACATTGTTAAGATTAGTTGCATCTTTCATTTTCTTTGCACTTTTTAGCTGATGATTGCAGAAAGCTAGAGTTATTGCACTCTAGGAACAAATTCTTCTTTTCGCTACTACTTAAGTACTTTTGGTTTGAAAGAAATAAAAATCTCTCCTTTCCTTAAGTAGTTTTCATTGAAAAGGAAAGGAAAATGTGCATTATCATGTAGTTGAGGATTGCATTATTTTTACATTTATGTACTCACCTCATGCATCCACCTAACCGTACAAGATAAAATTAACGCTATCTTAGGTTAAAATCATTTAGTAACTATCTGTAAGTTAGAGACGTGTTCTGGCGTCTTTAAGCGTGACAACTATCGTTATTTTCCAACACTGTATTCTGTGGGTATTGTAGTCTTCCACGTACTTATCCATATATCAAAGCTCTTTCACATACCCACCAAGTACTTCGCGTACTTACCATATATCGAAAGGTGTTTCACGTACTCGGTAGTATATAGGAAGGTCTCGTGCTGTATGGTTGTGCATTAGACAGCATCACTACGGATTTGAGCTCCCACGTACCTTGCGTATATCGGGAGACACCATTAGGATTCCTGTGACCAGCTGAGCTAACCATTTGGCCGTCTTGGCATCGCAATACACCGAGAACATCACTCAAGGAGATTACTACGTACGTACTTTCCAGGTAGTCAGGTATTCAGGAAAGGGTACAGTCCCAATCCTCCTTGTCGCGTTTTACTGTTGAACCCTGCGGTATATAGCGAGTTGTGAAGCCTTGATAATCCTGTGAGGATCCTGACTTTTCATCCACTCCTATTCACACAGTTTGCTTGTTGCTTTTAGACTTGAGTAGTGTTTGAATTGTGTGGTACTTTAGAGACTCTTAGGGGGTTCAAATATGGAAGATTCTTCCGGGACTACCAACCAAGGTGCCCCTTTCCAGGGTGTGCCATTTTTTATTCCCCCTTGTGGCATTGTTGGTCCTCCCCTTATGGCTACGTTGAGTCTTCCTAGATTGACGATAGGATTACCAATATGGTTATTCTCCAATCCAGTTACACCAAATGCACCAATTGTGTTGGACCTAGGTCCTTCATCACATGAGCCTCAATCTCATGATGACCCTTCTCCTTCTTCCTCGAAAATTGAATCGGCTTCCCTCTCTTCCTATTCTCCTACTGAAAACTCTGAAGTTAGTAAGAAGGCAAGTGAGAAGAAGAAGAAAGGGAAAACTAAGAAGAAGAACACCAAGTAGAAGGTCACAATCCCAACCTCTGATCATCATGCTGGGAACATTGATACATCTGTTTCGAATTTGCGTAAACCAAAATTCCTTTGCAAACTTTGTGAAGGGTCCCATTTTATTAAGAGATGCCCTGGTATTCCAAGGTCTTAGAAATATGGTCGCATTCTGAACAACCCTCGTCATCAGTCTCTGGACATCATTATGATGATACCCCATCAACTAGTGACATTGTAGTTAAGGGTCGGAAGGGTAGAGCTGCAGACCCTTGTTGGTTATGCAAGGGCATGCACCGTACTTACGTTTGTCCTCATATGGATGAATCTTCACAATTGTTGGAAGACATGGACACATCCCATAAACACCTTCCAATGAAGTATTATGGGTTGTCCCCTAATCCTACACTGGTTGATAGGGTGGTCAATCCGACCCCACCCTCGTTTGACCCCACTCTTTCATTAGAGAGTGAAAACGAAGCAGTCAATTCAACAACATCGTTGATCGATGCCATTCCTCCCTTGAGGGATGATACCCAAGCGGTTAATCAAGTTTCGTTCTTGGGTGACCCCACTCCTCCTATGACGAGTGAAATCCAAGTGATTAATCGAGCTTCATCTTCGGTTGATCCCACTCTTCCTTTGAAGAGTGAAACGCAAACGGTAGATCCATTTTTATCCTCGGTCCACCTAACTCTTTCATTGGAAAATGCCCAGATTGAAGCAGTTACCATCACAAAGTATTCATCGTATCCTTCTTTTCCAACTGAAAGCGATTTAGAAACTGCTGATATTTTTCTGGTCGGTTCAGACAGTTCTAGGAAAGGAGAAGTCTCATCCACAGAGCCTCCTCCAAGTACTGAGGTTATTTCATTTGATTGGAATAGTCTAGCAGAACCTCATCTACCCTCATATGTTCCTTTCCATATATCTGTAGGTGTTGCCGATAAAGAAATATTTCGCACTATAGTTAACGAGGGAGCTTCTGTTAGTATTTTATCTTCAACTGCTTGGCAAGCTATAGGGTCTCCTCAACTTGTGTCGGATACCGGCCAGATTTTAGCTTTCAATAGAAGGCCTACCGAACCTTTAGGGATTCTTCTGCAGTTACATGTCACCTTGGGAGGTAAAACTGTTTACGTTGATATCATGGTTGTCCAAGGTCCTTGAGATTTCAATATTCTCCTTGGACGTGATTATGTCTATGCTATGAAAGCCATAGTTTCCACACTCTTTCGAGTGGTGTATTTTCCCTTTGATGGGAGGATTGTGACCATTGACCTGATTTCCTTCGTGACACCCAATCATCACATGACTACCATTCAACAAACTTCCCTGAACATTCCACACGTTTTAGTGGTTTCTTCCCCTTAAGCATGAGGGGCATGTCTCTAGCCTCTGGACATCATGCTAGGGGGCACACTACTAACCTCTGGACGTCATGTTGGATAAGTGCCTTATCTTGAGCACAGTTTCTTTTTGTTTTAAGCTCATTAAAAAATGAAACAGTACCCCATGAGCATAGTTCTATTCCTGTGTCAAGCTCGTTAAAAAATGAAACAGTATCCCACAAGCATAGTTCCCTTTCTATGTCAAGCTCGTTAAAAAATGAAATAGGTTCCCATGAGCATAGTTCCCTTCCTGTGTCAAGCTCATTACAAAATGAAATAGGTTCCTATGAGCAGAGTTTCTTTTCATGTGTCAAACTCGTTCAAAAATGAAACAAATCCTTTCCCTTTGAGTCGAGTCTTCTCGTAGACTTAGTACCTGAACCTTCTTTTCATCCGCCTATGCCTTAGGCGAATAAAATGAAGCTTGGGGAGAATTTACCAAACTCTAGATACCATGTTGGGAAAGAGTCCAAAGTCAACTCGATCACCTCTCCACACCATGTTAGAACTAAGTCACTTACTTCCAGTAGTCATACTGGGGGCATGTACCAACCTTTGGATACCGTGTTGAGAAAGAGTCCACTAATGGGAATATTTTCGAGCAAACTTTCTTTCGGGTTTCGAGCTCGCTAAACCATGAAAATAATCCCGAGCATAGTTCTTTTTTGTTGCAAGATCGTTAAAAAATGATGCAGATACCACAAGCGTTCTTCCAACCTTTCTTCGAGCTCGTTAAAAATAGTAAGAGGTGTCGAGCTTACTTTTCACTTTTTTGTGCTCTAGTTAAAAATGTGAAAAGTGGGTTGAGCTTACTTTTTCCTTTTTCGTGCTCTGGATTCAAATATGAAAAAGATTCCGAGTGCTTTTGATACCATTGTCATGCTCATTAAAAATTAAGTAAAAAGGTGTGTCTAACGAGTATAGGTTTATCAATTTATCCGGCCTCGCTAGACTACTTACAGAAAAGGAACCGTGCCGAGTTTACTTTTTCCTTTGCCGTACTCGGTCACCAACCATGACAAAGACCATCGAAGTTCTCTTTAAGCTCTTTTCAGACTCCCTCGTTTCGAAAAGATCGTCAAGTGCACTTGTCTCTTTCACACTTGTAAAAGTATTTGAAAAGTCGTCTATTCGGTGATAGGTTACCCCTTTTTTGGCCCGTCTAGACTATTTACGAGAAAGGTATACCTCAGTCAACTTTTGACTGGGAGAGTTCTCTTAGGAATTGTTTTACACTTTTTTGGGACTGAGGGACTAAATTTATGAAAAAGTACATTCTGGAGCCTTCTTTAAGTTTTTCAGGCTCTCTAAATGTGAAAAACTACCGATTTTTCCTTCCTTGGACTCGTTAAAATTCAACATCAAAGGGCCCACTTTGGGACGAACCCCTCCTTTCTCAGGTTCGTAAAACATGTGAGATCGGACTCATCTATGAGATGAGCTATACCGAGCATATATTATCCTCTTCAAGCTCGTAAAGCAACAAAGAGGTACTCGTCCATCATGTCGGAGGAAAATGGGAAATAGTCAAGTTTATCTTGTTGGAAGCTTGTCAGTCGTCACCTTTGAACATGGCATGCGTTTGTCCCTTATTTACTTTTGGGTATTTATCTTTTCCTACTGAGTTATGGTCATCATCTCGGGTTGTCTCTTTGACCACGAGCCTACTCGTCATGTGTTTGTTCTCTGCTATCTATAATCCCTACTACCAAGTTCTGCTTCATGCCGTTATATGTTCAAAGGGTTTGCGTTGCTCTAAATCGGCCACTGTGTCAAGTCTTCCACTGTGTCAATACATGTTCTCTTGTTCCATTGTTACATACTATCTCTTGTTCCGATTTCGTGTCGATGATGTGGGAATCATTATTTCCCACCTTCAACAAGTCTATTCCTGTCGATGCCAAATCACTATCCAGGAATTAGTCTTATGAGTCAACCATCAGTACCTTGGTTCATGCATGCCTCAATGGCAAGTTTCCTCGTATTCGAAAGTAGGTTTCCATCATTGACCTCTGATCGAATAATATCACGAGTGCTCGACATCAACTCATCTATTCGCATTTCTTTGATATGTACTACAGATACATTAGGGATCATTGTCATCATTGGTGATTTCCCTCGCATTTGTTAACGGTTCACATCATTGACCGGTAATCAAATGGTTTCTACCATGTTCGACTTCAACACCTTGTAATCACATGGCTAGATTCATATTGCTTGGGATCGGGTAGAAGACCCTAGGCACATTTTTGTATATTGATTATGTCCAGGCTACGATGGCAATTCTCTAATCAGGTTTCCACCTAGTCATTACGTGGAAGACCTCACTCTTGTATTGTCATACAGATCCACTTATGTATCGGTTGTGGCTATGTCATTATTGTCTCATGGATCTACGATTGTTCACAGTAGCCATGATTTGTCTACAGTCTATATCATCTCAATACTCATGGATCTGCAATGTAATTGGTCGGCAGCCATGCTTTGAGTCAATTGTTTCCGAGCATGGGAATTCTCGCCTAGGTGGTATATTTGACATTTTTGTTTCTGTTTCAGCTCCTCGTTTCTCTCCGCGCTGCTATCTCCATGAAGTCTTCATAAAGTCTTTTGGCCATCAATATTTTCTGACCTCACACTTTAGGGGGCATCTGCTATACATCAATATTACACACTAAACCCTAGTGTCGCATACTTACACCAAGTGACCTAAACGACACTTCCCCTTAATGATCATCTGGGCACCCAGGAGTGAAATCTATTTCCCGAATACCGAAGACAACATCTTACCTGCCACGTGTCACCCAAACTAACCCAATCTGCATGAATTATCGCGCTTTGCACATCTATTGGGGTGCGATAATTAGGGTTACCGTGCTATGCTCCTACCCTGGGGCACGATAATGCCGCGTTATGCTTAAACCTAGGGGTGCGATAATCCTGTTTTAGCCTTTTTTCCATGGATCTTAGATCTTACCTTTCGACAGATCTTCTTGGGATTACCAGCCTTGATTTGATCCCAACCCCTCTCTTTGTTTAGTCGGCCTAATCCACTAAACACTCTTTAGATCCATTTTACTCTCCTTTTGGTTAACCCTTCCAAACACTATAAAAGAGAGGCCTTCCATGGGCCAAGGGGAGGACTTTTGGGGCATCCAACCTATGATCTTGAGCCTTTTGCAGAGATAGCTAGAGGAAGGACTTGGATCTGAAGTGGGCTTGGACATCAAGCAACCTTTGTAAGAATCTTCAAGTTGTAATAAAGTTAACTTGCCTTGTTTCCCAACTCATGTGTGTTGATTGCATTTCAATTTCATGATTTGTATCTATATGGATTTGGATTCTAACTTGTGATTCAGGGATATTGGAGGATTGTATATGCTTGTGTATTGTTTGATCTCAACAGGTTCATCGCGAAGACTTCGGGATTGGAACGATGAGCGGGACAAAACATCAAGAGTGAAGGTGAGTTACTTTCTCTCATTCTCTTCAATATAGAAACTCTGAAAGTTTAATCTAGGAAACAAGATCACATTTGTTTCATTTTTGTCTTAGTATAGAGTTAGTCTTTCATGCTTTATCCTAAGAGGGCTTCTTCTTACCCGTAGGAAGAAATATCTACAACAGATAGAGCAGGCCGAGTGTGTGTGAGAAACAAAAGGCTACCAATCAACTATCGATACAAAGTACAGTCCACCAAAGGTGTAGAAGATCTGTCCTTAAGGTTGATCCCTGAAAGAAAGGGGAATGCAACTAGTTTGCATTCGCTCATGTGGAACCTATCAAGTATATCTGAAGCATAATTGGATTGAGCAACTTTGATTCGTGAATCACTCTGAGTGACTTCAAGACCAAGAAACTATTTCAACAATCCCAGATCTGACATGGAGAAGGAGTTGTGCAAAGCAGACTTTATAGATCCAATACATGAAAAACTACTCCCTGTAATCAACAAATCATCAACATAAAGTACAATGAGAAGTAAGGAGTTACCATCATGTCTCATGTAGACATTCAGATATGATTTGCACCTCTGAAAGTCTTCTGAAAGTAAGAAGGAGTCCATTTTTGCATACCAAGCTCAGGGAGCTTGTTTAAGCCCATACAAGGATTTCTTCAATCTGCAAACAAGTCAAGAATCATCAATATAACCCTCAGGTTGCTTCATGTATATCTCCTCCTCTATATCTCCATGAAGGAAAGTACTCTTGACATCCATATGATGCACTTCCCATTGTTTGGATGCAGCAAGAGCAATAACAAGACGGATGGAATCCATCTTAGCAACAAGCGCGAAAGTCTCAGAATAGTCAATCCCATGAACTTGGGAAAAAACTCTTGCTACCAATCTAGCCTTGTACTTGTGGGAGGCTCCATCTGAATCCATCTTTGTTCTGTAGATCCACTTGCATTGAACAAGTTTCCTTCCAGGTGGGAGAGAAATAAGCTCCCAAGTCTCATTTCTTTGAAGATATTGGTACTCTTCTTCCATAGCAGCTACCCATCTGGGATCTTGGGAGGCTTCAAAGTATGATTTAGGATCCGATCCTATCATAAGAAAACATCTCTCAGCTAGAAATGGATCTAAGGGAGAGAGTACAGTTCCTGTATCATGAAGATCGGATCTATCTTTGACAAGATCAATGGTGTAGATAGGAGTTGTGGTGGCTCAGGTAGCAATAGGAGATGAACCTGTAGGTGTTAGATCTTCAGGTTCTTGTGGATATGGATCTAGCATTCGCACTTCTTCAAGAGTCTTATTTTTCTTCATCTTCTTTTGTGGATCTTTTCCCTTTAAGAAACCTTGGTAGGTATCATGAGCAAACTTATCATCTGGAAGGCCTTCAACAACATTTTGAGCTTGCATGTCTTGCAAATGCTTGTAGTTGAGATGTCCAAATCTCTCATGCCACAATCTGCTTTCTTCATTGGCATGAGTATGGAGAGCAGATGGCTTGGAGAGCGGTAAGAAGTGTGAAAACTCATAGAGTTTTGAAGTATGATTTGCAACTCCTTTTGCAATGATTTCCCCTGAAACCATGTTTTGTACCTCAACTTCATTTGGATAAAAAATCACTCTTTTGGGCTCTCTAATATGAGTCATTTGATGCACTAAAAGTAATTTTTCTGCAAGAGAAGGAACATAAAGCACATCAGAAAAGTAACCATAGTTAAGATCGATTCTTCCGATCCCCTGAGAAGACACTTCTGAATCATTGCTTAATCTGACTGAAGGACCGATTGAGCTCTCGAAACTGGAGAAGAGATCTTTGGAGGAAGACATGTGTCTTCTGGATCCTGAATCTATAACAAAAGAATAACTTGTTGATGGACTTTCCATGAGGCCATGACATCCTTCTTTGTCTTCGGATCTGGAAGATTCAGTACCAGTATCTTTCTTTCTTGCACATGCAGGTACAGAAAGTTTGTTCTTCTCAAGTAACCGAGCCATCATTTCTATGGTCTTCTTCATGCAAGAACTCTCAAGATGGAACCCTTTGTGACAATAAGTGCACTTGGATCTTCTCTTTTGAGAATGTTTGGTCTTCTTTGAGTTTGAATCCCCATCTGACTGGTATGGACTATCTGTAGGCCTTGTATCATTCGATCTCTTGTTAGAAATATTTTGCTTTCCTTTACCATTCGCTCTCTCTGCAACTGTAAGAGATGAATCCAATTTGGGTTTGATCATTCCCATAGAGATCAACTTCTCTTCTTCTTGAGTAAGAGATTGGATGAAATCATCAAATGAGGGAAACTTCCATCTTGGAATGGACAACCTAGTTGACTGGAAAGTAGAGACAAAAACTCAGAAGTTTTCCCCCAACTTTGAGAGAATGGCAAGTATAAGCTGCTTGTCTTCTTTCACTATCTCATATCTTTTCAACTATGATATCAAGCTTTTGAACTTGGTGAGGAAGGCATTGATAGATTCAAAACTATCAGGACTCAAACATATGAGATCATTCTCCAATTTGTGTCCTTTCATATCATCTTTCTGTCCAAAAAGGGATTTGAGCTTGTCCCAAACCTCTTTAGGAGATGTAAGATCGATGACATGGAAGTGAAGATCATCAGAAATTGAGAGAAGGAGGAGACCAACTGCTTCATCAAGCCTATCCAAGTACTTGGACTTTTTAACTATACTGAGAGGTTCTACCATCGTTCCATTCAGTATTCGAGTGAAGCCCTTGGTCCTCATGAAGAGAGCTATCTTGGATTTCCACTCAACATAGTTAGAATATGTAAGCTTTAGATCCATCTGAACAGAGAAAGTCAAATAGTTGAAGAAGATTCCGAACGGGTGAATAAACCTACAAAACATGAGAATTTGTTGATGGAGAATGCTACACTTCAACTGAACACTACCTAAAGGACACTTGGCACATAGACTAATTCCTTCACACCTGGCTAGACCTCGCTGAATTTATCCAATGAATTCAAGTAATAGCACTAGGATTTGTTGTGGAAACTCAGAGGCTTCTGGTGTACAAGTGAAAAGATAGTTGCTCAAAGAAATGTTGCAACTGCTGCTGTTGCAATGGCTGCAATTGGAATAGCTGCTTACTGCTCTGATACCATGTGATAATCTACAAGGATCTAGAAACTGTAACAAACTCATAATATAACTCTCAAGATTATTTGCAAAGAAGAAGAAGCATGCATTCAATAATCACTCACAAACACAGAATAATGGATAATGTCAATATCATACAATGAATAATGGATGTAAAGAATGTATTACAATGAACTGCAAAGCATCATGATATAGGATTCGAATTATCCAAGTAGGGTATTCGAATCTATGATCTTAGAGTCTAGCATGAATAACTATGGAGACATCATCCAGTCGGTAGTATCAGTCATAGATGGTAATAGTCAGTCAAGTGTGTCTAACTGAGTCTAACAGAACCATCTAAGCATAATTCAGGGAATGGATACTCCAAGGAGGGCACATGAGGCTGTCAAATAGTCAAGTGGAACTCCAGAAATAGCTAACTAGAAGCTAAAAGCAGTCAGAATGAGCAATCAGTGGAAGAACTATTCAATCAATGCACTAACTAAATGATAAATCTCGGCAGGTGAGTGAAGGCGCTCTAACTGACAGTGGTAGGTGAGAAAAGTGCACTTGCTAAGCAGATAAGTCAAGGAGGGTGCATTAGGTAGGTAGGAGGCCAAATGAGAGCTAAAGACAGGCTCTGGAGAGCTAGAAGAAAGCTCTAGGTGCTGGGGAGACAACCATGATGATGATTGGATGCATGCAACATGCAAATTTGCATGCAAGCGTGAAAAACACAAAAATGATGGTGTGAATATTCCAACAAGGATGGGGTTCACTATTTGTGAGGTGAAATTGGGTCATGGTGAAGTGATAAACATCCATAATTGTACTGATGGGGGAGGAGCAAATAATGTATGTGATGGTAAGTTTTAGGGTCCTACCCTAACCCTCCTTACTTTAGTAGTTAGTCATACATTGTATAAAGGAATCTCTTGGGAATAAGGCCAGATAGATAGTAGTCAACAATTAATGTAAAAATGATCTTTGTATTAATTAAGACCCACTAGGAATTAAGTACTTAATAATTATTGACCATGTCAGGTAGTTAGGGTTTTGGATCTAGGAAGCCTATTTAAAGAGCTACAAGGCTATGAATGTTTTTGTTGAGAATTATTATAACATGTATCTTTTCAAGGGAAAGGTATCCCTACCTAAAGAGGCTTGTGAACATTGCTTCCCAAAGTTATTCTCATAATATAAAGCCTATAATTCTGGTTTATTGCATCTTAACCTCTATATATCATGTATTATTTTATGTTTTAGGAATTAGGGATGAACAACACCACAAGTGGTATCATAGAATATATTATATGCACCCCTAAATACAACCTGGTTATGGCCCAAAATATATTGAAACAATAGGAACTAGATAAACATTGCTTGGAGTGTTCCTTTGGAGTAGGGGATCATGTGATTCTTTGACTCCAACCTTATAAGAAAATATTACTCAATATCATCTTCACTAGAAGCTAGATCTGAATTTCTACGGACCGTATACAATCCTCAAGTGTATTGGACAGGTGTCCTACATGCTTGCTCTACCATATCACCTCAAGATTCACCTAGTATTTCATGTCTCTTGTCTAAAAAAATTGGTGGGGTATAATTGCAAAGTGAAGACAAGCTTACCAGAATTGGATGAGGAAGGCTCCATTTGGATCCATGCAACAACAATCTTAGATTCCAGGGAACAAAAATTGCATAAGCACACCATCAAAGAATTTTTTATTTAGTGGGAAGATATGGTGCTAGAAGATGCTACTTGGGAACCAATCAAAATTTTATAGCAATTTCCTCACCTTCAGCATTGAGGACAACGTTGCTTTTAAAGGGGAAGGGCATATTAGATTCATATCCTAACCCTCTGTACTTTACTAGTTCGTCATACATTATATAATTCCATCTCTTGTGAATAAGGCCGAATAGCTAGTAGTCAACAATCAATGTAAAAATGGTCTTTTTATTAATTAAGACCCACTAGGAAGTTGGTATTTATTTTCCCATGTCAAGTTAGGATTTTGGATCTAGGAAGTCTATTTAAATATATATGAGGATATGAATGTTTTTTGTCAAGAATTATTGTAATGGATATTTGGGAAAGTGAAAGGTTTCCCTACCTCAAGAGGCCTCTGAACATTGCTTCCTAAAGTTATTATCATAATTTAAAGCTTATTTCCTACCATATTTATCTTTCTATTCGCTAATGTTTATTTTTCTTCTCTATAAATTTTATTTTATTGCATCTTAACCTCTATACATCACGTGTTGTTTTATGTTTCAAGGATAAAGAACACCATGGTAAGAATGTTCCTTCATTCATTATCTTGTGCTAGAGTGCATGTTGTACATGCCTTAGTGAAGACCAAATCCTACTACTTTTTCAAAGGATTATTACCTGCTCTTGGATGTAGTGTGGGTACCCGTTCTCTATGTGGATGTCAAATGCTACACATCTTCCAATTACTTGATGCATCAAATGGGAGGATGGCATTGTAGAGATTTCCATATCATTGGGTCATAAGTTATGCCATGTACAATGAGTAGACCTTCTTCCTTCATGTCTCTAATTCATTTGAATCAATGGAATTGCTTTTCAATCCTCCCTCAACTTATATCCATGCCCTTTTTCCCATAGTATCTTCCTCCACAATTATCTCTAATGACAATGTTCTTTTTCCTTGTTTATTTTTTTATTATGTTGTTTCCTAGGCCCATCACTTTATGGCTCGCTCCACACACTTAGGTGTCAACATGAATTCTAGTGTATCATACTGTGGCTCCAAATTCACATTGTCATCTAGTTTTTGTGGCATCATAAAAAAAAAATTCCATCCATTTGGAACAAGTACTACCGACCAAACATATCAATAATGGTTGTGGGGATCTGTGTAGTATATGTGATGGTGTTCTACATGGCCTAGTAATAAATTTTGAATATAGTGTTGATCCCAACTTGCATCACCTTTATTACTACATAGGATATGGGTTCATACTTGGCCACCATAAACTTGGAATCCCATTGTAGAAGTTCAATGCCCATTGGCTATGCCTAATATGAGAATACAAGTAGTAATAAGAAAATTGTGTAGTCTATTTCCTAATTTTGATCCTATGCATCTATAAAATTCTATAGGATCTAATTCATAAGATACCTCAGCCACTTCCTTTTTACGCTTGGGATTGCACAAATATTGACCACATGAATTACCTATTTTGAACATTCTCCCATCCTATATTCTAAAATGTCTTCATGGATGGTAGCTACACTGCCATGATGACTAACACATTTTTAATAAATCCTATGTCATGCCCATGGTTTTCCTTGTTCATGCCATATTTCAAGCATAGATCCATATATTCTTTTGTAGCAAACCCATCATTTGGTACATGAACTCTTGTGGTGAATGTGTCATTAGCATCCTACACAACCCAGTAAAGGCATAAATAGTGCATGCATTAACAAGGATTTTGTTGGCCTAGATAAATCCCCCAAGTGTGATTCTACGACAATAGGGGGATCACACATTTAATAACTATTAATATTTACCAAGAATGGCACATGTAAGAAACTAATAATGCATTATTAAACATGTACTTAAATAGTGGTAGAATATTGGTTCGGTCCCCCCTTAACTCGAAATCTCTCTAAGGTAAATTCAAAGAACAAGGTAAGGTTATGGATGTTTTTGTTGAACAAAATGGCCACACTAAGAGGGGGGTGAATCAGTATGTGAGCAATTTAACACTTTTTACCTTCAATTAATCAATCAGAGTTCATAAACCATTATGTCATCAATTACATAATCATATTCATCATGATTCATAAGCACAATAATCACATCAAAGAAATACACAACAATATTTGTAATGTAAACTTTATTTATGGTAATGGAAGACTACAATCTTCGCGATTACAATAAGCACCAACTGATGAAAAGACTCTTGTAACAGAACCCATCCAGGTTTTCTTAGCTCCAACTAAGAAAGGGTTGAGGAGTCCAATCCTCAAGTGCAAGACTCTACTTGCAAGCTTGATAAAAATATCCGATTGTCATCAATCTGCTGCTCAACCATATCTGCTTATCAACCTCTTTGCTTATCAATATGCTCATCAATACTGCTAGTCATCTAGTCAATTTTTGTTCATCACTCTTTGCTTGTCAATCTTCTCATCAGTGCTGCTTGTCATCTAATCAATACTGTTGGTCAATCTTTGCTCATTACTCTTGTCAATCTTCTCATATTGTTGGTCAATCTCTGCTCAATACTGCAGGTCAATCTATGTCATCACTCTTTGCAATATGCTCATCAATACTGCTGCAACACTACCAAGTCATCAAGTTCTATTCAATGCACTACTGCTGCCATCAGCTTGTCATGCCTTCTCTTCTTGGTTTTCTTGTTCTGATCTCATCAACACCTGCTGTCAAAATTCTGCTCATAGTCCTCCTGTCGAGTCATCAAGGGATTTTTTCATTTAGGTATGCTCATGTCTTTATCACCATCATCATCAACAGTATCAGCAAGTATGCATCAAGTATGCATCATCTGTCAAACATCAAGGTCTGAACATGTCATCAAGTTCTGCATATGTCATCTTCTAGGGAATTCATGCATCAACATCATGGAGTGTTCACATATATCATTGTCCACATATATCAATTTGCATATACTGTGCATGATCGTTGTACAAAAACATAACTATACAATCATATGCTATTATATTTGTACACTATCACTATTATTGTTGTTGAACATGTTACTGTATCACTAAGTCTTTCATCTCTCCCACATGGATGTATCTCTCAACAATTTACTTTATTGTACATACCTCATTGAGCTCGCATCTTCAAAATAGGAATTGTGTAAGTGGTAAATTCGGACTATGTAGATGTCCTCAAATTTGGATTGTTTAACCTCCTAGAAATCATGGTGAAGAGAACAAATCAGAACATTGTCAACCACATGAATTCGGATTGTAAGAGAGAAGCAATAACCATCATCCAACACCCAAGATCAAACTGTTCAAGCATGAAAAACTCGGACTGTTTAAGCAAAAATCCAGATTGTTTAGATGATAAAAAGGTCAACAGTCAATCCCCCCAAAACTCGGATCAAAGTTGACTATGTATATTGGTTAAACTTCACCCTCCTCTGCTGCAAAAAAATTGGACTCTAATAGCACATGAATTCGGACTGTTTAAGCAAAAATCTGGATTGTTTCTCCTCCACAAAATTCGGGACTGTGTACTGCTATCCAAATTTCCACGGTGGAAATTGGCTACTGCTGCTACCTCAAATCGGGACTGCTCCTCCACCTTATTCTGCTGCTACCACCGAAATTCTCAGACCTATATCCACCGAATTTTCCCTTCCAAAATGAAAACTTGATAGGGTATTTATACTAGTTTTCCACCATAATTTTGGGGTCGACTTGTATTCAATTCAATATTTTTTTTTATTTTTTTATTTTGTAATTTGAATATTTAATATTTTAAATGGGGCCGACCTTCAACAAGATCATCATAAATAAAAATTTTAATGTCCATAAGACATTGTACCACACTTAAGGGTGTGCTCCAACATGTTATGGTCAACTATAGGGTTTTATCATACCCCAACAAATAGATTAGGTCATCACAAGCCTCAAGGTCATCATGCATCATCATATTGTTGAGGGTGTCATCATCTTCAAGGTGTACCTCTTCAACGAGGTTGTCATCAACTTCAAGGTCCATCAAGAGTGTCCAAAAGCTCCTCCATATGTGTGGGTCCAAGCCATCACATGCAAGGGTTTTTTTCTTCATCACATCATTTTCACCATTCCTACAATGGTACAAGAGCCATTAAACCACCAAGTGTGTGGGTCAAAGGACTTCTTATGCCCTAGGGCCATCTCCAAGGGTTCTAAAACCCCAACAACCCATAAATGACCATGCACACCACAAATGACCATAGAATGGGTCATTTTGCTCATTTGGGGTTCCAAAGGCTTCTTTAACATGCTAAGGGGCTTCATGGGATTCTTCATCATGCAAGAGGCATGTTCATGGGTTCCATAACATGTCAAAGACCATATAAGGTCATCATCATCATACAAGAGCTCCATGACCCCAACAAGGGTTGCAAGGTTATCAAACCACCCAGTGTGGGTCCAAGGACTTCTTCAAGGGCTTCTTCATCAAGCAGGATACTTCATGAGCTTCTTCAACCACCTTAGCCATGCAAAGGGACCTCCAAGGGTCAGTATCCATCATGAAATCACCTATGGAGTTTCTAGGCCTTCTCCTTGGGTACCATGACACCATCAGAACATGAATGAGCACAAAATGGGTTATTAATGCTTCTCCAACCCATTTAGGGCTTCTCCATTATCTACAGGGGCTTCAGCACTATCGCCAGGGTCTTCATCATCACCAATAGGGCCTTTAGCATCGTCAACAAGGTGGTGGCTCCAAGATCCATCTTTGTGGGTCAAGGATGATTTTAAGAACCCCCCCAAAATTTATATGTATAAAAATTGGGCGAATCTCCCCGATATATAGGAAAACTTGAAGGCGATTTTATCAATAATATAATATTTATATATAAATTTTTTAGCAAATCTTTCATTTCATTATATAATGCTGTAAAATCTTGGTGAATCTTTCACTAAATTATAAGATATTGAAAAATCTTGGCGAATATTTCACTTAATTATAAAAAATTGTAAAAACTTGGCGAATCTTTCACTGATTGATAAAATATAGTAAAATTTTTGGCGAATCTTTTGCCAATAAGACTTGGGCTTTTGATTATGTAGATTACTAAGGTAGTGCAACTGAAGAACATACACTGGAGATCAACTCTGGACTCTCTCGACTCCTAGACTCTTGAATGAACAAGTGTATGAATGAGGAGAGGATGGATTTATTTATACATTTCACAAGTAGTATTTGATCACTCACAACTAGAAGGTGTCGACGAAACATGACTGCACTAACTAGATTCATGGCAAGTAGGGACTCTACTAGTTATCTCGTCCCTTAATGGTCCAATGGACATGTGGGGTCATGAATCTTGACATGCCAACAAATTGATAGAATTAAGTGAATATCCTAGTAGCGAGCCACTTCCTTTATATAGATAGATAGTTAGTGGACCAATTCCAAGCTTCCAACCAATCTTCTCACCAAAATTTCTTCTCTTTGGTGTCGAATGGTAGGAGATTTGCATATTTGTCAGTGAATACTTAAAATGGCTCAATCCACACAAATTTTCCTCGGCAAGTGATAACGTCGCCCATCACTGTTTTAAAATGTCCCAACACCATAAAAGCATCCATAAATTGATAAATAACAACCCCATGCACTTCTATACTCACCTAGTGATGAGAATAACTCCCCATGCACTTCTAAATTCACCCAATGATGAGAAAAATGCCCCAAACACTTCAATACTTGCCTCGGGCACTTGAAAATTCTCCCAAAGATGATAAAAATGCCCTAAGCACTTCAATATTTTCCTAGGCACTTCTAAATTCTCCCAAGGATGATAAAAACTCCCCATGCACTTCAATATTTTCCCCAAGCACTTCAAAATTCCCTCGAGGCACTTCAATACTTACCCCATGCACTTCTAAATTGACCCAATGATGATAGAAACGCACCATGCACTTCAACACTTGCCTCAACCACTTCAAAATTCTCCCAACAATGATAAAAACACCCAGACACTTCAATTTTTTCCCCGGGCACTTCAAAATTCTCCCAGCAAAGATAAAAACGCCCCCATCCACTTCCATGATTTCCCAGGCACTTCATTACTTGCCCCAGACACTTCAAAATTCATCCAATGATGATAAAGATGCCATATTCGCTTCAATAGTTTCCCTAGGCAAGGGAGAAAAACACCCGACAATGATATAATCACCCAGGCAATCACAAAAATGCCTCAATCCACACAATTTTTCCCTGGCAAGTGATCATAACTTTTCCCATCACTGTTTTAAAATGTCCCAACACTATAAAAGCATTCATACATTCATCAATAATAACCCCAAGCACTTCTAAATTCACGCAGTGAGGAGAAAAACAACCCATGCACTTCTAAATTCACCCGGTGATGAGAAAAATACCCCATGCACTTCTAAATTCACCAAGTGACGAGAAAAACGCCCCAGGCACTTCAATACTTGCCTTGGGCACGTCAATTTTTTGAAATATGATAAAATTTCCCTAAGAACTTCAATATTTTCCCAGGCACTTCTAAATTCTCCCAAGGATGATAAAAACTCTGCATGCACTTCAATATTTTCCCAAAGCACTTCAAAATTCCCCCGAGTCACTTCAATACTTGCCACATGCACTTCTAAATTGACCCAATGATGATAGAAACACCCCATGCACTTCTAAATTCACCTAGTGATGAGAAAAACACCCCATGCACTTCAAAATTCACCCATTGACAAGAAAAATGCCCCATGCACTTCAAAATTCACCCATTGACAAGAAAAACGCCCCAAGCACTTCAATACTTACCCCGGGCACTTCAAAATTCTCTGAAAGATGATAAAAATTCCCTAAGCACTTCAATATTTTTGAGGCACTTCTAAATTCTCCCAAGGATGATAGAACTCCCCATGCACTTCAATATTTTCCCCAAGCACTTCAAAATTACCCCGAGGCACTTCAATACTTTCCCCATGCACTTCTAAATTGACCCAATGAGGATAGAAACACCCCATGCACTTCAATACTTGCCTCGGCCACTTCAAAATTCTCCCAATGATGATAAAAATGCCCAAACACTTCAATATTTTCCCAAGGCACTTCAAAATTCTCGTAACGAAGATAAAAATGCCCCCGTCCACTTCCATATTTGCACAGGCACTTCATTACTTTCCACACTTCAAAATTCGTCCAATGATGATAAAGATGCCCTAGGCACTTCAATACTTGCCATAGGTAAGGTAGAAAAATACCAGACAATGATATAATCACCCAGGCAATCACAAAAATGCCCTAATACACACCAATTTTCCTCGGCAGTGATAAATTTGGCCATCACTGTTTTAAAACGTCCCAACACTATAAAAGCATCCTTACATTGATAAACAACAACCCCATGCACTTCTAAATTCACCTAGTGATGAGAAAAACTCCCCATGCACTTCAAAATTCACCCATTGACAAGAAAAACGCCCCATGCACTTCAAAATTCACCCGTTGACAAGAAAAACGCCCCAGGCACTTCAATACTTGCTTCGGGCACTTCAAAATTCTCCGAAAAATGATAAAAATGCCCTAAGCACTTCAATATTTTCCCCAAGCACTTCAAAATTGCCCCCAGGCACTTCAATACTTCCCCCATGCAATTCTAAATTGACCCAATGATGATAGAAACATCCCATGCACTTCAATACTTGCCTCAACCACTTCAAAATTCTCCGAACGATGATAAAAACGCCCATACACTTCAATATTTCCCTAGGCACTTAAAAATTCTCGCAACGAAGATAAAAACACCCCCGTCTACTTCCATGTTTTCCCAAGAACTTCATTACATATCCTAGACACTTCAAAATTCGTCCAATGATGATAAAGATGACCTAGGCACTTCAATACTTGCCCTAAGCAATGTAGAAAAACACCCGACAATGATATAATCACCCAGGCAATCACAAAAATGCCCCAATACACACAAATTTGCCTCGGCATGTGATAACTTTGGCCATCATTGTTTTAAAACGTCCCAACACTATAAAAGCATCCTTACATTGATAAACAACAACCCCGTGCACTTCTAAATTCACCCAGTGATGAGAAAAACGCCCATGCACTTCAAAATTCACCCATTGACATGAAATATGCCATCTAGAGTATCATATTCTTTTGATATTCAAACTTTCGCAAGATGGTAGAATCACGTTTTGCTTAAATTCTCCCTGAGACCCCGTTAAGGATTTATATTGAACCTTGGCCATTTCCTCACAAAGGGGTTTTTCTTCTAGTGAAGTTTTCACCAAAATCCTGTTTATTTCAATCTTTTAGGTCTTCGATCTTATTTCAATATACATCTTTGATCTCACTGGTTTCAATATATCTTATTTTATAAGTTGGCAATCTTTAAAATCTTATTTTTATTTTTCATCTCTTCTAACAAAAAAAACGTCTTATATTCTAGGTATTCAAAATTATCTTACAAAAACCTAAATAATTTGACATGCCCTCCATCCTATTTCCTAATAACTTAGAAAGGAATCTAGGGAACCCAAGAGTAAAAAGGTTGCGTTTGAAAACAATCATTTTATAAAACTGAATGTGATATCTTTGTTTTCTTGTCAAATAGGTGAATAATAGCATAAATGTAGAGTCGCTCTGAATAATTTGTGTGTTCCCTATATAGTCTCAATGCAATTTGCAACTACTTAACATAGACCAGGCTTTGGAGAAAAAGCTCTCCTCAAAGGGGGGTTGTTGCGAGATCCATTTCAATGTTGTGCAATTGCCACACAAATATTTGTTAGCAATACAAGCCATTTAGTTTTAATGATTTAGATTTCCATCCCGATATAGTTCTTTGGAGCATAATATTAGTATCTAATGCAAATTATCTGATCCACACAATCAATAAAGTTGGATATTTTGCACAGAGACACCCAATTTTTCAAAGCATTTGTCTCTAGATTTTTTTTTATCTCCTCAATGCAATAAATTCAGGGTTAAGATGGACCTATGCTAATTCAAGAATAAACTAATCATTTCAACAACTAATAATCAAACAAATTTAACATCAGTGTGTAAACTACAAGAACTAGGGAAGGGGTGTCTTTTAGTATGATACTGCTTTTACAATTTTGCTGACATGTCCCAAAAAAACTACAGCTATAAGAATTGTCTAAGAAATTATTTGAAGTTTTATATTAATCTGATAGCCATGCTTGTGGGCATTATAACATAAACATAATTTTTATGCCATAATCTTTGGAATCCTTCAAAAATATAGAAGTAATAAATAATCAAAGATTCTACCAAATAATCCTTAATCCCAGCAATATTAGCATGATTGTTGTCATTATAACAAACAATATACGACTTTAATCAATCCCTACATAATTTTTATGCCATAATCTTTGGAATCCTTCACAAATATAGAAGTAATAAATAATCAAAGATTCTACCAAATAATCCTTAAATCCCAACAATATTTGCATGAGTGTTGTCATTATAACAAACAACATACAACTTTAATCAATCCCTATGAGAGATATCAACCTCTTATTCTGCAAGCTAAAACATTTTTCATAAGCTAGCTTCAATTCATTTGAATGTTCTTGAAATAGTTTGTAAGAGCCTTTACAGTCTCTATTCCCATTGGATATCCCTCTTTAATAACCTTCAAAATAATAAATAGTACCACCTCCTGTAAATAAATATTATTTGATATTGTCCAATGCAGCCTAATATAGGATTGGATGAAGGCTACCAATAAAATGAAAACATTGTTATCTTTCTGTTTAGATGAAACACTTGCATGACATAAATGATATGGGGGAGTTAAAATATACCTTTTAGAAGTATGAAGGGTATCATCACCTCCGAAGAATTTTAAGCTGAGCTATTTTTATCCATGACCTCATCCATTTTGCTTGTACCGTGCTAGAAATGCAGCATTAGTCAGTTTTTGTCTTAGCTAAGTCCATTGCTTGTTCATACTCAACTTTCTCAAATGAGATGGGGTCAACATCAACAACATCCTTGTACATCTGTCCGAGAGCGAAGTCTTTCCACATTGCACACATCAACAACGGAAGAATTCCACATCAAATCTCATCCATAGCTAATTGATATTTAAAATCCAATAATTCAATTAATTCAAGTAAATATTTGGGTATTATATACCTTGGCATTGATTGTTCTAAATTTCCCTTCAAACTTACCATCTATAATATCAAATTCAACCAGCACCTGCATCTCCACAATTTCTTGTTGAGCATCTTAACATGTTCTACCAACTATTTTGGAAGTTCAATATCAGAATCTTGCACAAAATGATTGAAACGGTGTGTTCAACCTGATTAAGCTAGCCAATTGAGCTTAATGTCCATGTGTCTCTAGGTGGATGGCTCAGCATTAATAGATAGCAAAATTACAAGGTTTGGATGGTCTGAGAATCAATGTTTCTATTATTAACTTTTCCACGCTATTTAATTTGTCATTGTCAATAGTTATTGAAGAGAGTTGCTTTGATTATCTTATATTTGGCATGTATGTCACTATACACAGGACATCATAGGGTAATGAGATTGAAACTAATCAGATTTTGAACACCATTTGAGAAACAAGTTTTAACAATAGGAAAATAAAAGCTTGTCCTGATCTCTTACCTATGTAAGATGTAACTTCTTGCACCTGCATCCTGTCCAAGCTGGATGTCAACCATCCAGCCAATCCAAGCTGAAGTGTGCTTCCACAACTTCAACTCTAAGTTGTATGAGGGAAGAGCTCTCGACATGCATCCATTGTTTCCCAATCAGCTCATCGCAGATAACATGCTTTAGAGATGTCAGCCCTCCAACTGATTTAAGCAGCTTCCTCAAGTGAGAACATTCTCTCATGTCAAGCTCCTCGAGTTTTCTTAGTTGACCTATTTCCTCTGGAAGTTCTTTTAAGCATTCACATAGTGAAATGTCAAGATATTCCAGCTTCCCAAGTTTTCCAATAGATGCTGGAAGCTCTTTCAGACCTAGACATGCCAATAACCTCAACATTCTTAAAGAGAAGAACTTCCCCAAGTCATTGGGTAACTTTTCAACAAGGTGACAGTTAGTGATAGACAACTTTTGAACAGAAGTAATGTCACAAATTCCAGCAGGCAACTCCTCCAAATCACAACAATGGTCCAGGTGAAAATCTAGCATTATGGGAAGCTTTAGGCTTGACTGGGTGCTGTTGAACCTGGACATATTTCCAAGCCCTTCACATAAGCTCAAAGATAGCTTCTCTAAGTTCAATAAGGTTTCGCTTTGCTCTTTAAGTGGGGGCACAAGTAACCTCTCCAAGTGAATAGTCTTAAGCTGAGTGAGTGAAGATAAGGTTGGTAGACCATTCAGTAGAAGCATTATGAGGACTATGAGGACTTAATTGTCCAAAATAGGACATACATGGAGTTCCCTCGGAGGCACATGGTCTCATGCAACCATTGGAATATAGAAACCATGTTCTCATCCATTCCCTCTTCGTTTCCATTCATTATGTTCTTTGAGTGGAACTCATCCATTTGTGAAACCATGACTGCAATTACCTGTGAAATGCCCGAGTAAAGACCGGCAATTTTCCCAACAGCTGGTATAGGAATGTGAATAGTTGTCAATGAGAGTTGAGACTGGGAAAATCAATAGTCTACAACCCGATGCTTGTTCCCTAGGTAACCAAAGCCAAAGCCAACACTACCTCTCAAAGAAATGTGTAGGTAACCAGAAGAAGAGATTCCCTTGCTTGCACTGGAAGGAAAGGATTGCCTTAGGGACTGCACTGCAGAGAAAGGAAAATCCTTTCTTGGTCTTGGTGTTGTGTGGGTTGAGGGAAGAGTTTTGGCTAGTTGCAGGTGAATTGTTGTGCCTCAAGTAATTATAGTGTGAGAAATTGAGATAGATAACCAGAATTTCTTCATCTGAGCACTGTGGGTTGGGTTGAGTGTGAGAGATTAGAGCCAATAGTTAGTTATTTGACCTTGTGGTCTCATAGCCTTCTGGGTGGCGGCTACATAGATTGCCTATGGTTGGGTGGAAAAGTGCTCGCTTGCAGCCAGTTGGTGGTTGAATTCAAAGACACTTGTACATCAAGGCTGTTCACAAAACATTGAATCACAAATCTAACTTTGTTCTTCATGGAAATAAATATATTTTGAGCAAGTGGTAGACTCGAGCCTCAAACAGACTCATTGGAATTTTCCATGGTCTTCCCTAGCATGTTTTTATAAGCTCTTGTTAATTTTTATGCCCCCTAAGTGATCATGTATGCCAGGTCCAAAAACACAGAAGCAAAGATTCTAGCTCATATGTTCTTGTTGGCTTTGTTTGTAAGTAAACTTATCTCAGCTAACATAGTGACTCTCTTCATCAAATTTCGAAGCCAAGCTCCTTGCACTTATCAACATTGTGTAACAGTCAAATTGTTTATAGATATTTACCCATTTTTAGGTAATGCTCGCCTGGGTAGGTACTGCGTCCAAAAAACATCAGAGTCCCTAATGCCCCAATCAGTTTAAGCAGTAGCATAAAATGAGTTACAACCTTGTTTGATTTGATCCATATATGAAAAAATTGCCAAAAAATCGCCGACATTGCAATTTTTCATGATGTCTAACCTCATGAAAAATTGGCCTGAAAAAATTGTGACATTGGAAAAAAATCGGCCCATGACAATTTCTGAAAAAATTGACAAAAATAGGGAAAAAATCAGCAAAATGGGAAAAAATCAGCAGTCCAAATTTACCATATTTATGTGTCAATGTGTTATTTGATGTTCTCGCTGGCTGATATGTTTAAAAATTTGAAAAAAATGAATTTATTTTTTATTTTTAATGCTTGCCGTGGTTTGCCAATTTTTTCACCAATGTTGCTGAGAAAATGTAATCCAGGCCCTCATTGATATTTTGCAGATGGCAAATTTTTAACAATTATTTTAACCTTCCCCTAACACTTTTTCATATGACAATTTTATGAATTTTGTGCTCAGATGTTTGCAGAGACACTGCAGAAATGTCGATGCGAATAAAAAAGGTGATCTGCAAAAAAATTAGTCTAATTATGTTATGTTCTACTCTCCTAACGTTATTTGCTTTCTCTAAAAGCTTAAATTGGAACACATAAGAAATTTTATTGCTGGAGAAGTTTCCCCAAAACTCTTTCAAGAACTTGGCAAATTACAGAACATTATACGTGTTCCAGCAAGACAACCAGCAAAATTCTAGCCCTGCATTTGTATACATTTGTGTTGTTTTTATATACATCTGAAGGTAGCTTCTGTGAATAAAGTTTCCATATTATAAAAAAACTCTCACCACCAGTCATTTGTTCCCTTCCTACAGCGTATAATAGTTCTCCTCCTCGGAAAATTGATAGTATATGGAATTTAGGGAAATGCAATAACATGACTATATGGAGGTTGCTAGTAGTAAGTGTATAATACTAATAATTTCAAATGGAATTATACTTTGACCAGTCAGATGTCATTCTTGCATTAAATTGCAATAAACATATAATAAAATATGAATAGGGATAAAAATAATAAAAAGCCTGAAAATCCATTTCTTCATGTAGGTATGCTAAGCCACGAGCTGCCCCTAGGGCTATTTGTAATCTCGCAGTCCATAGGAGAACTTGTAGAACTCGACTCAATAGGTGGTCCTCCGGGCTCTTGTTTGGCATAAACTCATAGACCAAGAGCTGTTGTATACCTCTTTCATCATCTTTAGCACAATAACCAACCAAGTTTACTAGATTTGGATGCTCAACAAGCCCAAGAAAATGCACTTCTGTAACCCATTCTTTATGCCCCTATATAGATAACAACAAAATGGTTAGAATCATAAATCACTGAGGCTTGAAATAGTCACAATCTAATCCGAAAATGGATCTTAAACAAAACTGAGAAAAAGACAAATTTTAGAGAGCTTACTCATAATTTGATTATTTGATTAAATCATATAATTTTATCTGATATTTTGATGAATTGACAGCATGCATTTGATTTGATATTACAACTCTTAATATTCATCCAATGCTTTTATATTTGATAGATGACAATTTTCTTATGAAAATATAAGACCCTTCCAAAATCTGTACAAAAAGCACACAATACAGTTTTTGGCAGTATCTTCTAGGAAGGGCATTGCAATGGCTATGGAATGATATGAATAATGCCGGAAACATGGAAACTATCTATTCTTTTATGCCTACTTATGCCATTATATCAGTTTAATTCAGGTCAAATGGATGTTGGTATGGATACAGTCAGGCATAGATTTCCTAAAAATGAATTACAAGTGCAATACAAGCTTTCAATGACATGGTGTTACTGTTAAGTTATCTGAAAATTAAAAATGGTTAAGGTTTCCAAAACAGTTGTACATTTTGGAAACAACACCCTTCACAATTGTCAGAAATGGGGAAACAACATATAATATCAATGTAAGTTTCTGGGACGTGGGAGCATAGGAGTGGGGAAATGCACATTGGGACATGTGGAGACACCCCCAAATTTTGGTGAAATTCATGGGGTATGGAGGGACATCTCTAAAATTATAAAAATAAAATAAAAATTCCCCAAAAAATAAATTCATCTGATGTATATTCATCATTGTGCAAGGTAAATACTAAATACACTGATTTAATTTCTTAGTACCAAGTAGAGATTGTAAAAAGTAAAAACAATGGAAAGAAAGCGGGGGCCAAACGTTTTGCCAAAGAGATCCCCCGTCCCGGGGGCGTGGGAAGCGTGGGGGACGCATCCCAATGTATAATATATATGTAATAAAAAGAAATAGAAAAAAAATGTAAAAAACTTAAATAATTTACAAAAAAATAAACAATTTACAAAGAATCTTATAATTATAATATGCCAATACAAGTTACAACTACTCAAACACAGTGGGAAACAGTGAAAACAAAACCAATCTTTGTCTTGATAGATTAGCACTCAAATAGTTATTAGTTATTACATCAATAATCAAGACCTGAGTTCTTAGTAGAACTTTTTGCATGTTATTTTGTTAGTGTTACTCATGTATGCACATATGTACACAGCACCCTAGGCTGTAAGAGCACCGAGACAGTGAAAACACAACCAATCTTTGTCTTGATATATTAGCACTCAAATAGTTATTACATCAGTAATCAAGACCTGAGTTCTTACTAGAACTTTTTGCATGTTATTTTATTAGTGTTACTCATGTATGCACATATGTACACAGCACCCTAGACTATAAGAGAACCTTCTCTCGGTGCAATCAAGTTCTTCCGGATCACATCCCAATCCTTAATAGCCCCTGATGTATAGTCTTCTTTCTTCTAAGACATGAGGCGAAGATTAAAATGAATGAAGACAAGACCTTCAACCTTCTTGGAACACAACCTGTTAGATTAAGTGAGTGCATAAAGATGTAGGTGCTCCAGTTCCTCTCACATGCTATCAAACTTGTTACTTGTGAAAGAACTCGCCAGAAGACAAGTTCCCATAAATTCCACATGGCATGATGAATCCTTTTTGCAAATTCAAGCCTTCCTCGAAAATAAGGAAGATATTTCCTCTTGGAAAAAGCATCTTCTTTAGGAAGCAATAAATCTTAACCTTATTCAAAAATCTCTCTTCAAAAGAAAGCAACTACTTTAGATAGCAGCAATATCAAATCCTTAATCAAAAAACTATCCTTGATAAAAAGAAACTGTTTTAGAATCTTAGATAGCAGTAAAGCTGATCTTTTCTTGTGCATAATTATAGTCATCCTGATCAGACATACATCATTACCATATAAAAAGAGATGGCAGTGCCTCTCTATCGAAGTGTTACCTGGCTCGCGCATCTCCAAGTTTGATTATGCTCGGCCTTCAAACAAGCAGTTTTGACTTCTCAGGCAAGTCAAACTGAGGCTGACCTATAAAATCCTAGAAACCCTTCAAAATGGTACTTTTTCCTGTGTATTTTTGCTGCTCTACTCTCTCCTTCAAAAAATGCAACCACATGTGACTGAGAGGACTTAAGGACCACACACCAAGGAAACTAGAGCGTTCTCAAACTCAACTAGGACATCATAGCAGAGGCAATTTGCGTAGGTTTCTTCTTTCACAGTGCATAAGGAAACTATTCTGGACATTTATTTATAGTATTGTATGGGCATAGAACAACTTGATATATATGAATTTATTTGTTTACATAAAAATGTGTATATTTTTTATATTTTTGTACTTGTTGAGTTCTTCCCAAGTTTTTTCCCAATCTGAGTCAAACTCTCAGGCCTTCTGCCTCGCTGAGTATTTCCCGAGCTGAGTCTGCTAACATTGCCCCGAAGGACATCTTTCTAACTGCAAATTTTCTAAGGATCAACCATATTAAAAAACTAGAGATTTTATTCCTATGGTTTTTCCATAGCTAAATATTGCGTCAAATGGAAATTGAACATATTACCTCATGTTTTTTGAGGTTTTGGTTGAATGCATGAATGTGTATGCAGTGAATTCTAGCAATCTCTCTCAATTAGACTTTTCTCCTCTATTATTCTTTGCTAGTTTTGTTATCAATTTCCTTGACAATCCTTTGGGGAGAACTTTGACTGTCTAGGTTGAGATTTCACCACATACATCCTAGGCTAGATCAACCGGTGCTAGAAATGATTTCTATGTTATTCAAATTGACTTGAGCAACACAAAATTGCTAAGTAAGAAATTTCTCTAGTCCTTGATAGTGTAGACTAGAACTATGCTACGTGGGAGCACCCCCCACCCCCTCACTCCCGCTCCCGAAGCTCGCTTCCTTCGGAAGCTCGCTCCCAAGGCGCTCCCTACCTCTCCTATACTAAAAGCTCTATACTAGGTTAGTCATTTGATGGCAATGTTATGGTACCTCCCTTCATTCCCAAGCTCATATAAAAGTAGTTATGGTTGATCATTTGATGATAATGTTATAAGTTATAACTACTAGATGATTGATGTTATATGGTTTAATCCATGTTTTCTATAGATAATTCAACATCCTACATGTTTTCTAGATATAAATCCATCAAAATATTTGCTATATAAAAACCGCTCCCAGAACGCTCCCAAAACGGAAGTATTAGAAAATTTCGCTTTTCGCTCCGCTCCCGCTCCCACTTCTCACTCCCAACAGCATAGGACTAGAAATTAAAATTTGTACTGATGTTCACTAAATATCAAAATAGGTTAAAGGGACTAGTGACTACAACCAGCAATAGAACAACTAGTGGTTCTAGGAAAGTGCTCAACTGTTCATGAAACTTTATGTATAATCAAGCCACTTTAGTCTTGTCTTCTAAGTTCTAACTCCTACCCCTTTGTGAGTAAGACTACAATTTTGATATTGAATTGATTAGAATTGGGGCTCAAGCATAACTCAACAATTATTAGGTGTGTGCCCACATTCACTCCATGGCTTGGAAGGTCCACAATTTTCATAATATGTAAAAAGTCTAGGTTCTTGTGACCTATGGCATGCTCCAAGTCACATACTCTAAAAACAAGTGAATATTAAAAAACCATTAATTCACCTCTACATATCCCAGGGCCCAAAGAGAGGGTAGGCCATACAAACAAAATCTTTGTCAGTGTTTTGGGTGAAGAACATTTTCAACTTTTCATAATGGAAATGCAATGGGACCTTGGTTGTTTCTGGTTAATGAGTTAAGTTAGAAATAGGAAAAGCTTTAGAAAAGTAAGTTTTCTTACTTTTGAAGGGTTATGTGTGGATAAAACCTCTAATGCTCCATGAATACATAATGGTGAGCCTCTCTCTTGGACCCATAATTGAACACTATGAGGACTTTAAGTTTTCTCATAGAACTCAAAAATGGTGGAAGAAAGTATTCGCTTGCATAAAAGAGTAAAATTAAAGCCTCTGCCTCACAAAATTTCATGTTGCACCACTAAGTCTCTTCCATGTAACCTACATAGATAAACCACAAATGCAAAGTTTAGATAGAACATTAAGGTTATTGGACATACTGTGAAAACATTTTCTAAGATCATTGACATCAATGGACAACAACTAGAAATTTGTTTGTGATTAGTTTTTGCAGGTCACATAGTGATCAACTGTTGGGTATAGGGTAAGATTCCCCTGTGACATGCACATAAAATATCAGAGAACAAACTATGTGAATGAAGATGGTGTATATGGTGATTGTTCAACAAAAATAAATGGTTTTCTATGAAGTTAATTGCTTGACACAGATAAGTAGCAAAAGCACAGTGTTTTGTCTAAGAGAAAAGTAGACAATAAAAGTATCCATGGTACATTATTAATTAGTTCATAATACATATATAGTTTGAGGAAAACATAAAATTCTGATATTAAAAGTAAAATAATTAGCAGAAACTTATAGAGAATTTGGTGATTGGAAGGTACATTTTCAAAGGAAATGCTTAAAAAATAACCATTTTGTTATAAAGATACCCATAAGATTTTCTTCAGAAGGCTCTCTGGTTTCTAGGCCTGGTCCATGACAGTCTGCATGTGCCCTTTGTTGGTTAAACTTCTTTGTTAGCATGGAACACAAGGGATAGAGAAAAGAAGAAATTCACAATGCAATACTTTTGACTATAAATGTTTTGAAGAAAATAAGTATGTACACCTTAAGCAAGCAGCTAAAATCACCCACCTGTGGATATGGAAACTATTTGAGCAACAAATGCTTGATCCTTGAACAGATCCCATTTTCCTGGCAAACTGTACTCCTTTCTAGGCATAAGCAACCTTTTTCTGTGAACTATACTGTCTCAGGAAGCCAAATATACGGCCAAGTGTTGGATTACATTGTGCTGAGAAAAGTACAGCTCAGAGGCACTTCCATAATTGATTATTGGACTCCTATTAGATCCAATTATGAAGACAACACAATGTATATGACAGAGGATCCATGATCAAAGACCTTGAACACAACAAATCGAAGAGAAGGCACTTACCTGAGATTGCTTGTTAAATTCAGCAGATTTCTACTTGCAAGTTTTAACAAGATGACAAAAGATACCACTCCATTTTTCACACATAAAGCCAAATGTCCAATAATGATTCAGCATAGATATTTCTATCCTCTGGAAATGACCCCAAGTCTAAGAATCACTCCCTTGTTTCCTCATTGAGGACATCAATACTAGTTTCCAAGCATCTAAGAATCCCTTCTTTGTGATAATCTGAGATTCGTTCCCCATTTAAGAGCTTTCTCTTTGCACTCTCCCATGTCGGGAGAGTGCTCACCATGCAAAGAGCTTCTGATCACCTTCAGGGAAAGTGGAAGGCCTTTACATTCCGCTTGCACCTATGATTCATACATCAATAACAATAAGTGGAAACTCCACCAAACGCATTCTTTTGTGGTTAAAGATGTGATTCTCTTGCCTAATAAGATTAAAGTCTTAAAGTTCAGAGTTTTTGTGGTAAACATAATTCTATTAAGACTATTCAGTATATGTCTAGAATCTCTATTATTGGAATATTGATTCCATCGTTAACAATAGAAGTATTATTGTGGAATGAAATCCTATCTTAGGGATATGCCACTCTAGTAATAGCTTGTAAGTACGGATATATCGAGTGATTGTGTATATTTTCATTAGTAAAATAAACCAAATTCACACCAAACTTAACAGAATAATATAATGCATATCAACAACATTCGAGTACTGTCACAGGTATACCTGCTTGACTAGATTTTCAGCTGCAGTGCTGGAATTGATCTCTGTCCAAAAGCCCAAAAGCAGAAAAGGGACAGAGTACGGATATATCGAGTGATTGTGTATATTTTCATTAGTAAAATAAACCAAATTCACACCAAACTTAACAGAATAATATAATGCATATCAACAACATTCGAGTACTGTCACAGGTATAATTGCTTGACTAGATTTTCATCTGGAGTGCATGGAATTGATCTCTGTCCAAAAGCCCAAAAGCAGAAAAGGGACAGAGCATCAGCATCATCTAACAATGTCAATTGATAAAGCTCAGTACAGTGTGTTTTGGGGATGGTAGAACAGTCTCGAGTTGTAACAAGTGTCTTATATCCTTTCCCTTCAAATAACAGGTTTTCCAAATCCACCCTTGACCAGACATCATCCAACACCACCAAAGTTGGTGTGACTTGCCTCAGTAGCTGCTGCTGTAACTGTGTATGTGCATCCTCGAGATTCTAAAATTCAGGTTTCTTCTTACAAAAAATCGTCTCCCACATAGTCTCCAAAATTCCCTTTAAGTTTGGGGACTATGAAACAGTGATGAAAATGATATTGTTTTGGAAAACCCCTAGCATGCATAAAGAGACAAGTTCTCAGATAGAAATTCCATCATCTGTACAATAATAAGTTCTCACATAGTTTTATTGTTAGCAAAAACACTTAAGAATGTGACATTGAAAATCTACAAGCCTACAACATACTTTCTGCATGTCTAAATCTCACCAAATATGGCCAAATCTTGCAACAGTCAACCAAGTGTCAACCAAGTCGCATTTAAACTTGTCGAATTACAACAATTTTGACCAATTGAAAAGCTACAACATAATTTATGCATGTCTCAACCTCACCAAGTATGGGCAAGTCTTGCAAGACTCAACCGAGTCTCATTTAAACTTGTTGAGTTATAGCTATTTTGACCAATTTGACTGATTCTTTCAGTGGCCGGTTTGATTCTGCTATTTTTTTTGTGAAGCCAAGTCAAACTCGGGAGTGCATGGAAGACTAAGTGGAGTTTGACAACAAACATAAATGGCACAACAGAGTGCATGCTATTTTGGATGCCTGGGTTTCCTTTTAAATGAAGCTCCCTGCTTGGTTCATGTTGTACAAGGTACTCTCAATTAAAGAAATGCTTCATAAAAGAGGCTTTACAGATGGAAGTTGCAGCTATTGTGGGAATTCAGAAAATGTTGGCCATGTTTCTTGGAGCTTCCTATTTGGTAAGGAGGTCTGCACTTGGTCAGAAGGTGTTTTTACATGTATATTTATGTCACAACTTTACTGGTAGACTGTCCTTTTGGAGATCCTGTGTGCTACCACAAATTTGTCTGGAGTGTTTCGCAGGTAATTGGAATGTTCACTCTTTACTATCTATGGCATAAAAGGCATCCAAAATGTTTGAAGGTTTTCCAAAGAAAAGATAACTGAAATTCATAAATTCTCCATTTTGAACTCAATAGCCATTCAATGTTTAACTCATCTAATTGCCAAAAGAAATATTGTGAAAGCCACATGCAGGAGCTAGATCTCATGGCCTTTCCTTAGTTGCATAAGTAGGTAGGGGGAAGGCTTATTTGATGCAATGATGGCTGACCATGTAGGGATGGTAAATTGCACAGAGAAAAGAGAGGTGCATTCTACAGCTCGGGTAGGGGTGGAAGGTGATCCATCGATTCTTTGCATGTGTTTCTGTGTAGTGGTGCATTGAATCTAAGCAGAGCACTGGCTGCGTTGTTGCATTGAAAATGGACGCTGGCACAAACCTATCTAAACCCAGGTCTGAGGTTTTGAAGGATGCAAACTCAAATTCACATATACCAACATATGCACTACAATATCTAGAGATATGCAACTTCCTGTTTCACAACCTCTATGTGCATCTCAGACCGGCTAGATGGGCCTGTGCTAGAAATGTATGTATCATATTTTTTAGCAAAAAAGCAAAAAGGAAAAAGAAATATGAACAAGATATTGGGTTTCCCAGTAGCTACCCAGGCACCAAGGAGAAAACAAAGTACCTTTCAAGAGATAAAAATGGTTTGAATAAATAGAAACCCCAATTACCTTTAATTTCTTGATCATTGAAGAGGGCCAATGCCAGAGTTGTTTTTCCAAGACCTCCCATGCCTTGCACCCCAACAACTGACATCTCTCGCTGGAGCAGTATTCTCTTCAAATTTTGAATATTTTTCGCCAACCCCATTACAAAATCAGACTTTACTGATAAATAATAACTACAAGGAGCCACATCAAAAGCTCCATCAAACATGTCATCTGCACCCATTTGTTGAAGCATCATGGAATTCTCATGGGGATAATTGGTTAGTTGGGCCACATATCTGAAGATTGCTTCATTCATCTCGCTCTCATCCAATAACCCCAACTCATACAGATGGTGAAAAGTCTGTAGCTCTGTTATGAGATTCTTCACACAAACCAATACATGGGGAGGCATCTGGTACTGAACGAAGCCACATATATCCTTCTCCAGTTGGTGAATTCGAAAGGCATATCCGAGGCTGTGAAAAATAGTAAAATTGTTGATTTTCTCACACTCTTTTACCAGTTCAACGCCCTTCATGAGGTGCTCAGTAACTCCTCATAGTTGGGATTTTGCTCATTTTTGGGGTGCTTCTAGATTCAACGAACACATCTGCTGAAGTGATTGAATAACGCCCATCAGCAGCCCATCCAATCTATAGCCCAGCCAATCTACAACATGCATTCTTGCAATTAAATCGAGACGAATCTAACTATAAAACCATATTCAACCAAAAATTTGGGGCGAATTCAATTGTATCGGAAATTTAGAGGAGTCGGAAAGGGCGAAATTGTCCCGTGTAACCACCATTCCTAGAAATCGGGGGGCGAATGCGACCAAGTACATCTGGAATTCGAAGGGGAAATCCATTTTTCCAATTATTTAGCAAATACAAGACTGGGCTAACCTCTTTCAACATTTTTTGGGGTAAATAAATATGGGGCTAAATTTAAATAAGGGAAAAAATAGGTTTAATATTAAAAATTCGCCCCTTAAATTGTCAAAATCCCCTATAATTCGCCCATGGGCGAAAAATCGCCCTTAAAATCATCCCTATTGTGGGTACAAGGACCTTGTCAACTGGGTACAAGGTGCTCCAAAGCACAAACCATCTCTATATGGTCTACAAGGAACTGTATGTGAGGGTACTAGGATCATCCATACCTGTGCACTGCAAGAGGGACTTGGTGGCATCAATGACTACCTGTGGGGCCACTGCAAGTCCCATGTTGGCATCAATGACAATTCAATCAACATTTTTTATCCACTAGCTACACTTGTTCCACATATCCTTTCAAATGCACATATTTGTTTACATGTAACCATGAGTTGAGCAACTTGTCTAGGTATACTAGGTTTTGTACTTCTAGAATGGGGGACTTCTCCTCTCTCAGCTTGTTCTTTCAGGTCATACAATATTCCATGCCCCTACTTCTGAGTGGTATTATATGTGCATACATTTTTACTATTCTCCAATATTGTTATATACTAGATTCCACCTTCCATGGATCTTGCTTCCCCCCAATTAAACTTTTCTCAAATGTTTAATTTTGTTAAATATATTTATATCCTTCATCCCACAATATTTGAATTCAATTTCCTTTAAAACTCATCCTCCTTAATCTCTACAAATATTACTGACACAAGATTGACTCTAAAACTATTGCACTCCACCAGTCTTATGCATTCAAATGATATAATATTATTCTAAAATGCACATCATAAATTCCTACTTTAACTTAGTTTCCTCGAATTATCATTGTGTGAAGCATATGCCATCTTGATCATTAATATTCTACCCAATCTCACTTATCTAGACTAAATCCCTAAAAAATCATGTCTGGATCCAATCACTAATGCCAAACAAGACATTATTTTTATAGCAAGTTTATGTACCATAAATTTTATGTGACTATATTGTCCTTGTCCTATGTACCATTTAAAATAATTAAAATCATTAGCATCATATTCTAACACCACCTACTTGCAACCACATTAATCTTGACAAGACTCAAAGCTTTCCCTAAAAACCCCCAAGTATAATTTATTGACACATAGACTTCTCTCCTATAGAGACCTAGCCATATGATAATACACCCCTTACTATGTGGTCCATTATCTCTTGAATTCCCCTAATTCTTGCGACACATTTTGGAAGGCCCTAGTTGATTAGTCAACTAGGACGGCTAGTCAACTGACAGTCAACAAGTCGATTGGCCTAGCAGGTCAACTGACATATGTGAACAGTCATGTGTATTTATATATGTCGGTTCATATGTATAAAAAGAGCATCTATTTAAGTTGTAAATTGATCATTCTATTGATAATATAACAAAGTATTGGTATTATATCTACTCTTGTCTCTTTATGCATGTATGTCTAACCAATGAATGTAATCCCCTAGATTGCAACACTAGTTTTGTTACTAGGACCTAAAATTCAAGTCGGGAAAAAGAATAGAGCCACGTGTGCATACATGTTGACTCTGGAGGAAGAGTGTAGATGGTGGTACAAAAAAATTTAAAACTACATCAACAACTAATCCATAAGGAACCAATTGATGATTGCGCAAGTAGAAGAAATATTTTTCACTAAAACCCATGAAAAATTATTGGAATCCATGCCTATGCTAATCCATAAATTTATTGAGCGAACCCTAGAGGAAACCAAGTGAAGAAGATAGAGAACTACTGCATAAACTAAATAATGGCAGCCAAACTAATATTTATGATGGATCAAGAAGATTGTAGACGAATTTTGTGAAGAAAAAACGCTTGAAGAAAGAACATATGTGAACAACATAAAAAGAATATTTACGATGATGTGCATGATATATGTCTATGCACAATGCTTCCTTCACAAATTCTTGATTAACAAAGGGGTCATTCACATTGTGGAACCTCGACCACCAGTGAATACATGCATTTCTATTGACTAGGAAAATATGCAAGCTAAGTGGGAGTACTTCGTAAGGAAATGAAATCATATATTCTTAGCACCATATCCTACCAAGAGTAAGTCGGGCTAGTGATGGGGTGGATACTTACCATGAGGTTCCATTAAAAGAGACACACTAGTTGAGTTGCATAAAAAGGAAAACCAGGAGATAACGCAAGTTGGTTGAAGATCCATTCAAAATTTCAGCACATAAAGCAACAATGGATATCTAGAAAATTAAAAGGGGAAAAAGAAGGAAAGGAAGGGAAGAAATATGAGAAGCTACAAGTCCTTGTTGGTTGAAAACGAAGAGGAAAAGAAAGAAAGGTACAATTGTGGAACTACCTAAGTCAATGCTTAGTCAACCATAAGAACAAGAGGGAGTGAATATGACAAATCTGGACCTAGATGATGAGCCATAGAAGGTGTCTGCAGGATTTGTATTGTTACATATGTTAGACTCAGAAGGAAGATAAGAAACCAAATAATATGAGGTTGTAGTTCTTAAAACACCACCACAACCCCCTCTAAGTTTCATTGTCAAAGAAATTTTAGCCAACAAATTGCATATTGAACCTACTCAAACATTAGTATGGAATCAACTATATGAAATATGTCGACTTAATAGGATGATAACTGAGAGACCTAAGGATAGCAACTAAGTTTCCATCATTCCAGGTGAGGGAACATCCAGTATACTCATCAAATACTTGGACCTCACGAAAGCACCTCCCCTACTAGAGTTAAATAGTGAAGAAGAAGAAACACCACAATAGACAAGAGATAAATTCAAAGATTCATGAACTTTCAAAATCGTTAGGAATAAACAGGAAGAAATCCAAAATTCAACACAAATTATATTGTTTGCATCAGTAATTGCAATCAACCATACTACACAGATGCACATCTACAAAGGGGATGGATATCCCAAACGACATTGGTTTTCATGTGAAAATATTTGGGACACGGATGACATCATCGACGAAGAAAAACAAGTGGTGTAGTTTATGGGAGCTTTGATAAAACTAGCCCTCACATGGTTTATGAACTACATTGAAAACCATAATAGGATGCAGAATGAAATCAAGCAGAACTTCTTCGCATTTTTTAAGACACAAGATAGAAAACATCTAGCAGTGTAGAAGCTTAAATAAATTAAGCAATTACCAGATAATTTGTCCATGATTACAATAAAAGATTTAAATATCTTCTTAGCAATTAACTATATGTAGGACTACTACTTAGAATCATGTCACCTATTTGAATGCATGAGACTAAAACTTATGAATAAGCTTTGAGAATAGCTCAGTGTGTTGAGACTAAAGATGAATGGGTTACACCAAGGGCTGAAAAAAGACTAGAAGAAAGAATATACATGATACAAAGATATCTTAAGGACCTTACCATACAACATTCAAATTTATGGTGCACAAACTATTTGCATGAAGGCCACACCAAGGACAACTATAGGAATCTAGTCAATCGACACCAAGATCATACCAAACCAAATAATATGGAGAGTTAGTTTGAAATTTGTGAATGTATTACTAACCATGTAACCCATGATTGTCCACATAACCTGAAGAACAACAAAATCAAATGGTGTTCCATCTGTGAAGAGGCATCCAATAATAGTTATGAATGGTAGATGAGTGCAAGAAATAAAATGAGTGTCTATCACACCCAAACAGCTGACCAAAATCAACAAAGCATCGGCTACCAAAGTAATGGATATAATGGTTAAGGAGGTTATGGTGGTCGAGATGGTTATGGAAATCACGATAGCTATAGGGGGTGAAATGGAAATAGTGGAGATAATTTTGGTGGCTGGACAAGAAATTCATACCACTTTATATGCTACCAAACTAACCACTTTAGTCCCATCTAGCCCCCATAAGACAGAAACAACTTTAAATTATGCACAAAATGTGGTGTTGGAGATCATTCATTAGAATACTGTTTGATCATGTTAGAAAAAAAATGAAATAAAAATATTGTTCACATACTACAGAGATACCTGAAATACATAGAGTTAAATTCCAAAAACTTACAAGTAATCATGAGGTTAGGAACCACAACAGGAAATGACACTGCACAGGATAATCCTATTGCAAGAATTAGGTAAAATAAAGAAGTGGAGTACTCTAACCCCATGAAACAAAACGAAATACCCAAGGAAGCATTAAAACTATTTTGAGACATCGTCTAAGAGGAGGAGTTATATGAAGTTGCACAAGAGCATATGAATAGAAACATTGCACTAAATATATTTCTCACGATCATCACTAAGGAGGAATCAATCAATAGATTAATTGATTTATTAAGTCTCTTAAAATATTAACAAGAAAATGGCCAAAGTTCAAAAACTGTAGCGCAGTTGAATCATGAAGCAAAAATTCAGAGGATCGAGACCCCTTAGTTGACCTAAAAATAGAAGATTATCAAGTTTGTCAGGTTGTACTTGACTTTGGATCACAAGTAAATATACTACCACGAGCAAAGTGGGTAAATATGGAGTGACCTAATTTGGTGATATATTAAAACTATCTCAAACTAGTAGATCAAGGCCTGATTGAAACAATTGTAGTATTAAAAGATGCATGAATGGGTATTATGGAAATATCGACAATAGTCGACTGTGATTTCATCAACTTAGTTGAGGGAATGGAACCATATACATCCTTTTTCAGTAGACCATGGTGACCGAATATGAAGGACACCATCTCATTGGAAAAAAGACAAGATAAAGCTTAAAGGGGAGCAGAAAAGAATTATAATACCCCTCAACCCTAACGAAGGAACACCGTGGACAGAACCCTGTGATGAAGAGGCTGACATACGGAATTTTTATCAGTATATTCAGGGTGATCAAGATGCAATCAACCCTAATAATGAAGGATAATTACATATTGGGACACCTTTATCTATCAGTTAGAACCCAAATGAATAGTTGTATGACTAGGAAATAGATAATTATGAATCAAAAGCTCAATGTCATTAGATAATAGAAGCTATAATAAAATTCAGTTATTGTGAATGCTTCTTTGTTAGAATGTTCCTACAAATTCATGAAAGAAGGAGAAGTCATATCTGAAGCCTCATACCATGTGACATAAGGTTAATGTCCCTTCCTCCCCTAAGATACAAAGAAAGAGACTCATCGTTAGCACATGTTGACCAAGTAACAAAGAACATTGGTGAGAAGACCTGTGTACAAAGTATTTTCTATGTGTTTATAGGGCAAGCCACGAGATGGTGGAACAATCACAAACCACAACTTCAGACATGGACAACTACATAGGCATACTTCATTAAAATATTTGAAGGGAAGCTAGCAGAAAAATATCATATAGAAAACTTCATACCTGGCTTGGACCCAATAGATCATATACATAGATGTGGACAAGAATGGCATAGGATAGGCTATAAATATGAAAGAACAGGGTCCCACATTTCCAGATACTTTAGACTATTTTCCCAATAAAAGGTATAAGGTTGAAGAAGGTAAGGGAAAAAACAAAAATATGGTAAGTAATAAAAGTAAAATTTGTTAATAACTTCACCTTCACACTAGTGGAGGAAG
Organism: Larix kaempferi; assembly: GCA_027924585.1. Classification (NCBI taxonomy): domain Eukaryota; kingdom Viridiplantae; phylum Streptophyta; class Pinopsida; order Pinales; family Pinaceae; genus Larix; species Larix kaempferi. The sequence goes on along the minus strand of BSBM01000236.1, from coordinate 9,473,607 downwards.
AATTGAAAGATGCATTACAAGAAATCTAGCATTTTATTGAAAAACCAGATAGTCGACTGAAGGGTGTGCAAGGAAAAGACCTAGTCGACATGATTCCAACTTCGACCTGTAAATGAGTCACTTGCCAAGAACAAAAAAAAAGCATGCCATAGTAATAAGGATAAATGTAGAGACTGGAAATATCCCAGGGAAAATATTTAGATGGAAAAAACACCATCCAATGGTCCTTCAACAAGTCAAGGTAGTATGATTAGTAGCGACAACAATCGAGGGAGATGAAGACAAAAAAAACAAATTTACCCATGCATATACCAAATTTAAAGAAGGTGAAAGGAAAATAGATGAATCCAAAGCACCATAATGGATGGATGGAAACATAAAAATAAGGGAAGTCAACATTTCCAATGATGATCAACCAAAAATGGCCAAGATAGCAGACTACTGGTCGGATTAGCAAACAACTGAAATAACTAACCTACTCAAGGAATATTAGGATTTTTTTGCCAAGGATTACAAGGACTTAAAAGGATTGGTAGAAGGGATAGGTGAGATGAAATTCGATCTCATCCCAGACCTAAAACTAGTGAAGAAACAACCGTATAAATTATCCCTTAAATATAAAGAAAAATAAAGAATGAAATTGATAGTATGCTAGCAGTTAGCATTATCTACCCATCTGATCAGTGGGAATGGGCCATCCCTATGGTTATTCAACCTAAGAAACATGATCCAAAGAGACTATGTATTTTTTTTCAGAGGTCTAAATAAACTAACTCTTACTTATCCATTCCCCACCCCATTTGCAGATGAAATTATAAATGAATTTGTAGGTCACAAGTGTTATTCCTTTATAGATGGTTTTTCAGGGTACAACCAAGTTGTTATAGCCAAAGAAGACAAACCAAAGAAAAATTTTATTACAGAATTTGGAGCATTTGCTTATAGATTTATGCCCTTTGGTTTACAAAATTCACTTGGTGTGTTCTCTAGAATCGTAGTAAATCCTTTCAAGAAAATGTGTGCAATACTATGGAAGTATATTTTGATGATTGGACAATATACAATCTACTAAAAGATCACATCCATTGTCTCTGATTAATGCTTCAATGTTGTCGACAAATACAATTGTCCTTGAACATAATGAAACTCATATTTTCCACACCCATAGGCATACTACCAGGTCATGTAGTATGTAAGGATGGTATAAAAGTTGACTCAACAAAAAAAAACAATACTCAACTTGAAGCCTCCTGTCAACCAAAAGCAGATACGATTATTCTTGGGCCATGTAAATTATTACTTGAAGTTCATAAGACACTATTCTAACATAACTTATATGATGGAATAACTCCAAAAGATAGATATATAATTTAAATGGAAAAAGGAGTGTAATGACTTGCTCGAATTGTTAAAAAGGAAATTATTCAAAGCAATGAGACTACATTTTTCTGACTAAACGAAGAAATTTCACATCCATAGCGACAGTTGTCCTAGCACAACTAGGGAGGACAATATCAATCATCCAATTGCCTATGCCGGTAGCAAATTAAATAAGGCTGAAAGGAACTATTCAACAACCGAAAGAGAAGCCTTAGGAATGTTTTTTTCTCTATGGAAACATCGACATTACCTATTAGCAAATTCATTTATATTTTACACAAATCACAAAGCACTCAATTACCTAGTGAAAAAACTAGTACACCAAGGAAAGATTTGTCAATGGTTATTTTTATCACAAGAGTTTAAATTTGAATTCATAGTCTGACCAAGAAAGAAAACTGTTGGAACAAACCATTTATCAAGACTAGAAACTAAAGAACACCCAACAGGAATTGAGGATGACCTCCCTGACACAAATATATTCAAAATAGAAGTATCCCCAATAGAGTTATTTGACATAGGCAGGTTCTTACAAAAATGAACAACATCGACTTATATGCTAGAGAAAAATAAAAGATACTAGTAATGAATGATGCTCCCTTTACACCAATTAATGGATACCTATACAAGAGAGGGATTGATGATATCCTCAAAATATGTGTACTTGAGCATGAAATACAAGAGATCATTGATGAAGAACTTGTAGGACCAATAGGAGACCACTACCATAATGACACTACAACAAGAAAAATTTACAAGATGGATTATGGTGGACCACCTTACATAAGGATTGTCGAATGACAGTAAGTCAGTTTGATAAATGTCAATGACTTACTTGACCACTCAAGCATGAAAAAATTCCATTAGTATCGGTCAATCCCAACCTGCATTTTGAGATATGGGAAATCGACTTTATAGGACCCTTTCCTGAACAAGGAAGAAGGACATGGGAAAGACATATCATCATAGGAGTAGAATATTTAACAAAATGGGTAGAAGTTGAGCCAATCTAAACATGCATAAAGGAAGTGAGTGCAAAGTTTATCTATAAAAATATAATTACTAGATTTGGATTTCCCCTAGTCTTGATAAGTGATAGAGGAACACATTTTATAAACAAAACAATTGAAATTTTACTGAAGGAATTCATGATCAATCATCATAAGAGTAGTGCCTACTGCCCCTAGTAGAATGGTGCAATTTAATATTTTAACAAAACACTGACAAAAGGATTAACACAAATCTGTGACAACAACTTAGATGGATGGGATGATAAGATTGATGTTGTGCTATGGCCATATAAAACAACGTATAATAGGTCGATAAGAAAAATGCCATTTAAGATAGTACATGCCCAGGAATCACTTATCCCTCTACAATTTCGACATCACACCGACCAGGTTGCCAAAATCCTTTGAATTGGGACAACGAAAGCAAGAGATGATTGACTATTTCAATTACATAAACTAGAATAGGAGTGGTTTCCTACCCTTCACCATCAAGAGATATAGAAACAACATTAGAAATCATGGAATGATCAAAATGTGAGGAAGAAAGATAGCTCAATAGGGGACTTAGTACTATTGTATGACAACAAAGTGAAAGGAAAACCGAACAAACTAGAAACAACCTAGCTTATGCCTTGCAGTGTAGAAGATATAAGGCTAATTGGGGTGATACAATTGAAAACTCTACAAGTTAGACTGCTTACCAAATTAATAAATGGTTCTCAACTAAAAAGGTATCATCCATAGGAATATTCAAAAAAAAAGGTGGAGAGATGTACATAGACAAGAGCTAGCTAGATATGAAAACAATAAACTAGTAGTAGGTAACCTAAGCAATAAAGGCAAACAAATAAATCACTGACTCGGTGAAAATAAACCACAGGTTGTTGACCAAGTGACCATTTATGAAAGAAGGACAAATGAGTGACAAAATTCAAAAGCAAATGGTCAGCTGGAATTCCATCGGTTGAGAAAATATCAACTAGAATAATCGATAAACTTGTCGACTAAAAAAACATAAAAGACCACAAAATTTAAAAATCTTGAAAATGAAGTGATGATAATACAACTAACCTAATTAATACCACTCCTTCCATCATTTAAAACTTGCACATGATCAAATCCATGTCGATTAAAACATTACAAACTCGCACAAGTCGAATTATTCCCAAAATCAACAAATAAATACACCAAATGTTATGCATTGAAACACATTTGAATAAATTCTAAGTGTGGAAATGCCAAGTAGAGGGAAGAACAAAGCAGAGTGAAAAATAGAGCAGAGTGAATCTTGCAACAAAAGCAAAAGTGATAGAAGAAAATTGGACAATAAGAATGCCACCAAAAATGAAGGGAGTGATAGAACCAAGATTGAAGCCAGAAAAGGGTGAGAAAGAACCCAGAACCAAGCGTAGAGAAGACACCTCATTTTAGTCTGAGATGGAAAAGAGAATTTACCAAATATATTGAGCTAAAGCAAACGACAACAATTGGGAATAGTACTGGAAAGCATTGAATAATTAGACTGTGATCAGGGTAAAATGGAGTGAGGAAAGAAAAATGCTACAAAAATCAAGTATCAGGTCGTACCTCGGTGAACCTCTAATAACAGGATTTGATGGGTTAAAGGAACAAGTGGCAAGGTTCCTTGTGATTAGGTACAATGGGGGAAATATTTTTCTAGATGATCCAATGGAAATTAATGTAGTTGCAATCATACAAGTAACGGGGCTGCCAATGTTAGGTGACCCAATCTCGACTATGACTCAACCATTAGCACTATTAGAGGAATCCACGGGGTAGCATATGTCAGTCAAATTATATGGCAATAATTTTTGTTACATTTATAATCAATTTCAGTTTGTAAAATTATGATATGCAAGGCAAGTATATGCTGAGATAAAGCCTAAAGTGATCCTAAAAATATGAAAACCACTCACCAATCAACACACAACCTTTGAAAACCAAACTCGTAGATAAAAAGCATCTCAAATACTAAGATATCATTCAAGAGTGACTTCATTCCACCATGATCTCCTAAGGTAGAAATGCAAGTTGATTCATATATATTTGTTTTCATTATCAACAATACTTTTTGAGTCTCATTTCAATGGAGTATATCAGTACTTAGAACAACATCTCATTAAGCCAAATATGGAACAATGAGCAAAGACAATCATAAATATCTTATATCAATACTATCCAGATATGGATTGTTTAAAGTAGAAATCCAAGTTAGCTTACATAGCTAACAATACTCTACAAGTCCCTTCTTTAGCTAATATTGATTCAAAAATGTATGAAGTCAAATCTTTTTAAATAACCACATTAATCCAAATGTTAATTCTATCATTATCAAAAATAAAACTTGTATAAAGTCACCAAACCACTACATTATAGGATTAAATGTATTGGAAAATGATAAGATACATGAAATATGTTGAGAAAACCATAAGCTACAGGAAACAGAGTATATAGTTTCAATACACTAGAACACATCCATGCATAAGAAAATAAATAAACATGCATACACACCACTCTGCAAACAAATCAAACACACCAGGGAGTTTTTTCTAAGAGGAAGGGGAGGCTACCTTCTCCCATAAATATGCTCGTCATTGCTAATTAAAATTCGGGAATGGAAATTAAGGATGCATAAGAAACATGCTTCTATTATTCAAAATAACATACTATAATATATCTGAATCACCACTCATGTATTATATCTGAGTATAATAGCTTAACCCTTTATGAGCAGATCGATTGGAGTTTAGAAATGTTAAATTGCATAAAAAACGTGTTATAGGAATAGCATTGTAGGAACACATTACAAGGACAGTTTCAAGAACTATGCTACTAGATTACAATGTGAGCTATCCCATGATAACTTTGGAGTAGGAGGTTACATCTCCTATCATTCTAGACAAACATAGAAAGGAATGGTTCGTCTTCATCATAGGATTTCATGATCAAAGGCATGGAATCACTCATTGATATTTCAGGTTGCAGGAACGATGAATGAATCCAAATAATTCAAGCAGGAGGATTCCTAGTGATGACTTAGGATGATATGGGCAACATGTCACCATCTAGGCATAATTTCCTATGAGATCCATATTACCCTTTTGATTCATGAATATCGGAGGTATGCTCAACAACAAAGTCGTTACTAGAATTGAAGGCATTACGAGAAATGAAGGCATTACCAAAAATGACAGTGGTTACCAGAACCTGTTGCAGATCCCATAATTTCATCAACCATAAAAATTTAATATTCAAATTATCCAAAATAAATAAATAAAATATGAACACAGGCAATATGTGTACCTTTGAACCCAAATTGACACTTCATAGGAAAAAGATGGAGTATTAGGCTATTACAGGTGGAAAAATAGGACACTTTATAGGGAAAATGGTCAAAATGAGGGTCCATAGATACTCCCAGAAACATCAAAGTAGATACCCTACATCTCCCCCCAAGCCTGGGAATTTTCATTTCCTCATGCAAAAAAAAAGAACTTTCTTTATACTACAACTTCAAAAATGTTAGACCCTTCCTCTTTCCTGAGGAAAATATAATTTAAGGCCTGATTGGCCGCATGGACGAACACGTCCACTCTGTATTGAGGCCAAGACTCCCTGCATTTAACCTGAAGTTTCATATTTCTCAAGTAGAGAATTTTTTCCCTCCTATACCATTTCTTTGCCATCTTGACTAACTTCTAACTTCCATCCTTCAATTGCTTGATTTCTTCCTAAAATTGAGCACCGAGGTCCCTCAATAGGGAATTCTTATTTTTTATATGTCTTTCTAATATAGTCAACACCTTAATCCTTCTTTTCAACTTTCTAAGCTCATTTCCTTCTTCAAATTGCTTCACCTTACTGTCATTTGGTTTTTCATCAGTTGGTACATCCTCTAGACTTTCAATCCTAGGAAGAGGATCGTCAGGTGGTGTTTCTTTTATATGCTCCTAGGAATCAAACTCATCATGTATTTGATTAATTCCATGTCTACAATTTCAAGAGCATCTCTTGTCCTCTTTTTCCTAGGGGGTTTTCAAATCTTGGTTCATTCTGATTTTCTAGAGGGAGGTTTTAAGACTTTAATTCATCATCTTCTTCCTCAGGAGTTGGCTTAGATTTCTTCTACAATTTTGTCTACTCGGATCCTTGTTATTATTTTCCTTGGTGGAGACTTTGGAATTTTATTTCCCTTTTTCACTGGTCGTTTCCTCTTCTATTGCTTCACAGGGGTCGAAATGATCTACATCATTGCCACTTTACCAAATTGTCTCAGGTGCCTATGGAGGAGTTCTAGGTTCATCTTCAATAGCTTTGTTCACTTTCCCCTCTTTAGTATTACCTAGATTCCCATCTCCATTTTCAACATCAGCTTCATGTTCTTCCCCCATCTCGGTGTCAACTTGATTTTCTTCTAGAGCTCTAGAATTGTCCTCTCTTTTTTGCAATCCCACATTCCCTTCTTTTGTGAATTGATAGCGTAGCAAGAATATATCTCAACAGTATTATATTTCTCCAATTCTTCCATGACCATCAACTTAATAAGGCCATGGTGATAGATATTTTTCTCTACATTATTGGTCCTTCTTTTTGTTGCATGTGTCATTTACAATAGTGACTTCAACAAGAAATGGGGTAAATTCAACCTATGTCCTATGAAGTGTTCCAATAATAGAATATGATAGAGGAAAGTCAATCCATATTGCCCCTTGCAAGTGATATACTTCTGAAGGATCACCCGAAGGCATTTGTACTTCTTTAAACAAGTTCTTGATAGCCACTTTGACCAATCAGGGTTTGTATAGGACTCAACCAAAAAGGGCATCCACACCTCCTTCTTTATTGGTTGATTTGTAAACCAACATTCTCCATTTCATGGGAGCTATATCACCTCTGCAATGCACTATTTTGAGACCTCAAACTCGATATCCCCCACACGAACCTTCTCTCCATCGAAATCTCTTGTGAAATCTAGTGTTAACTCACTGTTATGACCGAAGAACCTAGAGAAAAATGGTATCCACCCTGACTTTTGAATTTTCTTCTTGAACTTTAGAAAATCGTCAAGGATCCCAGCCCCTACTATCTTAGTTCTAATCATGACCCTCATCACTTCAGTTTCTGGTAAGTAAGCTTTACATGTACACACACTCAAATGGAATGTCTGAAATTGGGAAAGATATAATGGTTTTAAAGATTGATATAGAACAATCCGTAAGAGGTGGAAATGAAAATGGTTAAGGGAATCATGATCATGATAATCAACTTTCCATGATCTGATTAGCATAAGTGGTGTCTACAATATGACAGGATGTCTTGGAAATGATAAAAATGTAGGAGGATTGATTGGACAATCGACGGTAAAATGGTAACAATTTGCAATTAAACTGATGATTTCATACCCTTCATCCCCAAAAGATTCAAATTATGCCTTTAGCTGAGACTTTGAAAACAATTACCTTAATCAACACATTTCAACAAAGATCGTGGGATGAAGTGATGACCTCAACGTCATCCTTCTCAACCTTCATCATAATTCAATGTGATCTCTGGTGAAGGAGTATAGGATCCTTTCTTGACGTTTCAATTCATATAATTAGGGCATGGGTACCTTAGTGCAAGTGATTGGGCATGGATAATGGTATGATCGTTGTAAGTGAAGAGATAGATCGTGTTTTACAGAGTCACAATCATGAAGAGATAGTCATGATATGATTCAATACTGTGCCCAAACAATCAATATTATAACCGAGAAGGTTTAGAAATGACCATTCATATAAACTAAGTTAATTCTAAATTTAAATGACTTCCTATTAATGAATATTAATCTTGAAATAATTACAAATTCAACAAGTAGAAGTTAGACAATCGGTTTGTAAAGTAATGATTTAGGATAGAAATGCAAGACCATCTGAAATAATGGTTCCAAGGGGTAATAGGATTAGGAATTCAATTCATTCAAGAGGTTTCCTAAGTATCATAATTCTCCATTACTTTGAACAAAATGAAAATAAAAGTAAATTGTCCCTAGTTTCAATTACTTGATCTTTTGGAGAATGTTTGCAAGGTATGTCTAAGCATGAAATGTACTCATCACCATTGAGGCTACCTAGTTTATTTGTTGTAGGAACAGAGGTTTTTGTTGAAATATAAAACCCCTATTCATTTTTATTCTAAAAATCATCTATTGATATTGAAATGAACTAGACTATTACAAAAATAGGATCGCGGAACAATAGCATAAAATAAGATGTAGAAATAAAACACATAAACACAATACAAGAGAGAAACCAATATACGTGCTTCACCGTGGTATGTCCATGGAGAAATCGCTAGTCCTTTTATTATACCATCCAAAAAATGAAGGGGTACAACCTGCAGCACATTCACTACAAGTTCCTCTTCACTCTGTCACAATCTCTCTCACACAATCATAGATATCTTTACAATACTACAATACATAGTCGTATTATAATGTCTTCCTTTTAAAGAGGGATTACCATGGGAAAATACCAGGGCCCGTAAATTACCCATTATTGACCAATTCATGACTATGACAATACAACATTTTACAAGGATTTTTTTTTCTGAAATTTTCACTACGGGGGCGCTTCCCCTGAACCCCTGCGAGGGGGGGCTCCTAAATCAGTCTCCCCCTTGGACTACCCATGGAAAATATAGTGGGGGGGGGGATCCCCCCCACGCCCAGTCTAGGATCCAGACACAGCTAAAACACAACCTATGAATCAAGAAGATCAAGCTCCACAACCAACAATCTCCCACTTGGAGACTGATCACAACAACTCCACTGCTACTGCATATTCTTGACTATGCTCCAAACCTTGGAACTGGAAAATTTCTCATCTTCACCTTCATGCTTGAAGGCCAACTGAAATTGAGCAGGAACTCAATTTCTCTTTGGTTACTACCTTTGTCAACATGTCTGCAGGATTCTGGCTAGTGTATCTTTTTCAACTTCAATTGTTCATCGTCCAGTACAGATTGTATGAAATGGTACTTGAGTTGTATATTTTTAGTCTTAGAATGGAAGGTTGATTTCTTTGCAAGATGAATGGCACTTTGACTGTCATTGTACAACCTTCTATTCTCCTACTTCTTACTTAATTCCTCCATGAACCTCTCTAGCTAAATCATCTCGTTGCTAACCTTTATAGCAGCAACATACTCCACTTCCATTGTTGAAAGTGTAACAACATTTTGCAGCTTCGAAATCCAACTTACTATTGTTCCACCTACAGTAAAAACATACCCTGTGGTGCTCCCCCTGCTATCTTTATCACCCGTCATATCTTCATCAACATATCCCTGTAGAGTAGTGTCTGAACCTCCAAAACATAATGCATGAGTAGAAGTACCTCTCAAATACCTGAGAATCCACTTTACTCCCTTCCAATTCTTTTTACTTGGATTGTTCATATACCTACTCACAATTCCCACTGCATGTGCAATATCTGAAATTGTGCACAGCATGGCATACATCAAGCTACCAACTGCTAATGAATAGGGAACCTTGGATATGTATTCTATCTCCTCCTGTGTCTTGGGACACATCTCCTTACTTAGTTTGAAATGGCTAGCCAAAGGTTTACTAACCGGGTATGCCAGTATAGAAATGTTTTCTATGAAATTGGTGGTCGAACTCTATGGAAATTGTATCCACGAATCTTGTCGAAGAATGACATCCATCCCACCTGCTCATGATTGTTGTGTGGGTTCTCCTTTATTACTCTATTTTTCTATCCAAGGCAATAAATTGCTAACTTTACTTGTAATTAGACTCCGGTGGAATTCGTCGTCTCCACAGGTCGGGGTTGAGTCAGAGCACAAGTGCTGGCAACCCTCAGTACTGACCAACGTAATAAAGCAACCATCTGTACCAGCGTGATGAAGCTATGTTGTTTCAGGAAGGATTGGGAAAGTGGTAGCATGCATAAACAAAGTGGAAGCATGTGGAATTGGCGATCCAAGTGTCTGTGTATAATAACTGCTTTGTTGTGGAGGTGGCAGTGTATTTGGAAGCAACAAGCCATATTCATATTATATTTACGATTAAAAAACATAATAAATTGTTGTTCCATTCTTCAATGCGTGTTCCCTTTTTACCTTTTAAATCCTCTTCTATGACTTCTATACAATAAATTACAAGTTAAATATAATTAAAATCATCTAAATACAATGTTATCTGATTGATTTATATTCATTAATTTGTTAATTCATGTTATCTGATTGATTTATATTCATTAATTTATTAATTCATAAGATATAATTTGGAAATTTTGTTGATAAGAATATGTATAACATCACGTAGATGGATCGATGAATGCATATGTAATAAATTGATATTATTATTGTAAATAAATTTGAAATAAATATAATTTTAAACCAATTAATTATGAAGAAATCGTCTCATTGCAAAAACATTAAGTTTTAAGTTTGGTTTAGTTAAATGGATTGTCTATCTCATGAGCTAGAGTTATTCATTTATCAGCGACCATTTATTTTTATATTTCTTCTTTTTTATAATTGTTTTTTTAGAATTTTGAAGGATGACCATAAAATCAATTTTTACAGTACACTTGTTTCATCCTTTTTCAATCTAGAAAAAGTATAGATGGTGGTCCACCCCAAATTCTAAGATATAAACACCTATGGGTGTAATTAGACCTAACAATATAATAGTGTCACATCGTTGATACGTGAGGTGTTTAGAAAATACTAAATAGAGTGCGTTCTTAATAAAAAAATAAAAAATGAAATTCTTCCTCATTATATATAAATTTTCGTTTTTATATACTTCTTATGACATTACATTCATAATTTAATTAATTATTATTATTAAGATAAAATAGTATTGTCATGCCACACATAGTAATTATCGTTGACTAATCTTCCATTGCCTGGTATAGAATGACATAATTCTTTATTGAAATAAAAAAAAATAAAAATATTTATCTTTTACTTAGCGGCATATACTTTTGGAGCTGAATACTTGGCTCGTTCTATCGGCAGACATACTACTTTTTGTCTTTCTTGGGGCTTATTTTCCGGCATCATTTTGATATTTTTTTTTGTACTCGCAGAGTTGAGCCATTTGATTGTTGTGGCCGGCACCTGTCTACTTGGTCTTCGCTTATCTGCTGGCTTCTCTCGGGCCTGCTTGGGGTGGTCTGTTTCTTGGTGTCCCTTTGTGGGATGGTATTTTCTGGGAGGTTATGCCCTGAGGGCTTTTTCGTGTGTTTTAGCACCTGCAGTGCTTCTTGAATTCTTTGTGAAGTGGCCTTTGTCATGTGGTTTTATATATTATTTTTCATGTGATTTTATATATTATTCTTAATATAATAGTATGGATATTTTTTCTCTTTCAAAAATAAGAGTAAAAACTAAAAATACAAACTTTAAATGTATGGAGCATATTGTCATTTATATGCATGTTGTCATTAATGGCATTTGGTATTCTCATTCCATGTGTGGATGGTTTTGATAGCTATTGTTTGCATGAGATAGAAAGGAAGAAGGATATCGTTTGTATGAGATAGAAAGGATGAAGGATTTCATTGAAAAAAAAGGCTAAAATTATCTGCGTTGCACTTTGCCTTCTTGCTGGAATTTTTTAATCCCATGAAAATCCTATTAATCTATGCCTTGTGTTGTTCCATCAGTATGGCAGGGACTTGTTACTCAGCAGCTATCCTTATATAGAATAATGCCCTTTTTCATAATCAAACAAGACGGGCTTACCTAAAATAATGTCGTTTTTCATAATCAAACAAGAGGGGCTGCTAAGCAACAAGTCCCTGCCTTAAGTTATTAAGTTATTGTACTTGCTCGTTATCTTACAAAATGAACAAAATAAGTATGGTTCAATTAAGATGAGCAAAATCTCCTTAGCATTGGCTCTATTTGTTATTCCAATTAAGATGAGCAAAATCTCCTTAGCATTGGCTCTATTTGTTATTTTGGAATAATCTCCTTAGCATTGGCTCTATTTGTTATTTTGGAATAGGCTAAAAATAAAGCAATGCACAATATTAAATTAAGCAAATAAGAAAGCTCTGGAATAGTCGACCAATAGCTAGGCTAGGCTAATAATAGGACTCGACGTTAGCGAGCATGCATGCACTCTCATCTAAAAGCACCTTTGTCTACTTAAGTCATATGTGCCTCCCAACAAGACAATGTTATGCACCATCAATTCGCCATCACTCTATGACCAAAAATTGCATTGAAAAATATTATTCCATCTCGATTCAATCACGCCAACTTTGCGACGAGAAGTAGTCACTAAGTAATCAGTCATGAGTAAATAGTTTTGTCGACAAGTGGCTGGTTTTTGACTCATTGTAGATTATTGTTTACGATTGACAACCTGAGCTACATCTCAGCATACAAACTACATATAAGCATATGTCCAGTGGCGTTGTGATGATCTGGTTCGATGCTTGATAGAGAGAGGCCATCGAGTAGACTCATGGCTGGCTTATAACTATGTCTTCTAAGAGTTAGTTTAAGAAAACGAATTCCATTCTTTTTTTCCTGCCTATATTACCAACTTTTTTTAAATTTACAATTACATAAAGCCATCATCAAAAGTTTTAGCCTTGCTCTAGAATGGCCTTAGCCTAGACCTACCAGAATAAGTTTTATTCTTACTTCATTACTTCGTATCATAGTAGCATAATTCGAGTACGGATACGGATGATACAAAAACATACTTAATAAAAAAATCCAATACTGATAAAATAGGAAAGTAGACTTCTTATATATAATATTTTTAATCAAATATATAAACCAAATTAGCATAAATGTACATTAAAAACAATCCCCTTTTATAAGAAATAAATAAACTGAATGTTATTTATATTTTATATAGTTATTAAATAATTAAAATTTGTTTTTTTTAAATTTACTTTTTCATTAGTAAGAATCTATATTTGTATCATATTTATATCAAATATTAGACAAATTCGAATTGATCCAAATTTCTATACCGTAAATACCAATATGATTCTTTGATATTGCATTACAATCCCACTCTTCCATCCGTAATCATTTGCCTGAACAACAATGTAACAATTTCATGGTGTTGACATTAGGTAAAAGAATTTCAACTTTTAGGTAAGCTGACGAGAGTAGATGTGATTGGATACAATTTGTTAAATCTTTCAAAAGGTCTCGATCACTGAATGCACTTGAACGTGGGAATCTTAGTCTGCTTGGAGGGTTGAACTAACTACAACAAAGTGTAGGGAATCTCCATAGTTGGAGGACTTTGAACTTACGAGCAAGTCATTTCTTCATTAACAATCTGCAAAGTTTGTTTGTTTTCAAATAAATCAAAAAGTTTGTTTGTTTTCAAATAAATCAAAGCTAAAGTTTTAATGGCTGCAAATTTATTTTGTAATTTACAAATGCATTTCATTCATGGATTTCTTAAATTATTAAAAAGAATATTATTATAAACAAATACTTATTTATGATTAAAAATTGCATTAAAGAAAACGTGAAGAAGATAAAGATAATCAAACTTTTAGTTTGTGATTATGTCTCTCATCTAGGGACTAGTATAGGTCTTTGTGCTATTGGCCTTAGATGCCCAACTTTGACAGTTTTGAGTCGTTGGGATTGACCATTTGTTAGTGAGTTAAGGCTAGATGTGGTAGTAAAGGGATGCAAGTGGGAAACTTGATTTGTGAAAGTCACATTCATTAGTTATTGTATATTGTTCCTTTCATTAAGTGTTGAAGAAATACACAGGATTTGTTGGGACAAAGGATTGCTAGCAGTATATATGATTTGGCAGGTTGTAGGAGAAACCACCCACAAAACCAGAGCAAACGTGAACATGAATCTTTGACAAATGACAATAGACATACCAACACGAGCTTAGTGTGCGTAAGTCGTCGTGGATTCTTTGAAAGTTGGTAGAATAAATCATAATAGCATAATTTGAGGACGAATATGGATATGGATACGATTCGATACAGAAAAAATACGTAATAAAAAAATCCATTACGAATAAAATATTGAAGTAGACTTCTTATATATAACAATTTTAAAAAAATATATAAACCAAATTAGCATAAATATCCATTAAAAACCATTAGTTTTTATAAGAAAGTAATAAATTGAATGTTATTTATATTTTATAGTTATTAAATAATTAAAATTTGGTTTTTTAAAACTGGTTTTTAAATTTACATTTTCATTAGTAAGAATCTATATTAGTATGAATATTCAACGAATTCGAATTGCTCTGAATTTCCGTACAGGAAATGCCAATACTGAATTATGCTACTATGGAATAAATCATGTGCTGCATGCTACATACATAAGAATGCTTATGTTGTGTCATATGTCAATCTAAATAAATCCAATGAATACAAAAACCAATAGTGGTCCCAGTTGTTGGTGTGAATGGATCAAGTTCTTACCATGCCACCTTTAAGGCATGCATCCATAGTTAATGAAAGCACCTTTTAGGCATGCATCCCGATTGAAGGAAACCATGAGTGCATCAAAACCATGCCACGCCTAAGGCATGCATCTTGAGTCAAGGAAACGTGTGCAAAGTTTAAGGCATGTAACCTCGATCCCGAAGGAAAAGCTTTGGTTTCATTATGAACCATATATAGCAGTTCATTTCATGGCTATATGAGACAATATTTGATTTCTTCACCCGTTCAGTTTTTGTGAGACCAGCCTAAAATTTGGATATTCTGCGCCTAGCTTATTATGAATGCCATATCGCAACGCATTTAATGTCGTTTCATTGATCCAGATCGCCCAGCTTCAAAGTGTGTGATCCCTGTAGATCCAAGGTATATGCAGCTACCCCTGAGCATACAAAAAAAACCTTAGGGGACCAATGTGACTAAGTATTAAATTGCTTTTGAGTGTTTAGATACATTCATATGGACGTTTTCACAAGAAAAAACATACAGGAGCTCAAGCGATACTTGGGATGATGGTATTTCAAATCTCTTTGATTGCTTGTCAGGCTATACGCATGGTCTTCTCTTTATAATAAAATAGCGGGTGGATTAAGGGAGAGAGGTGAGGTCTTGCCGGCTTCAAATAGTAAATGTGAGCCCTCCCAATTATTTGAGCGGGAATTACGATAATGATTGCAGTCCTAGCAATTTGTGAGTGTCATGTAGAAGCAATTTGTGAGTGCTGCTAACGTCCCCAAATTTCCAGCCAAGATCCTTCTCAATATCTTCATGTGTTCATGGATTGGCAAGAAACCTATGCTCTGGCATGCACTTCACCTAAAATTGACATGCACTATCATGCATGGCACCAAAACAGTCATGCACTAATATGCACTGACATTCACTAACATGCACTGACATGCATCCACATGCACTACGCCAAAACTGACATGCACCTGTTTATTCAACCTGCTTTAGCCTCATGCACATGAAACCATTTACTGTCCCCATAGCCGGCGAGGAGCATGCTCTGGTACTACTGTAATATACAAACTGATATTTTTTGTTCTGTTTATGAAGTTTTTGATGATGTTGTTTCTTGCTTGTAGTTTTATGGTCCAATATTTAAAGGAAATATGAATGTATGTGATGAGCTATGCTTGCATGAGCATGCATGCAAATGCATGGGTTTGCCAACCCCCAAATAACCCAAATAATCAGAAATGCTATAAAGTAGGGATAGAAATAATGCATGTACATACCAATTGCAGTAGTAGTAGATGTAGATCAATATTGAACTAAAATTCAATGGAACGGGATTGACAGTGCAATGAGAGGCGAGTTTTAGGGTTTGGAGGTTGTAACAGGTGCCTTAAGAAAGACAATTGCTGACACGTGATGATTTGATGTTGTGGCACATGGATCCGATTTGTCCAATATGTTGAGACTGGAATCTTGTTCATTCATGCATAGGGGGTAACTTTGAAAAAGGAAATGGTGATGTGCTTCCAAGTTCCATCCTTAGACAAGCTGTTAAACAATGCACGTCAACACTAGGTATTATTCATTGACATACACGCGTAATATGGCCAAAGTACTTCCCAAGATGGAGGGTATGTTTTCTTATCACACACATTGCTTCATTTTCGCACTGACATGACTTAACGCTGCCTTTGGAATTCATGATTTAGCTGTTATTTATTATAATACCAATAATAATAATTTATTTATATTACAGTTTAGAGAAATGTCAAATTGAAGTATGAAATCCTTTGATTGTATGGTAAGGATTGCAATTTCATTCGAGATTTGGTGATTTAATTTATATCTTTGAGAGATAAAATGTATATTAAATCGTTTGAAACATTTTATTTTTTAGTTTTCTATTTTTTGTGGTATTGTTTCATTTTCTGAATGTCATGGCTGATGATGAGCAGATTTTCTCCACCATGTAGTGGAAATAAGACCAATGCATTAGACTTTTTATAACCTCCCTTAAATTGTTTGTATGTTAAGGTAATTTGTTTGAGCACCAGTAAAGTCAAATGTTGACTTCGTTGTTGATGTGGCATGCATTGCATTAAGGATGTATTTTCAAAAAAAATGATGTTACTTTTTAATTTTTAATTTATATATTAATTTAATAATATAATTTAATATTTTAAATATTATATTTGATTAAATGTAAAATAAATACTTATAATAATTGATTAAGCTATTTTTTTTGTAGTGTAATTTATTGTGATAATAAAGAAAACAATCATGTCTACGATTGACTTGATTTAATGTATTATTATTATATTTAAGAAGTGTTCAAGAAAATATATGTTGTACTATTACATAATAATAATGTGGGGAGAATTGAAACTAATTAAAATAATTAATTTACCAAATGTGTAGTTGGATAAAAATTTACTTCTCTTTATTATATATTATTATATGGAAATATTTTACACCATATTTATATATATTTAAATAGATTAAAGTTTATTAATAAAAATCATATTTTAAGAGAGAAATGTTGCTAGGTATAAACAATTTAAATTTAAAGATATGTAATAATTTATATACATTTTTTATTATTACAAAGAAATAATTCAACTATCCAAAATAATTATATATAAAAAAAACAACTTAACTATCAAGAAATTAGTGTTACTTATTTGCTTATTTATTGAATACACAGTTATTACAATTATGATTGTATCATTCATTTCTATTTTTGATAGGAACTGATATTTATAATAGGCTTGTTTTTGCAAATTATGATAGTTATATCATCTATATGAAGTTTGCAAAGCATTCTTTACTTTAGTAATATTAATTTTTTAAATAAATAATAAATTAAAGATATTTTTTATTTACAATTAATAATTTATTTATAAATATTATATTTTTCTTATTCTTTATTTATTAATGATACCACAATTTTTTATTATTTTTTATTATATCTTAATTATTAGTCACCATCTATGCCCTTAGTAATAGTAATTATTAAGTTCACAAATGGCAAAAAAAATTCAATGAAACAATTATTTATAATTGTTAGGAGAATCAAGAGTGGGATAAAAATCAAGTTTTTATTAGTTTTGTAAATTAAAAATATGGTATTTGGTGATTTTTTAACTTAAACTTTTTCATATTTTTTTAGTGTAATAGGATATTAGCTAAATGCAATATGATAAAGTATTTAATTAATGTCTATTTAAATTAATTTGACTTATTTAGCAAGCATTAAGTTCCATTTTTTCTCAAATCATTAACCTAAAATAACTTTAACCACTAATCTATTAACCTCTATATCATTGACACCTTTTAACCATCAATTACTAACTCACAAAACCACTAATCATTGAGTAACCAACCCACTAGTATGCTATGACCACTAATCTGTCATCTCCCTAACTATTATGGTTGACTATGATTATAGTCAAACATAAAAAACTATGGTGGAATATCATTATCTATGATTGATGCTACTAACTCACTAATATCAAAGTGGCAAACCCATACATCCTTTAACCATTTTCCAACCAATCTCTTATAATACAAAATAATCTATCTTAATAAACAACTTTAGAGTTTATTACTATTTTTTCAAACTTTTTTAGGAAGTAGGTGTTTACATATTAACTCTTCTTACAAATATTTACAATAATAAATAAACAATAAAACTAATATCATAAATATTTTTTTCAATAAACATATATCATATCTCAATTATAAACATAAGTTTAAGGCAAAGCAGTTGCTAGCTATTTCCCTTAATTACATACAAATTTATTAAAAATACTATCCACAAATATAAAAAAAACCTAGCTTAAATTTATTTATAAAATTTTCCAAAAAAAATAACATAGTCCACTAAATTTAGTGAAGAAAGAAGATATCCACACTATTAAATATGAGTTAATAAAACATGTTTTTCCCCTAAAACCATTATGAAAAAAAGTTCCCTTCATTTAATTATCAAAAGATTAAACTAGTTAATAATTATTATCAAACAATATTTTTTTAATCTCTTATAAGATTATGTCTCTAAGGTAAGTATTTATTGGAAAGACATAACTAAGCCTTATTATACTTACTAGTTTTACTAACAACCCTTCTAAAGAACTCTATAGTATCCAAAAATATTCAAGTTGATATTAGGAGTGCTATGAGCCTTAACTAGCTTTCATGAGCTTTAGCTAATAAGTTAGTCTAATTTCTTTCTTTTTTTTCTTCAAGTAAAAAATCCGGAGGCAAACCCTTGGGAACTTCTCATCATTTCAAGTACGGTATCCAATGTAAACCCTAGAATATTTAGGACACAATGTCATTTCAACAATATACTCATGATGAGCTCAACATTTCACTTACGTTAATAGAACTTGTGTGGGGAGGATCACTCCATCCCACAACCACTAGGACTAATTGTACTTGTGTGGGGAGGATAACACTCCATCCCACAACCACTAGGACTAATTGTACTTTGTGGAGAGGATAACACTCCATCCCACAACCACTAGGACTAATCGTAACGCCCCATATTTTGACATTTGGTAATAAAAACTCTAATGTGAATTAGCTTAGCATTTTAATTGCGTATTATATGTTGGACTCGGGTAGATTGATTAAGAATGTTGTTATGTGAACATATGGATTTTCCTATGTATGGTTAGAAAATGGAATTTGTCATTTTATTTTATTAATGGTGATGAATATGTGATTTCATTTGAACATGCAAATTAAATGTGGAATATCGATATGTGGATAGAACAAGTATGATCTGCACTACAAAGGAACTTACATGCTTATTTCAAATGCCATTTTAGTGATATAGACTATCACCTGAAAGAGTTAGATATGTTTACACATGAGATTTATATTGGTGAACTAACCCACATGTTGTCTAGCTACGAGATAGCCAGATTCCTAAAGTGCCAAAGGGCACAAGATGTCCAAGACGTCAAGAGGATAATGATGTGATATCAGTTGTTCTTATGATTTAATTGTGAATTCCAATATTGCAATGACTCGTAGGTAAGTATGAGTCTTGACAAGAACCGCAGCTCACCCAAAGTGGTTGTTTGACAATGGAACTCTTATAGTAATGATTGCACAGAACGATTGATGAAGGGTGTTGACCCTAGTGATATCAGGGGGTGGAGGAATTTACCACTATTTATCCTCTAAAACTCGGAGTTGTGGGAGGACTATGATGGGAACGCTCCCTTAAATTCATGATGACGATTGTCGGTTACCTTTTCTGGAAGCTTGGTTGATGTAACCGACACTTATTCTTACGAGTTCTATCTATGGTTAGGTTGATATAGTCGATGCCACATCATATTGCAGTAGACGACAGGATAGAGAGGTCGAGTGATGGCAGTAGGGATGACTAGTTACTTGAGTATTTATGAGATGGATGAGACCACGACGATTTGGATGGTGTTATTCCTTATGATTATATACTTGATATGTTTGATGATGCTTATTTAGCTAAGTTTTAATGCTTTTGTATAAATATTGATGAGTGATGAATGGTTGTAATGAGTGATGAATAATGCATTATTTAATGGTTCTTCCACATGTTGATTTGTGAGCATATAAGAATCATACATTAGGGCAAATAAATGTTGATTATTAATACCTACGCTTAAGACATGTACATTGGCCACATATATGCCATCATGAGTACATTAATATGAATGGCTGGTACATTAGTTTTTTTTGTAAGCTAATACCAAAGGGGATTTGAACTTGTGACCTTCCATTTACAACTTCTCATCTCATTGACTCATTACCAATTTCTCTACCCCCGTGGGCTATTGGTTAGTACATTAGTTGTTAATAACTTGGTTGAAGAATTATTAAAGCATCACTTATGTGTTGAAGTTGTAAATAATTGTTGAAATATTATACACAAATGGGTTAAATTGTGAGGAACCTGCAACAATTAATTGATAAAATGCACGATATATTAGATCACAGAATATTTCTATTGATCGTGGTCCACTTTGAGGGGGAAACCTCCTTAGAGCAAGATCAATACAAATAACTTCACGGTGCCTTCATTGGCCTCACCACAAACTTATATACTAGTCTATGTGGCAATACTATGGGTCAATACCATGGAACATATAATACTACGGGACGACTTACAAAGCATATGCATCCAATATTATGGATCGATGCTATGGGCTAGTACAAACTATGGATCAACATATAATACTACGGGACGACTTACAAAGCATATGCGTCCAACAACAATATACTAACAAATTAAAGAGAAGGGTTGACACGGGTTCCTAACATCCCCTCTCCCTTAGAAAAAGCTTTGTCCTCAAAGCTTTAGATGTGGAAATTGATAGTGAATCTGAAGGAGTGGTGCCCATGTAGCATCCTCTGGTTGCATGCCATGCCACTGAATTAATACCTCTATGATAGATCAAGAGAGAAGCGAATGCCCTTTGAGTGTCAGGGAGGATTGCTTGGAAGGATGTAGACGAAGAAAAACCATATCAACTGCTTGAAAAGTGCGCTCAGAACGGTGTTTATTGGATTGTTGTTTCATTCGAATTCTTTCCATGTGAAGATTGTCTTGCAAAATGCGAAGAATATGATCACAGTTTGAAGAACCGTGACAATTTCTTGAACTGGTGTATTGCTGAGGGTGTATCGAAGAAGAAATGGTGGTGCCTAACCATAGATTGCTTTATATGGAGTCATTTTAGATGTAGTATTGTACCACCATTCAGTAAGAGGGAGCCACTTCTCCCACTGAGGTTGTTGTTCGGAGGTGAAGCAACAAAGATAAGTTTCCAAACATTTATTGGTAATTTTAGTCTTACCTCCAGATTTAGAGAGCCCTTCAATGAAATCCATAGAAATATCTATCCAAATCCTTGTAGGGATGGGAAAGGGTTCGATAAATCCAGGAAGGAGATAGAAACTATCACATTCAGCCACCATCTATTGAATTGTCCTTTTCATTCCCTACCAAAAGAATTTACGTTGTGCCCGCTCATACCTAGAGTGCCCTGCCAATGGAGAAGCATGGAGGTCAGAGAAGACATCCTGTTGAAGATCTGTGCTCCGAGGAAGCACAAGATGACCCTTGTATCTCGGGGAAGTACCATCCCAAGAGTAATGCGGTACAGTAGAAAGGTTGTTGGCCAACCGTTGGATGAGTTGAGATAAAAAGGAGTCATTGACATAGCCCAGTTGAATAGATTGCAACCAATTTGGAACATGCATAGAAATAGTTGAAAGAGAAACGTGGTTATCAAATGTGAGAGAAAGAGCATCTGCCACCAAAATTGTCCTTACCCTTCATGTAAGTGATCTCATAGGCATAACCCATGAGTTGGCTAACCCATTCTAGTTGTGTTGGGGAGGAGACCCGTTGTTCCAGGAAATATTGCATACTTTGGTGAGCAGTCTTGATGCAGAAATAATTCCCTAATAGGTATGGCTGCCACTTCTGTACTGCATGCAAAATAACCATCATTTCCTTCTCAGATGTAGAGGCGGCTAAATTCTTACCTGAAAGGTCTCTCGAAGGCGGCAATCCTACTGGTTCAGCAAAGACACCTGCATATCTATCCAAAATGTGTTGTAGATCCAAAGGCGTAGTGGAGACCATTGATGGGTGCACCTGAATGGAATGGATCTGAGTGATGATACCATGTGAATTCTTATTAAGGAGATTTTCTAGGATATGTGAACTGATGAGGCGGAGAGACCCTGGTTGTAAGCCCGTAAATGTGTATTTTTTCCCATTGACTGAAAACTGTATCCAAATTTCAGCAAAATCCCATAAGATGGGGCCAAGTGTGCGTAACCATTGAACGCCCAAGACCACATCACATTCACCGAAGGCCAAGGAAAACATGTCAGAGCACAGGTTATAATCTTCCATAGACATACGCACATCGCTACACTTCCCCTTGCAAGGTAAGGTGCCCCCATTGGCAATCATGACTTCAAAGTTGGAGTAAGGATGGAAAAAACAATCAACCTGTTTGGCAATCTGAGGGTCAATGAAGTTATGAGTGCTACCAGAATCAATGAGTATTGTAAGAGGGAGCTTCTTGAAGAAACCCCTGACCCGCATTGTTTGTGGGGTGGTGACTCCGGCTAAAGCATGAAGAGATATCTCTGGGTGGTCGTCCTGATACGGGGGGTCAACAGGCGGCTGTTGAATGTCAACCTGATCATCTATTGTATCTTCTTCACCAAGTTCAGAGGCAAGCAGAGAATCCACATCCAAGAGATAGAGCTTTTGCTCAACACATTTATGTCCCCAAGTGAATTTCTCATCACAATTATAACAAAGCCCTTTTTCTCTATGTTCTCGCATCTCTGCTTCAGACAAATGCTTGATAGGAGTTGGTTGAGGAGCTGGCATGATGGGAGGTCGTTGGGAAACCATATTTCTGAATGGAACAAAAGTGGATTTGGAGCGTTGTTGGGATGTGATATTGTCCTCCGCCAACTTAGCCAACCCTAGGACTTCCATCATTTTGTTGGGACAGAACATTTTAACCTCTGAGCAGATTTCATCCTTGAGACCACTGATAAAACAAATCCTTTAGAATTCATCAGATAATCCTTCTGTGTGATTGGCCAGTTTCTCAATTTCGGTTTGATACTCTCTCACAGTGCCAATTTGGCAAAGTTTAGTGAGTGCTCCTGTGAAGTCATCAAAAGCACTAGGACCAAATCGTTGAAAAAGGAGTTGGAAAAAATTTGTCCAGTTTGGCTCATCATGAGCTTTGATGTACCAACGGTACCATTGAAGGGATTCTTGTTCCAAATGAAAGGTTGCAAGTGGAACTTTGTGGACATCAAAAGTATTGTGCAGGCTGAAATATTGTTCTTCTTGGTATATCCATCCAGTCGGATTAGTACCATTGAAGCGAGGAAAATCAAGCTTCGACCCACAAAAATTGCTGGAAGAAGAGAACCTAATGGCTACAGAATATTATGGCTGTCATTTATTGCTCATGGTTGAATGATGAAGATGGAGGATGAGAAATTTTTCATCCATATCTTGGAGTTTGGTTTTGAGGGTTGCAAGTTCTTCATCCATGATTTGTGCTCCTATGCGGGTGACAACCATAACCAAGAGTTTTTTTTGTGAATGGGTAGAAAAACAAAAACAGAATCTTCTTTAGTAAAGGAAAATTTGGATTTGGGAAAAACTCTAATGGGTAATTGGGGTTTGACTAGGTTTTGGACACTTTCTGATGGACAGGGAAGCAGAAAATGGGGATTTCAGAAGCGGGGTGAAAGAATGAGAAAATTTGTCAGAGAGGGACAAAGAAGTAGAAATAGGAGATGAACATTGTGGAAAATGTTGGCAATTGGGTGAAAGTTGAAGAAGTTATGGAAAACCCTAAAAATAGATAAATGTTGGATTTCGGGCTTCAGGAAGTGGAATTTTGGATAGGGTCCTCATGAATGAAATATGCAGAATGGGATTGTAGAGGTGTCAATGAAGTTTCAAGGGAAATATAGTTAAAACAAGGAAGATATGGCGAATGGATTTGTAATGGCGCGGAAGGGATCGGAAACAGAATGGATCTGCAATGGATCTGCAACGGATCTGTATCTGGATATGGATCTGTAATGGATCTACAACAGATATGGATCTACAATGGATATGCAACGGATCTAGATATGGATCTACAATGGATATGCAACGGATCTAGATATGGATCTACAATGGATATGCAACGGATCTAGATATGGATCTAGATCTATATATGGATCTGGATTTGGATCTGGATCTGGATAGATGTAATATGCTAGTTATTAGTTGGAAATAGATATGGACCCCATGTATGTTCGGCTTCCTAATGGTTCAGGGGATTCACTCAGCCACCAATGTTTTATGACGGCTTGTGTATTGGGGCAGTACCCCTCACTCCACGGCTCAGGTAAAACTGATAACCGTTTTGCCACAAACGACAACTCTTGGTTTACATCACGGGTGGGAACTAGTCAATCAGGTAGGGGTCGGTGCCCTTTTTGTTGGAAAGTCCTCTCAATGGGCCAGCTACTTTGGGGTTCATGTGGTACTCCTCACAATGATTTTTAGGGCTTATTCCCAAGTACTTCCCATAGTTAAGCGGATAGGAATTATTCCCGAATCCGAACCTGCAATTGATAGGAACAAATACAGATGTGAAAAAAAAAAAATTGGTAGAAATTCCACCCAACGAGCGCAAGAAAAGTGCTTTGATACCAGATGTGAGGAACCTGCAACAATTAATTAATAAAATGCACTATATATTAGATCACAGAATATTTTTATTGATCGCAGGCCACTTCGATGGGGAAACCTCCTTTGAGCTGATCTCAATACAAATAACTTCACAGTGCCTTCATTGGCCTCAACACAAACGTATATACTAGTCTATGCGGCAATACTATGGATCAATACCATGGAACATATAATACTACAAGACAACTTACAAAGCATATGCATCCAATACTATGGATCAATACTATGGGCTAATACAAACTATGGATCAACATATAATACTACGGGACGACTTACAAAGCATATGCGTCCAACAACAATATACTAACAAATTAAAGAGAAGGGTTGACACGGGTCCCTAACATAAATGCATTGTTAACAATGTGTGTGTGTGTGTATTATAGTATGATTTTGTTGACTTGTGAATATATTTTGATTTAAATAAATTCTTTGGATTGTTGAAATATTATATATGTATATATAGTATTAAATATACTTCTTTGAGATATTATTCATTTATGTATATACGTAATATAATATAGTATATAGCCGGGTGGGTTTGCTCAAGTTGTTGAGAGCTGTAATCGCAAGTAGAAGGTCTCGGGGTCAAATCCCTGCGTGGCTATGCAGGGCCTCACTTGATGTCCCCGCCGGTTTAGAAAATGGGGGAAGTACCTGAGGGTTTCCCATGATGTGTTCCATTGAAAAAAATATATATAATATAGTATATGAAAAATATCTTCTTTGACTTATGTGTGTGATGATAATATAAATAAATGGGTATATAGATATCCATAGGTTTGGATAAGACTCTCATGAATGCATTTAGGCATAAGCTTACAAGGGAGACTTTACACCCAAGTTTAGTATTATTTTAATTTAATTCAACATTTGTTATTTTGAATAATTCCAAATGTTATTTATTTTAATAATTGTTATTGTTTGGATCTAAGTTGGGAGGAGGAAGTGTTGAGGATTTTTGCATAAATAAGGAGTATATATAGAAAAGGGGGGGTATTATTCTTGGGAGAGTGAAGGGTTTTGAGAATATTTGGAAGTGTCTTAAGAACTCTTGGAATAATTACTATCTATTTTGGGGTGCATCATAGTTATCCTTAGTGGATCACTATTCTTGGAGTCAAGGGCGCGGAGTGCCAAGGAACCGAAGGGTTTCTTGGAGCTAGGATGTCAGCAAGGTGGTGTAATTTTGATTTGGGAATCAGACGAAGGAGAATATCAAAGTTGGAATCAGTTTGTTTTGTTCACCATCCTTGGGTGTACTCAAATTCCATATCGATGTATTCTTCTTATAAAAAAAAATTGTGAACCTAAAATAGCTTATATAATGTTGTAGTTTCATAAATGTATATGTTACTTCATGACAATGAAATTATAATAAAATGCTAGTTAATGTTAGGGAATTAGATGGTTAAACATTTAAGAAATCATGTAGATTTCATTATTATTATCCATCTTAGGCTTTAGTGAATCAATAAAAAGGTTATTAGCGGTTAGCACCCAATCAAGGCATAATTAAACTTGATAGGTTCCACACATAGTATCAGAGTCCTAGTTCTGGTTCCAAATCTGGAGCCATATGGCCTACTTCAAAACTGGAACTCTGAAGTGAGAAAAAAAGATACACCACAGTATAAAACAAAACCTGGGCTTCGCATAATTTTAAATGCACGGTTTTGAACAGGAATTGATCTGCACTGAGCTGTTGAATGATTCTTGGATATAAAAGTCTAATAAATATTTTTCAGAAGTCATAAGTATGTAATTTGATGGATAATGTTTTTGTGGGCTCCTTCTTAGGAAGGATACTGTAGGGGTACCTCTCTTGTCAGAAAAAGTCAAGGATATTTTTTTATGATGACTTGTAAAAGTCAAAGATAGGAAATGCACGACACTCATGCATTATGCAGAATGTAATTTTGTTTATATAATAAAAATACGTTTTTTTCCTTGGAAAAATAAAATAAAAGACGAAATCCCTTTTATTGAAGTAGACAAAAAATTCTTAGTTCATACGCAGATGAAGAAATTCATGACAAAAATTTAACATAATAGAAATTTGTTTCTAAACCCATTCATTTTGAAGGCAAGCAAATGAAGTTGTGTAGAATTTGAAAGAAAAATTGTACAATAAAGAAGAGGAACTATGTTCCATACAAAATTAGTAATAAGCCTCGGAGGAAGGTTTCTTTAACAATTTATGCTCATATCCTCTCGAGTAGAGGTACTAAAAGAATACCCCTTTTGTGCATAAACTCCCTTTCCTTTACCTACAATAAGAAGGAAATACAAACATCATTAGAAGAATCAATGAATAAAACAAATTATATATATAAGGTGTTAGGGTTTTTAGAAGATTTTCTATGTGTATATATATTTAGTTTAAAAAAGGCATGAAATCCCTTTTATTGAAGTAGACAAAAAATTTGTAGTTCATACACATATGAAGAAATTCATAACAAAACATAATATAGGTTTTAAACCCATTTATCCTATAGACAAGTAAGAGAGGTTGCCTAGAATTTGAAACAAAAATTGTACAATAAAGAAGAGGAACTATGTTCCATACAAATTGAGGAATAAGTGTGGGAGGAAGGCTTCGTTAACAATTTATGCCCGTAGCCTCCAAGGTAGAGGTATTAAGAAGCATACCGCTTTTTGTTCATAAACCCCCTTTCTTTTACTTGCAATAATAAGGAAATACAAACATGATTAAAATAGTGAATAAACAAAACAATTTTTTATTATGGATGAAATATATAGTTAGGGTTTTTAGAAAACTGTGTATATGTCTATATATTTAGTTTAAAAATAATTTAAAAATTAAAAATAAAACATATATATATATATATATATATATATATATATATATATATATATATATATATATATAATTTTAAAATAATAATAATTATAAAAAAAAATTTGGGGGAAGCCACGTTTGGGGGCAGGGGCATCCACGGCTGCGCAGGTCAAGACCTCAAGGGTCGGTCTGGTGACCATGGTGGTCCAGGTCGCAATATACCTGCCATACCCCATCACCAAGCACAAGAAAAGATGAATGTCTACCATATCATGTTAAAATCAAGCTAAAGCTTACTAGTTAGATGCAATCAAGCTTTTACTTGTATAAAGCTTCAACAAAAATATATAATACTAAGAGGATTGTACTCATAACCAAAATCTAGCTCACATAATTGAAAAGGCCACGTCCAAATACCATAAATCCATTCTTGCGAGCATGATGTGCTCCTCTCACACCAAACCATCACCACCATTAAACCCTCTAAGCATGTTATGCAATGTGTATTGTGAAGGAAAAGGGAAGGGTTGTGCCTTAAACTTGCAGTGAACCATGAAATCAAGAGGGTCATGCCTTAACCCTTGCATCCATCCATGAAATCAAAGACATGCAAATCCTCAGGAATAATTGCATAGAGAAGTGGGTGGAGAAACCCTAGCTCTTGAAGAAGAGAAATGGAAAACTCAATGGAAAATGGGAGAGATTAGAGGGAAGGGGAGGTTTGTTTTTTTAATTATGTAATGTAAATAGGAGGAAAAGATAGGTGGGCCTCATGCATGAGGTCGAGGTTAAATTGAAACCCCATCCTTTACCTTGAAAAGAAAAAAAAATAGTGTTTGAGCTAAGTGAAAACAGGGCTCCATTTTGGGGATGGTATTTGGCAGATATGGGAGTGTATAAACGATACCATTACAAAGGATGATCTGGGCCCCATCTCTCTTTAACTTTAAAAGCCTCGGGAACATAATACAGAGAACACAATAATTCCTAACAGTCTTCTACTATTTTTATTTTTGGATTTCAACAGGCTATAGGTGGATAAAAATTTGCATATTTTGAGGCCCTTTGGGCATGGAATAGATGAAGATTTTTTATTTTACCCCTGCTTGGGATGATGTTCTTATGAGGAAAAAATAGCCACGATGTATTATGTGCCATCATTGAATAAGCTTAAGCATGAAAAAGTTATCACAGAGGAATAGATGGACAAATCATATCCATGGTATTTTTTCGACGGGGCAACTCAAGGTGATCTGGGGATGGGCGACGCAAGGGGAATCATCTTCACATCGACAAAGAAGTGGACAAAATTTGTAGGTACACTTGGTATATGTACTAACAACCAAGCAAAGATGTTAGCAATGAAGCTCACTCTTCAACTAGCTCTTTCCAAAGGTATTCAGGATCTACAAATTTTTGGAGACTCTAGATTGGTCATTAATTGGATGAATTTCAGGTGCCCTCCTCAAAATAATTACCTGAAGCCCATATATGAGGAACTGATCTGGATTGCAACATTCTTTTCTCATATCATTTTTTCATAATGTTTTCAGAGAAAGGAATAAAGTTGTGGATGGCTTATTGAAAATAGGGCTCCATTTTGGGGATGGTATTTGGCAGAGATGGTAGTGTATAAACGATATGATTATAGAGGATGATCCGGACCATGTCTCTCTTTAAATTTAAAATCATCGGGAACATAATACATAGAACACAATAATTCCTAACAGGATTCTACTATTTTTCTTTTTGGCTTTCAACAGGCTATAGGTGGATAAAAAATTGCATATTTTGAGGCCCTTTGGGCATGGAGTAGATGAAGATTTTTCATTATACCCCAGCGTGGGATGATGTTTTTATGAGGAACTGATATACTCTGGAAATCTTATGACCCTTTATGAAGGATTGTAATCATCCTCGGATGACTAAAACAGAAGATTGTTTATATATTTTTGTATATGAGGCCATTGGCCATAAAGAATGTGATTTGTTTTATATTTAATAAAATGAATTACGATATTTTTCCCATGGAAAAAAATGGATAAAGTAATTTTAAGTGTTGTAATTGGATAAAGTTAAAGGCAAACTTATGTTATCCGTGATTATTTGAAAACCATATCTCGCTTGCTAAAATTTTCTTTGGATGTCTTTTATGGGGAGTGGTTAACGTTCTTTCAATTTCGAATGTATATTGACATAGAGCAATATAATAATGCGGTAATTAAACATCAATTATTAGCACACTTTAGGTATGGAATATATATATATATATGAAAAGTTAGTGAAAACATATTAGAGATTGAAAGACTATACTATTTTATAGTAAGTATTTTTAAATGAAATTATTGTTGTAACATTTATAATAACTATATGACACATTGAATTCTCATATCTTGCCTCATATAATGCAAATATATATATATATCTATATGTGTTTGTCGGGAGGGGGGGGTATAGATATTAATGACGTTGTAAAAATAAAAATGCACTTCAAAATGATGAGTGAAATTAAAATTCACACTTCATTAATGACATTTAATTTTATGAAGTGGCAGTATTTTGACATGTAAAATGACAATTGATGGCTATTTACTCATCAAATTTCAACCCCGCTCGGATCTATCAAGCACCTAGAGAGATCCAATTTCCAATTTATACGTACAAAAAAAATTTACACCTCAAGTAATTGGTCTTCGTGCTTGATAGATCTGGGTTTAAGATGGATCTATTGTGGTTTTTATTTTTATTTTTTTTATGAGTTGACATATCTTTTTTTAATTATTTTTTAATTGGTTTTAATTTTTTATTTTATGAGTCGACGCTAATTTTTTAATTATTTTTATTGGGTTTTAATTTTTTATTTTTTGAGCTAACATGAAATTTTTAAATTAATTTTTATTTTTATAATGTCAACATCTCCCCCATACTCGGTTGTAGAGCACCTCGCTACTCTCGGTGAAATAATAACAATAATAATAATAACAACAACAACAACAACATAAATATAACTATAAAAAATATGGTTGATATTTATCTATGACACCAAAAGGTGTTGATAAAATACTATTGATATTTATGACATTGTTAAAAACTATTGATATAGTGTTATTTTAAATCCTTTAAATGCTAGGCCCATCATGGTGTGTTTTATGTAGGAAGGAAGAAGAAATTTCCAAACATTAATTTTTGGAAGGTGAATATGTCAACCGGATTTGGGATTTTATTCTATAAGAGTTGCAAACTGTCCTTATTTTACCTTACAATTGGTCCCATATTTTCGTAAATTAGAAGGATTTCTATCAGGGGTCTCTTTATCATAAGCCCTCTTTCACTAGAGTTTGGAATGTGCTCCCAAAGTATGTATGTTGGAAGACGTGGATTGCAAGGAACAATACTATTTTTATAGCAAGGTCATATCGTTGTCAATTACAGCAATCGGGTCTAAAGCGTTGCCATTTGAAGCATTGCTTTCGAGAGGGTTGTTTGATCTCTCTATGGGGCCTCTTTCCCCTTTGAAATCCATTTGGGTCCATAAAATTCTCCCAAGGATCTCCCCTCAGTCCAACTCTCTTGTTAAATCAACTCACGCTCCTTTGTGGAAGTCGGAAATGGCACTAGTGGATTTTCAACATTGGCTCTATGAGCAACATTGTTTCACATTGTTCTTTGATGGCACATCTAAAGGGAAGCCAGGGATGGCAGTTGTAAGGGGATCTTGTTAGATCCTATGGGGAAAATCGTGAAAACATTTGCTTGGGGTCTTAGCGAAACAACCAACAATAAAGCATAATTGTATGCCTTGATGCTTGGTGTGGAGTTTGCAACTTCTCTTAGGGTCTGGAAACTTCTCATTTTTGGAGATTCTCTATTAGTTATCAAAATTGCTCGCAAAGGATTGATTAATGATAAGGGAACCCATGGGATACTTCAAAAAGGAACCATTAGTTTGCTCAAAAGAATTGTGGAACCCCACCTAATGCACATCCAACAAATCAATAATGAGCAAGCGGATTGATTAGCAATTCAAGTCACATTTGTGGAAAAAGGGATTATTTTAGACAAAGATGGTCCACATCGTAAGTGGATACCATAGGCATGAAGGGTTTGGATTTGATTACCCCGAGGCTATTTATGGAGAGGGGTGTGTTTGTTGAAGGGTACATAGACATAAGGGCAATGAATTTTATCAACTCAAGGTTTTTAATGAAGGAGCGTGCATTCACTATTTGCAAAGGGCACTTGGCTAGGGGGGATAACACACTACTATCCTCATCATTTATGAACCCTCGTGCATATATGTCCACCTATTGTTTGTCCAAGACTTGCACAACTTCAATTTTTATGGTGTCTATTTATGCTTTGTGGGAGGATTGTGGGATATCTATGTTCATATATCTTCCCATAAGTTTGGATTTCTCTTTGGCTTGGAATGTTAATGATATTTGTACCTTTGTTCATGTCCCTAAGGTTTTATGTTCTCTATGGAGTGTTGGTCTGTCATTTCATTCTTTGGTCTCTAGCCCAAATTCTTGGGAGGACACAGAAGAAGCATCATCTTGCTTTCCTCATGCTGAGAATTTGGGAATCTTGTGTGTATTTAAGGCTCATGGTTGTCCCAAATCAGGGATGGCATCTTGGAGTTTTGAATTGTGTGGTCTAGGAAATGTGATCAAGGATTTGAAGAAATTTATGCGACATTTGTAGAACCAGTTAGAAGGTGTCCTCGAAACCATCATCGATGATATGGAAGGGAGCATCAGGGTTCAAGGGGGAGAAGTTGATATATTCACATAGGAGGTTGTTGTGATGCATTTAATGCTAGTTCAGGGCAGTCTTCAGCACAAATCAGTGTGTACTTCAAGGGCTCTGAAGGAGTACTCAGTGCTTCAACCATAGATTGAAATAATCAAACTGTAATCAAGCAGGAAAGAAGGATGAAGTGTTGCTCTATCTGGGAATTTTAGTATGTTTCTCTTTCTATTAAATTGTTTCTATGTATTGTTTCTATGTTTTCTTACAAGGCCAATATGTACACCTATATAGTTTTAGAAGTTTTACTACAGAAGAAGATAGTACCCTGTTGAACAAGTTTTGGGATGGGAAAATTTTTGCTACATAATGTATATTTTTAATCTCCTCATAAACGCGGTGAATCTCTTTGTATTTGTTTAGATGTTTTTGTCAACGTTTTAATACAAATTTCTACATGATATGGTTATAATAATAATAAAAAGTAAATGTTATTGCGTCGAGAGGCGCTCTACAGCCCAGTATGAGGGAGATCTTGTAATGTTTGTCAAGTGTTTGTCGAGTAACAAAATAATAAAAATAAAATATTGTAACGTGGGTCATTAATAAAAATAAAAAGACGTGTATTTTTTAAATGAAATCAATGACTATATTATAGCCTACATAAAAACTAGAAATATAAGAAGTAAAAAATATTATAGCTGACATAAAAAGTAGAAATATAAAAAATATTATACCTGACATAAAAAGTAGAAATATAAGAAATAAAATTTAATGAAGTAAAAAATATATTATAGTAGACATAAGAAGTAGAAACAAAATAAATATAAAAAAAATTATTATAGCCGACATAAGAAATAAAAAAAAAATAGATGGGATTTGAACCTTAATAAAAAAACATGGTTGCATTGATTTCAACAATGAGTAAAACAAATATTAGAAATATAAGAAGTAAAAAAGATAAAGAATAGCTGACATAAAAAGTAGAAATATGGTTGCATTGATTTCAAAAAAAATTACTATAGCCGACATAAGAAATAGAAAAAATAGAAGGGACTTGAACCTTAATAAAAAAACATGGTTGCATTGATTTCAACAATGCTTAAAACAAATATTAGAAATATAAGAAGTAAAAAAGATAAAGAATAGCTGACATAAAAAGTAGAAACATGGTTGCATTGATTTCAACAATGCCTAAAACAAATATTAGAAATATAAGAAATAAAAAAGATAAAGAATAGCTGACATAAAAAGTAGAAACATAAGAAATAAAAGAAAGATGTAAAATATATATTATAGTAGTCATAAAAAGTAAAAACAAAAGAAGTAAAATAAATACTATAGCCGACATAAGAAATAGAAAAAATAGAAAGGATTTGAACCTTAATAAAAAAAACATGGTTGCATTGATTTCAACAATGCGTAAAACAAATATTAGAAATTTAAGAAATAAAAAATACAAAGAATAGTTGACATAAAAAATAGAAACATAAGAAATAAAAGAAAGAAGTAAAAAAATATATTATAGTAGCCATAAGAAGTAGAAACAAAAGAAGTAAAATAAATACTATAGCCGGCATAAGAAATAGAAAAAATAGAAGGGATTTGAACCTTAATAAAAAAAACATAGTTGCATTGATTTCAACAATGCGTAAAACAATATTAGAAATATAAGAAGTAAAAAAGATAAGGAATAGCTGATATAAAATGTAGAAACATGATTACATTGATTTCAACAATGCTTAAAACAAATATTAAAAATATAAGAAGTAAAAAAGATAAAGAATAGCTGACATAAAAAGTAGAAACATAAGAAACAAAAGAAAGAAGTAAAAAAATATTATAGTAGCCATAAGAAGTAGAAACAACAAAAGTAAAATAAATACTATAGCCACATAAAAAATAGAAAAAATAGAAGGGATTTGAACCTTAATAAAAAAACATGGTTGCATTGATTTCAACAATGCGTAAAAGATAAAGAAGTAAAAAATATTATATTTGACATAAAAAATAAAAATATAAGAAATAAAATAAAGAAGTAAAAAAAAAATTATAGTAGACACAAGAAGTTAGAAAAATTACTATAACCGACATAAGAAATAGAAAAAATAGAAGGGATTGAACCTTAAATCCAATCATCTCACTACTTACCAATAGAGAACAAACAAATGTTCTTAAAAAACACAAGATGTGTGTTGATTTGATTAGTTGCATTGATTTCAACAATGCATTGTTTTTTTTTTTACATGTGTACATTGAATTCATCAATTTAATAAAAAAACATTGTTGCATTGATTTCAACAATGCATTGTTTAATAAACCACAAACAAATGTTCTTCAAAAACACAAAATGCATATTAATTTGATTATTTGCATTGATTTCAACAATGCATTTTTTTTTTATTTACATCCATACATTGAATTCATCAATCTACTAAAAAGATGTTACAAAAAAATATATTATAGCTGACATAAAAATTAAAAATGTAAGAAGTAAAAAAATATTATAACTCACATAAAAAGTAGAAATATAAGAAATAAAATAAAATATTATAGTAGTCATAAGAAGTAAAAAAAAATACTATAGTCCACATAAGAAATAGAAAAAATATAAGGGATTTGAACCTTAAATCCAATCATCTCGATACTTACCAATAGACAACAAACAAATGTTCTTAAAAAACACAAGATATATGTTGATTTGATTAGTTGCATTGATTTCAACAATGCATTGTTTTTTTTTTACATGTATGCATTGAATTTATCAATTTAATAACAAAACATTGTTGCATTGATTTCAACAATGCATTGTTTAAGAAACCACAAACAAATGTTCTTCAAAAACACTAGATGCATATTGATTTGATAAAATCAATGCAAGTAATAATAAAAAGTAAAAAATTTGCATTGATTTCAACAATGCATTGTTTTTTGTTATTTACATTTATACATTGAATTTATTTATTTAATAGAAAAAACTATTTGCAATGATTTCAACATATTAAAGTTTTTTTCTCTCTATTTTAGGGTATATTGTGGATCCTCACGATAATATTGCAAATAATGAAGATATTGATGATCAAAAAATAAAAGTACGACAAATATATAGAAAAGAAAGAGAAAAAGAATCACCAGAACATATAGAAGAACCTAGAAAACACAACCATGAACTAAAAAGATCGTGAAGAAGTGTTATTTGTGCAAAGGGATTCTCAAAAGCATGAAAGGGAGATAATTTCAGGGTTATATAGGAATCAATATATAACTACCAATGAATATAACATACTTGGATACATGGAATGTGATAACAAGGAAAAATAGAACTTTAATTTTGTTGTTATGGAAACTTCCAATCATGCACTATAGTTCATATCTGAAAACCGGCAATTGAATGTCATTGTTCATAATAATCGTACTCAAAATTATTCAATTGAAATCTTAGTGGAGAAGCAAAAAAAATTATTTGAGATTATTCTTGAGCATTACAGAGGTGGGAACAATGAACCACTACGAATGATTATCCAAGGAACTGCAGGTACAAGAAAATATTGCTTGATTGGAGCTATTAGACAAACACCAAAAATTGATTATTTTCCAGATAAGTCACCATTACTTCTTTTAGCCCCAACCAGTGTTGCAACGTTTAATATATCTACATCAACAGTGCAAAAAAAAAAATGGGGATTAACATTGGAGAAGGAACTATAAATATTGGAAACAAAGAACGATAGGGAATCCCATTTACAACAATAGCATGAGTAAAAGGTCTAGATGGTCTTCCTCCTTTCACATATGATCGATACGAGAAGATGACAAAGGGAGCAAGAGTGGAATCAAGAAAATAGGAAGAAGAAATATCAAAGTTGATCACATTGTAATATATTTGATCAAATCCCTTGAGGTGCAAACCTTTGCTTTCCTTCACTAAAAAAAGGTGCAAACCTTTGCTTTAATAATTTACTCAATCCTTAATACTTATTACTTACATTATGATAATCCTCATAATTTTATCTGTGTTTTCAACTTAACATGTTCCTTACAATGCCGATCAAACTCCAGTTTTGTGTCACGGCCCACGACTAGAACCAGCCTAGATCCAAATCCTAAGCTCTATCAAGCATCGAGGGGGATTAAATCTCCCAAGGTGCAAACCTCTTCTCAGGTATTGCACTCAAGGAGCTATTCGAGGAGAGGTTTACACCTCGGTAGATTTGATCCCTCTCGACGCTTGATAAAGCCTAGGATTTGGATCTAGGCTGGTTTAAATTAAGTAGTTATGTATATCATTTTGTTACTTATCTATTTTTAAAGGGTTGTGTGCTTTAAAAAAAGTATGTAAAAATTTATAACATAAAAGTTATAATACTATGAGAAAATTGTTTTCATAATTATTTTAAAAAACCATGTATAACATAAAAGTTATAACACTATGAAAAAAGTCCTTTCATAATTATTTAAAAAAAAACATAAAAAAAACCATTTATAACATAAAAGTTATAATACCATGAGTTCTTTCATATTTATTTAAAAAAGAAAGACATTACAAATACTGTGAATAATATCATAACTGTGTAATTATGAAAAATATCATAATTTGTTTCATTACACCAGTATAGATCCATCTTAAATCCGTATCTATCAAGCACCGAGAGGGATCCAATTTCTTGAGGTGTATTTCTTTTTTAAAATTTAAACTCAAGAAATTTGATCTCTCTTGATTTATCGATCCGGGTTTAAGTTTTAAGTTTTTATTTTATAAACGAACATCGATTTTTTAATTACTTTTCATAATATTTTATTTTATGAGCCAACATGGATTTTTTTTAAATACTTTCCATAATTTTTTTATTTTATGAGCCGACGTGAATTTTTTTAATTATTTTGTTAGGAACAAACATTACAACATCTCCCCCATACTGGGTTGTAGAGCACTGAGACTCGATGCAATAACCATTAAAGGTTATAATAAATTAAGCATGTGAAATGATATAAATATTTTTTTTGAGCATGATTAGATGGACTGGCGTGCACCCTAAAGCGAAGGCACCTCGAGGGCAAGAGGCATGGGTCGAACTCAAGTGGAGATGGCCACAGATGACTACCCCAACCACCCATCCACAACAAGGACCCAAATGTAATGACATAGATATCTTAATAATGAATTTTATATATATATATATATATATATATATATATATATATATATATATTCACAAACCCTCTGTAAGTGTAAATTGGTATAGAAGGTTAAGTCGTTATATTATGTTTTTCTAATTTATTTTTATAATTTGTTTCAATATGATAATGGAAAATATGGTGTGAAACAAAAATCATATATTGAACCATGAGGAATAATGGAAATGAATACCTTTACAACAAGGGAAAAAGCTGCGTGGAATCTTTGTCCCTACCAAAGGGAGTGGGCCACGCGCCACACGACAGCTACACAGAAGAAAAAGCATAAGGGATAAGGATGGATCACGTGGAAGAGAAGGGTAAATGTGTCAGAGGGTTGGAGCAGGTGTCAGGCTAGCAGGAGGTTTGAGCAAAACCATCGACGCACTAAGCAGTAAGTCTTTGTCTAAGTGGTAAGACAATGTCGGGATGCTCGAGCACAAGCGTCGAAGCAATAATTCAAGCTGTACAAGTTCAATTTCTGTGAGGGAAGAGGTCGCTTCTTGAAACTAAATTCGCGTCTAATTCCGAAAATTCGTGCTTGGAAGTTGTTGTTGCTACCACTTCTATACAGCTCTCGTGTTCGTGCAGGAACAGTACCGCGTGACGTGAAGGTGGAAAACATAATTCCTTACTCGTCTATTTAGAACTATGAATTCCACCTTCTGAGTCTCCAAACCAACAGAAAACCTGGAATCCAAACTTTGGACAAAGTTTTGTGTATTCAAACTCGAGAGGAATTGTCGTGCGCTAAATCCATATTTGATTCTGAAATTTAAATGGCTCTATCTAAACTTGATCATGATAACTACGATGAAGAATAGGTTGTTTCTTCTTCCTATATTGCTGCGGATGTGACCCCTTCCTTCTTTTTAGCTTCTTCTGATTCAGAAGAATATTCGATTGATTTGTTTCTTACCATGGTAAGCGAATATTTACAAGCCGATTTTGGCGCTATGCGGCCCTCAATCCTTGCCAGTTCCTGTTATCAATTAATTGTTGAATTTGAAGAGAAATTTTGGTCGTGGAGTGATTATGCTTATGCTAATGGTTCCAATGGCCTATCGGAGCTTCTGTTTAGTATAACTGATCTAGCATGCCGAGAATTTACAAAATCACGTCGCGGTAATGAAGCATTTTAGGACTATTTGTAGGTAACGTTAGTTCAGGAAATTTATGTTTCCGTTAATCAATTCTCTTTTCGACACTAAAAAACGAGAATCAGGAACTCGTAAAGCTTAAATCATTGATCATTAGGATTTATTTTCATTTAATGTAGAGGCAATTTCTGTTTTTTTAGCAGAACAAGTGCAAGGTATTATCCATGCTAATAGGACGTACGAGTTTGCACCAGGTTAGTATTACTATTTACTAAGCAATGGTGCATTGAGCTTCTAGGCTCGTAAAGTAAAATCTCAGTGTTAAAACAGCCTTATTCATGTTATGCTATCTATTTTCACTTATACTCAGGTGTAAATTACGATGTCTGAGTTGCCCAAACAAGTTTTTT
Organism: Larix kaempferi; assembly: GCA_027924585.1. Taxonomy (NCBI): domain Eukaryota; kingdom Viridiplantae; phylum Streptophyta; class Pinopsida; order Pinales; family Pinaceae; genus Larix; species Larix kaempferi. The sequence continues at coordinate 9,434,234 of BSBM01000236.1, read as the reverse complement.
ATGTGGATAGACGAGCAGCTGCTTTCAGGTCTTATTCGGGTAATTTATAGTAAATTTAAGAACATAAAGGGAAGGGGATGCTTTTATGGAGGGATTAAATGCTAAAAAGACGCATTGAGGAGATGAAAGAGCCTATGCTGTAAATTGTTGGGTTGGATATTTATGCTATGCTTTAGACAATGCTTGTTGGTTGGAAGAGAGAACGCATTTTACCAAATTGAAGGAGAAAGCGATGAGAATTGGGTGGATGGGGATTGACCCATAGCCCGAACTTTCTCTAATTATTGATGCAAGTTGCCTAAAGACTAATCGAGTTAGGAACCCCAGATGGAGAATATGCCTCCGACCCACTCAACACAAGGATTTGCTTTAGGAAAAGACTAATGACTAATCAATTAAACTAAAATTAAATTATACCAAGTCCAACAGCCTACAATGCGTCCTTGCTAGGGGATCCCCTTAACAAATATATATATACATAACATAGAATTCAAACCAAAAACTTCTTCCGTTACAGCATTTCCAAGTGAAACCTAGGCCCTTTCCCCACAGATACGCCTAACAAGTTGAATGTCCTTAGGAATAATGGTCACCCGCTTGGCATGAATGGCACACAAGTTGGTATCTTAAAAGAGACCGGCGAGGTAGTCCTCAGCTGCCTCTTGAAGAGCTAAAACTGCATGACTCTGAAAATGCAGGTTCGTCTGCAAAATAACAGAACAATAATTAGATAACAAGATAGATCCATAATTCAGCTATAAATGACGGTTTGTTAGTGTTTTTTACCATATCGTAGTAAAAGATGCAATACCTTGAAATCCTGGGCTATTTCCCTAATAAGCCTTTGAAAAGGCAGTTTTCGAATTAGCAACTCTATGCTTCTGCTCAAAGGATTTTGTAGAGCACAATAACAAAGATACATAGATGGATAATAACGACAAGCAACATAATAGTCAGCCGGAAGCCATGGCTTGTACAAAGAGTAAGAGAAGGAACCGACTAGAAGAGGAGAATAGATTTTTTGGCAGCTTGAAAATCTGATTTGAACATGATTTGAATAAATAATTTAACCACACTGAAATATCCGAAATATTGTTGAAATACAAACAAAAGCAGAAAGATACTTACCATCTAAGAAGAGGTGCAACCAATTGTACACCATCGAAACTCATGCTCATGGAACTGGTCGTGTGATTCATGCTCTAGATAATGGCGGCGTTGAGGTACGCAACCTGTAATTGGCTTCCCTTAGAGAAATAACCAATTGCTTGCTGGAAATGGACCAGGAGATAGTTAGAATCATATTGGAACACAAAGTGGGCATATGGAGCAACCATGATCTGTTTGAACTGGTGGATGCGTATTTTGAAAACAGTTTATAGACCTTGGATTTCTGTCCAGTGCTCGAGAATTGCTTGAGAAAGGCCAAGGATAACCAGATGATTATTCAAAATGCCTTTCAACAAATCCCACCAGGAGTATGACCTTCAAAGGCCTAGGGTAAGAAAATGTTGGAGGAATTAACGAATTTTAAGAATGTCGGGAGCCCATTCTCTGAAGATTTTTTTAAGCATTTCGACCTTGTTTACGGAAGGCACATGTGGATGCTAGAGAAGCTACAGTTGTTGAGGATGAAGCTCAACAGATTTCCCTGGGATTCTATCACAGAGGGTTTGAAGCAGCATATAGTAGAAGAGGAGGTAGTAAGGGCAAAGGCGTCAAGCACACTGCCATTGTTAGTCAATAACGTCAGCACACTGCCACGAGCATTCAGTGTCTGGACATGCACAATGCCACCAACAAACGGCCCCAACACATGTCTAATATGCACACTGCAGAACCTGAGCATCTCGAAAGGAGGCCAAATAAGGCTCCAAATCATGTGATTGGTCAAACACGGTTTTATCAACAACAAAAACTTAGGATAAATTGCTTTGTAAACTGTGCCAGATTAATAGAATTATAAGAAATCGATTCCTATAATCCCCATTGCTCTGCAGGCAGGCAGGGACTAATAAGCAATCCATCAATTAAACGCAGTTGTCATAAACGTAATGACATATCTTAAGGATGAAAGGGAAACTCCGAAATAAGTTTATTGTTATCTTAATGTATTGTTATTTATTTATTTATATACTATAAATAACATTATGAGTAAGTGGGAAAAAGGTAACATAGGGTTATAGAATGAGTAGGACCCATTATAGGTATTAATGTAACTAGGGAATTAAAGAGATTATAGATTTGTGAATAAGATAATGACTACAATCTATAGTATTATTTAAGAATTGACAATCATTAATATGAAAAGCTAGATGTGAAGCAGGGTAATAAATAAGTGTGTAATTATTTTGAAGTTGATCTAGCATGTTTATGATGCTAAAAGGTTTTACATCTGGACATTTAGCAAATCTAATAACTTAAAGGATAAATGTGTAGTCACACATTATGCATGTGCCTGATGTATGAGTAGGACGTCATTCGCCATGGATGAATAACTAAGAAAATCCTTGAAAACAAATTAAACTTGGGCTAGCGTTGGAGTGTCTCTCATCCTTCTCATAACTAGTCAAAGATAAATGTCTCTAATACCATGAAAAAAATGGCATGTCGGATTCTATGTGACATGTGATGTAAAAGTTGTACCCAATTGGTAAGTAAGTGGGACGTTGATACTAAATTGATTTCAGGCTAATTCATGGCCATAGGTACAAATTTGTAGTGGCATTGAAGGACAATCGTCAAATAAGTAGTCGGATCATATGTGACATGTGATGTAAAAGTTGTTATCCAATTGGTAAGTAAGTGGGACGTTGATACTAAATTGATTTCAGGCTAAGTCATGGCCATAGGTACAAATTTGCAGTGGCATTGAAGGACAATCGTCAAATAAGTAGTAAAATAACAAGGGAAAAATGAAATATAGAAAAGGATATATATATATATAAAAATTGACTGAGAATGCATGTATATAACAATTCATTAAGAATATATATAATTATATGTTATAAATAAAGAAAATTACTAAGAATTAAAATGTAACGTGAAGGTGTGTAAAAAATAATAAAAATGTTCATTTTTCCTTATATCCAATATTTTAAGGAAAGAGAACGGTGAAGCTTTCTAAACTTTTCCAAATGTAGGACTTACTTTAAGATTCGAAATGACGATGAAAAGAATTTCACTTATTGTAGATTTCCTCTTTAATAAGGAAATAATAATATACATGAATGAACATTAAATAAAGTATCATAGAAATAAAATATGATGATGATGATGATTTCAAATAATAAGTACAATAAAGTAGGTGAGGGTGATATGTAGATATAAACCTGAATCATGTAAGGTTTTAATGTTTATAAGGATAATATTATTTTGAAACATATTTTATGTAGATTTTAGTCAATTAAGCAAAGGCATGTGATAAATTAATGATATAGTAAGACGAGCATAAGTAATGAATGTCATGAGAAAACCAAGGAATGATCAACGATAATAGATGGTAATAGGCATTAGAGTTCAAAGAAGTAAATAGTGAGTAGGTAATAAAGGTGGTAATATAAAATGTGAGCAAACAAAGCACAGTTGTATCTGGACGATATATGTTTATGATAGGCTATAAAATACAACATATATTAAATGAAAATATACATTGAAACAAGCAAGAACAATGTCATATAAGCATATAAATTCATAACAAGGTTAATGGGAACTAATAATATGAAGAAAAAAACAACAAAATATTCAAATATAATTGATAGTATAGTTTGGTGATTATATGTAAGCAAGATAACGAGTGGTAATGTGCGTTAGATCAGAGAATGAAAGATATGATTGGGTGAATCATCTCAGTAGAATCTATAAGAATTATTAAAAATATCTCTCTATATATAGGATATATTCAACAGACTTACATATAAATATATATGTCCAAAGATATGCTTTGATATAGCAATTGTTTATGTTTAGTTTTGTGTTCTTATAAGTGTCAACAAGGTACCACGAGGAAGGGATATGTTATAAACCTAGAACCCAAGTTTTGAAGGATAAGTGAAATGTCAAGATGTTATGCCTTATTATATTGTGATGAGATGAGATGTTTTACTATAGTTCTATCAGTTAATGTAATGGTTGAACCAACTTATGTTTGAATATGTGTCGAATTGTTAAGTATACATTTGTGTTTAATTATTAAGGAATGGTAGCGATCAATTTTAGTGGTTAAGAAAATCGTGTTTGCCACCTAGTGTGTACATGAACCTTGAAGGAAAAAATAATTACAAAAAAAAAATGTGTACTTAGAACAAAAACTATGTTGTGCCTTAGTTATGATGAAGATTAGCAGGATCTAATATATATTACGTAATGATTAAACAAGATTAGTATAAGTAGCGACCACGAGACCATCATGATGTAGTTGTGTTTCTTAGACGTTGATTAGTGGTATCTTAGATAGTGTTCCTAAGCTGGAGGAAACGGCTATATGTCAATCTCTTGAGAGTGGTGTATGTGTAATACCACTCAAGTTAGAGTGAAAATCAAAACTTAAGTATAACTAGTAATGATTAATAAGGATTTGAATGAGAAGATAAGGTTGTGGCTAGTGGTCAGATGAATGGATTGAACTTTAATATGTGAATTGTGTATAGAACTTAGGACAAGTAAAAGCATTAAGAGAAACATGGGTTGCATTAACTAAATCAAACATGGTAATAAATGGAGTAAGGACATGATAGGGTATTCACAAATTTGGAGTAGTCATATCTAACAAAGTAGTAACCCTGGGAGACAATCGAGAGTCACTAAAGTAATAATCAATATTCTAGTAGAGATGATTTAATCAATCACTATTATAGTTGTAATAAGACTATGTTCTAAGCATGACAATCTACTTCCCGAGTTAAAATATGATGAAAGTTATTTATGGATGAGTATGTATATATTTGCAAAACCAGTGAGTGAGGGAGTAGGATGAATATGTGTATCTCATGTCTAATCATACGTGTCATGGTGAGTATATATGATTAATTGTGTTAAGTACAGACATGCCCTTCCCCTTGTAAGAGTGGACTAAGGTATGATTAATGATGTAGGAGGTTGCTCTTAACGTCTAGTTGTATAAATTACCTTTGTATAGGTGGTGGGTCAAGATTCTTGGTGTACATGAGTTTATTGCATTGTTGGAAAATTTAGCCAATATTAAAATATGGGAGTGATCTTTGTGTTAAATTTTAAATCATAACTATTTTAGTATAGTATGAGATTCATGAGTAAGAGTTCTACTTCGGTTACTATTGATTGATAAATAGTACTAGGTTGATAGATATGGTGTTATTTAAGATACTGATGAGATACTATCGAGATTGGATTCTAATTAAAACCTTCCAAATAATAATAATAATATTGAAAGAGCAAATGGTGTATGTTAGAAAGAGATTCAATAAAGTTAGTTACTAATAAGTGAGCCATAACAAATACATTGTTGAACTTAAAGAAACATAATATGGAAGACAATATCTTATTATGAACCTCTATACAGAAAAGCACTATAAAATTGGTAGTATGTTAAACTATTTTGGAATAAAATGCATTTAATGAACTTCAAGGAGGTCAGACTAGTGGTGTGTAGAGGATGAAGAATGTAATGTAAGAACATGCCCATGTGATAAAAGTAAAATGTGATTGACATCCACGTGTTTGATCAAGTAAAGGTCAAGGTGGGACTAGTATAGCAAGGTCTTCCAGTAGCAAGACATAAGTATATTATATAGTAAATACCTCTGTATAATTGTGATTAACTATAACTTCGGGACGAAGTTTCTTATAGGGTAGGTGTATGTAATGCCCCATATTTTGGCATTCGGTAATTAAAACTCTAATGTGAATTAGCTTAGCATTTTAATTGTTTATTATATGTTGGACTCAACTAGATTGATTAAGAATATTGTTATGTGAACATATGGACTTTCCTATGTGTGTATAGAAAATGGCATTTGTCATTTTATTTTGTGAATATGTGATTTCATTTTAACATGCAAATTAAATGTGGAATATCGGTATGTGGATTCTAGCTTAGTTTGTATTTTGGATATAGAACAAGTATGATATGCTCTGCAAACTAACTTACATGCTTATTTAAAATGTCATTTTAGTGATATAGACTATCACCTGATATGTTTACACATGAGATTTATAATGGTGAACTAACCCAAATGTTGACTGGCTACAAGATACCCAAATTCCTAAACTGCCAAGGGGTACAAGATGTTTGAGACATAAAGAGGATAATGATGTGATATCAGTGTTTCTTATAATTTAATTGTGAATTCAAATATTGCTATGACTTGTGGGAAAGTGTGAGTATTGATAGGAATGGAAGCTTTCCCAAAGTGGTTGTTCGATGATGGGACTCTTAGAATAGTGATTGCATTGTACGATTGATGAAGGGTGTTGACCCTAGTGATATCAGGGGATTGGAGGCATTTCCCACCATTTATCCTCTAAAACTTGTAGTCAAGGTAGGAATATGTTGGGCATGCTTCCCTAAACATGTGATGATGATTGTTGGTTTCCTACTGGGGAACTTGGTCGATGTAGTCAACACTTTTGCTTATAGGTTCTCTTTGTGGTTAGGTCGGTATAGCCTACACCACAACATATTGTAGCAAAGGACGGGATGGATAGGTCAAGTGATGGTAGTATAGGTGACTAGTTACTTGAGTATTTATGAGATGGATGAGACCACGATTATTTGGATTGTTATTTCTTACAATTATATGCTTGATCTATTTGATTATGCTTATCTAGTTAAGTTTTAATGCTTTTGTATAAAGATTGGCAGGTGATGAATGGTTGTAACATGTGGTGAATAATGCATTATTTAATGGTTCTTCTACGTGTTGATTTGCGAGCGTATAAGAATCATGCATTAAGGGAAATAAATGTTGATTATTCGTACCCATGCTTAAGACATGTACGTTAGCCATGTATATGTCATTTTGTGAGTACATTAGTATGATTGGTTAGTACATGTAATGTCCCATTTTTTAAATCTTTTAAAATGTTGATGTATTTTTAACTTCGGAATGTATTTCATATATGTATATTGTATTCCTATAGAGATGTTATTATTCCTCTATACAGAAGTGTTTGTATTCCTATAGAGATGTTGTTATTCCTCTATACGGAAGTGTCGTCATTTATATTGTAAGTGTCGTAACTTATACTTGATGGGTTATTAGACCACCTTGATGGGGTCGGCCCTGTATGAGTCATGTGGGTAAAAGGGTTATTAGACCACCCTACTGGGGTTCGGCCCAGTCAGCATTATGTTATGTGGTTAAGTTAAGGCCGACCTAGTAAGGTTATTAGGCAAGTCAAGTTAGTGTATAAATAGAGTGCGGGAGGCACTCTATTTGATCATTATGTTATTCTCACTCATACTCTCATTTGGAGAGTGGCGTACTTGTGAAGGAGGAGAAGCTGCTGCTAGGAGGAATATCTATTATGCTTGGGTTGTATCATTTCTCTATCTATCTCTGAGGAAGTTGCGGGGTTTTTCACCTTCTTGGTTTTCCCCGGTGAAACTCTGTGTCTCTTGTGTGCTTGCTTTATTGTGTCCATGATTGATATGATGTAGATATGCTGTACATGTTATTCTCTCAGTTAAGATCCTAGATCAGAGTGTAAATTCTAAAAAATTAACATGGTATCAGAGCTAACCTGAAAGAAGGCATGGTATGGCATTTATGACACTTGTTGCATTTGCGAAGCTAGGGATTGATATAGAAAAAACCAGTCATCGTATACCTTTCGCTATAAATAAATTTCGGCGAGGTTTCAAGATCTGAAAAATATTACAGGTCGAAGATAAGATCCCCATGTACCTTGTGTCCAAAGGAAAACCTCTAATTCATTGTACTTTGTGATTTATGATCTGTACAATATAGGGTTTCTGCCTCTTCTAGATCTAAGTCATAAACAAGTAACCTAGGAAAAAAGGTCATAACTTGGGATAGGAAGATCCAAATGAAATTTCATAAAAAATGGCAGGTATGGCACGGACTGTAATTTCTTAGGTAAGTTTTTCAGAGGCCGAAATTGAACCTGTGACACGTGGCATGCCGTACAAGTTTGCTCTCCTGTTTTATCCCATAAACATGTCATGTTGCAACACTTGGCATAACTCTCTATTCGAGAATCCATTTGAGTTCAGACCTATGGGGTTGGAAAGATACCAGGTTAGGCTACCACATGATAAATTTTCAGACCCTGTAGATCTGAAATTCCAGAGTTACACCAGAAACAATCAGGTGCATATTTCTGTCAAAACAGAATTGGACTTTGAGCACCTTCATTCATGGCTCCGGGAATTTAGGGCTTCAGAGAAAGTTGGAATTTTTGTAATCGGAGACCACGGTTGGATGATCCTCATCAAAATCGAAATTTAGAGACCAAGATCAAATTTTTTGGTTGGGCATAAGGTCGGGCTTGATCAAACCCTAGTTCGGGATTTTGATCGGAAAGGTGGAAAATTAGGGCTTCTGCAAAAGTTGGAATTTCTGAAGTCTGTTACCACGGCTGGAAGCTCCTAAGAAAAATCAAATTTTAGAGCCTTGGATCGAACCTTTTGGTTGGGAAGAAGGGTGTGCTTTATCAAACCCTAGTTCAGGATCTTGTCCAGAAGATCCGGAAGTTTCAAAGGAAATTTTGAGGGGTGAAACTTTGAAGTTTTCAAACTCTGAGTATACCAGCTTGATCATCTCATCAAGGTGCATATTTCTATCCTTTTAGAAGTTTGAATTTTTAGGGTTTCTCTGACAAACCCAAATTCAACTCCAGATCCAGTTTTTGCAAATCAAGTGGATTGAGTTAATCCTAGAAGAGAATGGTTTGGTCACCTACATAAGTGAAGAAGGTTCCAGTTTTAGAGGGAGATGAGGCTAAAGAAGATTACAAGAAAACTCGACAGGTATGACTTACAGGTATGTTTCTAAATTTGTTCATGATTAAGTTTATGATATGTTTGTCTTCATTAAGATTAGTACAAACTTGATTAGTTTTAGACTTTTCGTATCACCTTAATAAAAATATGAATGCATGATAGAAGATATTCATTGATTAGGGTTTTTGACACTTATGATTGTACTAATGCATTGTGGTGTTGTATGAGGTTGATGTTGTCCGCTAACATGAAAGGTACAACAAGAAAGACAAATCATGTTCTAGTTCAAGGACATATGACCATCGTGACATGAAGACAAAGATTCATCCATTATCATGGATCACATAGAAGATCTACTTACGAGGTATGTATAACTTGGTTCTATAATGATTAACCTATGAGATAAGCAGGTTACTTGCACAAGTCATTGAAGAGAACAAAGAAGACATTATGCGGGTATGTTAGACATAACTAGCTAGCATGCTAATCCAGGTATGTTTTTCCTATATCAAGTTAGAATCTTACCTTGTGTTAGGATCTGATACTGTTGTATGGTTGATAATGATTATTCATGAAGTTAGAAATGTAAGTAATCAAGGGTTTATGCATATTATGTCTCTTACCTTGATTAATGATATGACTAACCAGAAAAGTCCTTTGGTCATATAAAGAATATGCATGAGTAAAAGAAGTATTTCCTGAAACCTTGAATACTAATGTTTATTATCTGTGTTTGAAATGATCTTGACCATACATGTTTAAGATTACTTAGAATCATAATGGTTTTGATAGTATTGAGATTATACTAATGAATGTATGTATGAGACCTCGAGAATAACACAATGATGATACTAGTAAGTATGCATAAGTGATCGAGGATGGATATAAATTCAAGGATAGGTAATCCAGGAAGCAAAGATTAAGAGGGAGCACACTCCAGTAGTTTCTGCAAGGATGCAGACATTCAAAGGGATTTGACCACTTCTCACAATCCACATCAAAATGGAGTTGCAGAAAGGAAGCAAAGACTGAGAGGGAGTCAACCCAACAAACAAACAAAGATAAGTATTTGAATTTTCATTTCTTGTGTTTAAATAACATTGATCAATGATGTATATGCTTATGTTCCTAGACTTAGATTGTGTATTATGCATATTAGAATAATTGCATTAATGAAAAGTATACTACTAATATGCATATGTAATGGGTAAGTGGCCTATGGCACTGTACAACATTCCATTGCTACTTATCTAGAATGAAACCTCTTTGTTGACATGTTGGGAGTTGTGCACACTCTTAACAATGTTCTGGTAGAGATTGGAAGGCATCTAGAAAGTTACGGGATATGGATAAATGTTGTATTGAAGCATTGGCTAAAATAATTGCATGATTGTATGACATATTTCTTTATGTGTAAGAATTTGTTCTAAAAACTATGAGATGTTTCTAATCATGCAATTTAACTTGTTTTGTAGGAAAGATCGTATACCATCACCTACAAAAGAAGGACTACAACATTTGTTCAGCAACAAAGTTATCTATTGAAGATATTGAAGTTCCCGAGATTCAAAAAGAATGCCATGATCGAGGAATACCAGTCAATCATGCATAATGATGTTTGGGATGTGGTGCCAAGACCTGAAGGGAAGTTTGTCGTGACTTCCAAGTGGATCTACAAGATCAAGCATGCTGCAGATGGCGACATAGAGAAATACAAAGTGATATTTGTAGCTCGTGGCTTCTCTGAGAAAGAGGGGATACACTATGAAGAAGCTTTTGCTCCTGTAGCCGGATACACTTCCATTAGATCAGTACTTGCTCTGGCTGCAGTGATGAAATGGAAGATACACCAGATGGATGTCAAGACAGCTTTCTTGAATGGTGTAGTCGAAGAGGAAGTGTATGTGGAGCAGCCACTTGGTTTTGAGACACATGACAGGGAGCCATATGTGTGTAAGTTGAAGAAAGCTTTGTATGGCTTGAAGCAAGATCCTAGGACTTGGTATGATAGGATAGACAGCTTTCTATCCAGTTTGGGCTTTACCAAGAGTAAAGAAGATTCCAACCTTTACTACAAGGTTGAGGGAGGCAATCCTGTGATACTACTTTTGTATGTGGATGACCTGTTTGTAACAGGTGAGGATGGATTGATTGTCGATATCAAGAGGAAGCTTGCTGCCGAGTTCAAGATGAAAGACTTGGGGATGATGCACTATTTTCTAGGCATGGAGATGTGGCAGAGTACAGATGGAACCTTCCTTGGACAAGGGAAGTATGCAGTAGAGATCCTGAAGAGGTTCGGGATGATGGACTCCAAAGCCATGGCCACACCTATGGCATCGAACCTGAAGCTTTTGTGTGATGCTTCATCTGATCAGGTTGATGTCACTGTGTATCATCAGATGATTGGGTCCTTGATGTACCTGACGAACACTAGACCAGATATTTGCTTTGCGGTGAACACATTGAGCTAGTTCCTGACGGATCCCAGAGGTGTTCACCTATTTGTTGTAAAGCATATTCTGAGGTACCTGAAGGGTACAATTGATTTTGGGCTCAAGTTTCACTACTACATTTTTGGCCTTTAGGGGGGGTTGTCTTCCACCCCCAAAAGTGACCTACGGGGGGGAGGTTTTGGCTTTGGGGGCGGTTTTGGCAAAACCGCCCCTAAAGGCACCGATGTTAAAAGTTTTGTCCTTCAAGGTCATTTTTTGACGAGATTGGAACCGCCCCCAAAAGTGACTTTTGGGGGTGGTTTGTGACCCCCCTAGTAGAGGTCTACGGAGGCGTTTTTAAACCCCCCTCATAGACCCCTTCATAGAGACCTACGGGGGCGGTTTTGAACCCCCTTCATAGAGACCTACGAGGGCAGTTGTGAACCCCCCTCATAATCCCCCTCATACAACCTACAGGGGCAGTTTGGAACCCCCCTCATAGAGGACTATAGGGGTTGTTTCAAACCCCCCTCGTAGAGGCCTATAGGGGCGGTTGTGAACCCCCCTCGTATAGTCCTATAGGGGCGGTTTGGAACCCCCCTTGTAGAGGCCTATAGGGGCAATTTAGAACCCCCTCGTAGAGGCTTATAAGGGAGGTTTTGAACCCCCCTCATAGAGGCGTATAGAGGTTGTTTGAAACCCCCCTGGTAGATTCCTATAGGGGTGGTTTGGAACCCCCCTCGTAGAGGCCTACAGAGCTAGTTTGAAACCCCCCTCGCAGTGACATATGAAGGTGGCTTAGAACCCCCCTCGTAGAAACATACAAATACGGTTTGAAACCCCCTCTATAGCCATAATAAATCATAATAAAATATATTTTATTAAAAATACCAATATTGAAATATCAATAGGGTATGGAGGAATCGAACCACCATCCTCCTACTTGTAAGGAAGGCACTGTACCATTGAGCTAGCACCCTTTAAGAATTAGGGAGATGAGCAATATTAACACCCATATTGCATTATTTTTAAGTCTAAGAAAAAATAATAAGAATGTTCAGGAGATGATTGTAACAGGATATCCACATGTACCCAAATATCTACAAATTATCATGCAAGAATAACCTACTCTTTGCAATCCTCACAAGGCATAAGAACTATAATTCCAAACTTTTCGATTACTTACTAAAACAACAAAAATGTTGAAAAATTTTGCATACATACAATTTGCAGACACAAATTTCAATCATGTGATATGCATTCCATAACATAGTGTAGTGATTCTCATTGTAGACATGACATATATGCCAAAAAAATGCTCGCCATTGGAAAAATTGGATAAGTATTGAAAAACGGGCCTAAGTTCCTTGTCATGCTCTCAAATCCAAAATGGCATATATTGAAAAAGAATTCCTTCATAGCAAATTCAAACTTCAAAAACTTTGAGGATACAGGAAAATACCAATATTGCAATATCAATAGGGTATTTTCCAAGACTTCCCTGATTACATCCAAGAATAGATAGAATTCTAACCCTAATGTACAGGTTTATCCCTTATGGAAAGAGGTAAAATACATCATGTATATCTAATCCAACTAAGAAATAACTAGACATACTCGTGAAGCTGAGACAAAAATTCATAAATGGGACTAGGATGTTAAAAACTGTAATTTACACGAAAAGCAAACTGTTCGGATACAAATTACAAATGAAGAAATTGGTAATAATGTGAGGTCACTTGTCGTGGTTGGGAGAAGGATGTATAGGTTATGAATGAAGGACCTGGCCATGTCTGACTTTCCGTATTGGAGAAATTGTGGATAGAGGAATAGTAGCTCACCTGTGCTAGCAGCTCTTGTTAAATCCTCCAAAGCCTTTAGAACAAGGTTTACAATCTTTGAAGATTCAGGGTGGTCCAAGTCAATTACCTGGATGGTGGTAGTCAGAGCTTGAACCGTCCCTGCATCAATCATTGTATTTTCCATATCAGGAGAGCAACCTAGTACCTGCATGATCAATTTTTTTTCTTTGAAATTCCAATGATTTAAGCCATTTTAAGATGGGTCAAATCTCTAAGGTCAAGGTTTCGATAAAAAAAAGGTGGAACTATGACTTCCGACAAAATTTCTATCAAAAGTTGGGGAATTTTTTCAAAAAAAAAAGTTTTCCACTTATTAATTTACTATGTTGTTAATATTTATGTCAAATTTGATCTAAGATTTATAGAAATATAATTAAAAAAACCATGCTATCAATTATTTCGAGGTTGCAACATCATGAAAAACCCTAGGTACTTCTTCTCATTTCGAGGATGATACCCAATTTAAACCCTAGATTCTTTAGGGAACAAGGCCAAGTTAACAAAAGGGTTCAAAGTTGTTTCAACAATATATTCATTATCAGTTTAACATGTCACTTACAAGAATAGAATGTGGATGGAGGATAATTATTCATTTCACAACCACTCAAACTAAACCCAATTGACAGAACCATGCCATATTTATCTCATAATCTCTTACTTATATTATTAACCTCGAATCTATATTTTTATAAACAAAAATATCCAATATAATATGATAAAGCTTAAATACATCAACTATTAACATAGAGTACAACTCCAAAGAACATTATTATGATGAGTTGCAAAAAAAACTCTCTAAATATTACGAGAATTCTTTAGATACATCCATATATAATGGTTTTTTTTAAATAAAATATTTATAATTAAATCAAATGAACTTGAAGTACACCAAATATAGACACAACTCCCAAAAATGTTCTTATTATGAGTAACACAAACACTCTTTAAATATCATGAAGACTTCCAATAACTTCCAAATACATCTATACAATCATCCTAAGTAAATATGTGAAATAATGACTCCATTAACCTCCTATATTAACCTTCTATATATAATAATTATCATTCATTATTCATGTAGGCTCAATATCACTTTGACCGACACCCCTTAGAATGAATAAATTGTCATTGCATACCTCCAATAATGTTATAGTATTTTAATTGTCTTAACCGGTCACTTGAATTCAACATACTACCAAATAATTGTTAAATATTATGAGAATTCTTTGGATACATCCATATATAATGGTTTTTTAAAAATAAAATATTTATAATTAAATCACATGAACTTGAAGTGCACAAATATAGACACAACTCCCAAAAATGTTATTATTATGAGTTGCACAAACATTCTTTAAATATCATGAAGACTTCCAATCACTTCCAAATACATCTATACAATCATCCTAAGCCAATAAGTGAAATAATGACTCCATTAACCTCTTATATTTTTTCCACACGCCTCCTATATTAACCTCGTATATATAATAATTATCATCCACTATTCATGTGGGCTCAATATCACTTTGACCTACACCCCTTAGAATGGATAAATTGTCATAGCATACCTCCAATAATGTTATAGCATTTTAATTTTCCTAACCGATCACTTGAATTCAACATACCACCAAATAATTGTGTTTAGCATTTATGTAACAAAGAAAACTAAAAATTAGATGAATTTGAATGGTTTGGTTTGTCATCATTAAAATCCAATCATGTAATTTTTGTCAAATTTGTACTTTTGGAGTTATAATCCAATCATGTAATTTTTTGTCAAATTTGTACTTTTGGAGTTATAAAATTATTGTTTTTAATATAGAAAGTGAATAATATTAACATTTAATATATGCAATTCCATTAATTCAAAATTATTCTTATCAGATTTTAAGTTAAAATAATTAATATCTCTTATTTTGAATTTCTCAAAAAAACAAATCACAAAAAAGAATAACACCACTTTAATTAACACTTGTTACAACCACATATTATAGCTTTTACCTAATATTAATGATTGCACCGAGAAGAGTGAGGTGCTATACAATCTAGTATGGGGAAGATGTTGTCACGTAAGGTAACATAACATTACGTTACATTACCAAAAATAAAAACTAATTAAAATAATACATGTCGCCTCATAAAATAAAATAAAAATTGAAAAGTAATTAGACCACCATAAATCCATCTCAAACCCCATCTCCCCCATATTGGACTGTAGAGCACCTCACTATTCTCAATGCAAAAAATCCATGTCGACCTATAAAATTAAAAATTAAAACTGAAAACCGGATCTATCAAGCAAGAGAGGGATCAAATTTATTGAGTTTAAGATCTAAAAAAATTACACCTCAAGAAATTGGATCCCTCTCGGTGCTTGTTAGATCTAGGTTTAACATGGATCTATGCTAGTAGATTAAAATTTTTACCATCTCATAAAATCAAATATAAAAGACAAGTAAATATTTTCACAAACACCTGTTATTCAACGAAGAATCAAGGTATCCCCAATGTCCATCATAACCTGTCGCAAGCTAGATTTGAACCTAGGTGGGGAGTATCACAACCAATTCTCCCAATCACCCAATCTAAGCTCTACTAACAAAAATTTTATACTTAAATATAATAAAATAAAATAAAAAATTATTCATAAATAAAATAAAATAAAAAATAATTAAATCATACAAATAAAATATTACTTGTAAAAGTGTAAGTACACAGTGTGCTTCTCAAATGGAATGTTCTCTCTCACCTCAATTATATACACATAAATAACATATTGAACTCATAACAAATATATAATTGCAATGACTTCAAACTTTATTGCTATTGACCTATGTCAATTAAATTAAAGTAAACAACTATAAACTATGACCTATAAATTAACCACAACTATTTATTTATAATAATTATCTTTTCAATACATATTTAGTAAGAATCAAAATTTAAATGATCCATAGCATACCCAGAACATAGGAAATATCCTCTTCCTAATCAACACCCCATGTTCTAACCACTCTTGTTGATTATGTCTATGAAATCAAATTGGGATGAAAAATTTAAAACGAAGCATTAAAAGTAGGATCAGTTTGTTTTGGATTTTCAAGTGGGTTTTTGGTCAATTTGTTAAATTCTTTTTGGTAAAATACCCTTAAATATTCTCTTGATACTCAAATTATACAATTTTTATATCTAATATATATGATTCTAAAATTTTGTAAAGATTTCCACCTAACTCAAATATATATATATATATATATATATATATATATATATATATTACACCTTATTTTTATAAGGTAATATATCTAAAAGTTGTGGAAGTTTTGAAGGAGGTGCAAGAAGTACGTTTTGTAATTAAAGATTCTCAAATGGACTGTAATCTTGAACAGACACACTATGTAGGGTACACACGGTTTTTAATGCTTCTCTAAAAGGAAGGTTTCTTTGTTGGACATGTCTTGAAGGATTCGACAGCTTAGGCTACGTGGCTCACTTTAGAGGGTCTCATGGAGGTCTCGGGAGGTGAGCATTCAGTTTCCCTAGGTAGGGTCGCAGAACCTGCTGTAGGAAAATCAGGCTCTTGGGGCAGAAAAGTTTCAGAGGAAAGGCTTTTAGAGGAAGGAGGAAGAAGGAGTATTAACGAAGCTCTGGTCCTCTCTAGGGAGGATGATCCAATGGATCACCGGGAGATTAAATCCAAGAAACTTGTGAAGATTATCAAGAAATGCAAAGGGGTTAAATTGACGGTGGGCGAAGATGTTAGGGTGGCAGGTATTATGGAGTTGGTTCGCAAGACTTTTATTGGCAGGTTTTATGGGGTAAGAATTGAGGAAAGTTCTTTACGAGAGTGGCTACAGTTACATTGGGGCAAGGTTTTAGGTTATATACCTGAAATCTTCATAATGACTAAAGGACGGCTAGGCTTTAAGCTGCGTGATGAAGCTGATGTGGCGAAGGTTTTCGGTAAGGTTTGGTTGTGGGACATAACAGCACTGAGTCTTAAACTATGGAACCCTTGCTTCAATCCTCGTAGGGAGAAGAAAGGGGAGGCCCTGATATGGGTTAAAATGCCTGGGTTACCTCTGGAATTTTGGAACGAGGGTTTTATCTCGACGGTGGGAAATTGTATTGGAAAAACGGTGATGGTGGACCAATCTTTTAAATTCATGGCCAAGAGGACAGTTGCAAAATTTTTGGTCGAGGTGGATACCTCAATAGCTCTTCCGGACGTCATAGAGGTTGTTGCAGGTAGTTTCCGTTTTGCTCAAGTACTGGATTATGTGAACGTGCCATTATGTTGTGGATAATGCCATACCTATGGTCATTTGATCTCGGAATGTCCTCTTCCCTTCTCTAGGAAGAAATGGGTCGTCAAAAATCTTGAGGATAAGACATAGATTGACCCAAGGAGCAATGCTAAGGAGGTAAGTGGCCAGAAGAGCAGTGATTTGGATTGGACGGTTATCCCAGAGGAGGCGGGTAAGGTTACGAACAGTTCAGATGGGTTAGCATCAAAGTTTCCCTTACTATCTCATCCAGTTCACTGTCTTGCGAAAGGAACGTTGATGGAGGATGGTTTGGCCAACAGTCCTGTTGATCAATCTCTTAAGGGTTTGAGCGACTGCGTGCATATCAATGCGACGAGGGTCCTAGAAAAGGAAGCAGAGATTCAACCCTCTGCTACTCTGGACAAATACTCGGGTAAGTTCTTCATGCCTCAACCATTAAAATCTTTACACTGTTTGAGGTCGTTCAAGAGGCCTTCTTGCTTCAGTTCCTTAACGCATTTAGGGTTAGCCAGCCCAGGTCTTTCTTTACGTAATTGTAAGAAATTCTTGCGAAATCAATCTGCGGCTTTGGTTTTATCTTCCAGAGATGGGGGGGACTCGGGGGATTCATGGGGGTTGGCACATCCTTACGCCTTACGCTCCAAAGTTAAGTTGGATAGGGTTTTGGCGAGCCCAGGGCAAGGGGCAGGAATTCTTAAAACTCTCAGTAAGCCTAGGCAGGGTCTTCGGGACTGTCTGAGTGCTTGTTTCTCACCTACCTCAGCTTTTCAGGAGCTTAGAGATTTGCCTTCTATGAAGGTGAATTTATGAAATTGATCTCCTTCAATTGCCGGGGGTTAGCTAGCAACCCGAAAATGCTAGCTTTAGGGAGGTTAGTGGAGATTAATGGCCCAGATGTAATTACCTTACAGGAGACCATGTGTGGGGGGGAAAGTTTGGTTGGGAAAACTCTTAACTGGGTGGAGTTTTGTCTAGCTGGATAGTGTGGGTAAGTCTGGTGGGTTGATTACGGGCTGGAGGGATTCGTTGGAACTTCTGAACAGCTTCTCTTTTCGTTCTGGTTTAGGGGCTACTGTTTTTTGCAAGGAACTGGACTTAAGCTTCAACAGCCTGAATCTCTATGGGCCTTACAACCATAAAGTTTCTTTTTGGAACGGATTTTTCAGAAAATCTTTTTTACGAGATCTCCCTTTTGTCATTGCAGATGATCTCAATGTTACCCTTAATAGAGACGAAATTTGGGGAGAGGGGGCTCGGATGGACCCTTCTCAGGAAAGTTTCTTGAACCATTTGTTGGTGGGGGATATTATAGATCTAGAACCGGCGGTGGTAAAACCTACATGGTTCAATGGGAGGTCTGGTTCGGCGGCTATAGCCAAAAGGCTGGATAGGTTTCTTTTCTCGGGAGACTTTCTCAGGGGTATTGACAGGGCACAGTCGTGGATATTGACGGGAGGCGGCTCTGATCATCTCCCTATTCTTTGCAGATTGGAAAGAGGGGGGAAGAAACCTGGAACACCTTTTAAATATAACCCTCATTGGTTTACGCATGAAGATTTCAAAAGGCTGATTAGGGACAATGGGCGACAATTCGACCCTCAATCCTCGGTTTCCTGTGATGTTCAGGTGATGGATAATTTAAATTCTTTAAAGGTGTTAGTGGGGATATGGTTGAATGCTCTGAAGGTGAGAGCGGAGGGAAGTCTATTGGAGGTGGAATCTAAAATTAAGGAAATATTTGATCTTAACCCTGATGAGGTGGATACTCTCCATTTAGCGGATCTTAAACTCTTGGAGACTCAACGCAATTGTCTTCTTGTGGATAAAGAAGCAGAAGTAAGGATGAAGAGTAGGGCGGTTTGGCTGGCTCTGGGAGATGAGAATTCGGCCTTTTTTCATAAGATGGTTGGGCATAGGAAAACGATCAACACTATCTGGGATTTGCAAGATGGAGGAGGTCAAACTCTGGTTGGCTTTCAGCAGCTAGCTAAAGGGGGAGTGGATTTTTTCCAAGATTTCTATCATGAACCTCCTGAAAACAATGTACAGGATGCGGTGGAGTTAGCAGCTAAGTTCAGTAATTGGGTGACCGAGGAGTAGATGGTGATCCTTAGTGGCCCGGTTTCGAAGGAGGAGTTACTCTCAGCTTTAACTAAGCTCAAAAACGATCGTAGTCCAGGGCCTGACGGTTGGTCGGTGGAATTCTTTACAGGCTCCTTTGATTTGGTAGGTGATGACCTTCTTCGAGTTGTGGAGCTGATCAGGGTTACTGGCCATGTCTTTCCTAGTATCAACTCTACATTTTTAATGTTAATTCCTAAGATAGAGAAACCTAAATATTTTGGAGACTTTCGTCCCATAGCCCTATGTAATGCTATTTACAAGATTAATTCTAAGATAATAGTTGAACGGTTGAAACCTATCCTGGCCGAGCATATTTTTCCGGAACAGTTCAGCTTCCTCCCTGGCAGGAGTATCCATGAGGCAGTGGGATGAGCTCAAGAAGGTATTCATTCGATGAAAGTCAGCAAGATCCCGTCCAAGGTATTGAATATCGATTTGTCTAAAGCTTATGACCGTACTTGTTGTTGTATGTTAGATTGGTTCTCATTCAGATAGGTTATGGGTTGCTTTTTGTTAACTGGATCTGGTCCTGCATGACGACAATCAGCTTTTCTGTCTTAATTAATGGGTCTGCCTCGAGTTTTTTTTGCCCTAAGAGGGGGTTGCGACAGGGATGTCCTCTATCACCCTATCTGTTTTTGTTAGTCATGGAGGGATTGAGCTACCTTATTGCAGAGGCTGTGGAAGCTAATGTCATGGAGGGTATCCGTTTTGGAGGTATCAGGTTGACACATATTTTCTTTGTGGATGATGCGTTACTATTTTTAGGAAATTCCATTGAAGAAGCCCGTGGTGTCAAAGATTTATTCTAGATTTTCAGCAAAGGTACAAGGATGCTAGTTAATTTTGGAAAATCGGCCTGCTTTTTTAATGAACTATCTACATACAAGCGAGAATCTTTCTTGGAAATCTTGCCTATGGATTCAAATTCTTTAGCTGGAGGGTTCATGTATCTTGGTTTCCACCTTAAACTGAATAACTATATTAAATCTGATTGGGATTGGTTGCTCGCGAAGGTGGAGAATCACACTAGGTTCTGGTGCAACCATTATCTATCTAAAGGAGGTAAGGAAGTGCTTATCAAAAGTGTCTTGAGCGCCATCCCTGTTTACTGGATGATCCTGGCAAAAATCCCTCAAGGGGTTCTGCATGCAATTAGGAAGCTTTTATTTAGATTTCTGTGGCAGGGGAAAGAGGGCAAAAGTCTACACTGGACTTCTTGGGACTCGATTTCAAAACCAAAGGAAGCAGGAGGGTGGGGTGTTAAAGACCTGAGGACTTTTGGGTTGGCACTGGCTTCAAAGTTTGTGTGGCAATTGTTAACCAAGGAAAATGGCAGGCGATTTTGCGCTTCGAATATATGGCTAATATTCCATTGATAGTTTGGTTACGCCAGGGTAACAAATGTGGCAGAGGTGGATCACTAATATGGCGCAATATTATATATGCATATAAGCTAATCAGGGACAGGTTGGTCTAGAAAATTGGCAATGATCAGATGGCACGCATTGGACTTGACTTTTACAAAGGAGTCTCCCATATTAATCCTCTTCCGCTGGAACTCATTAGTTTTTTAAATGGAAAGGGTTATAAGGTTTTAGCAGATATTGCAAATGGCAATCATAATTTCAGTCAGTAGTGGAAATTCGCTGATAGCCTTCAGCTACTGGAGAGATGGTCTGAGCTCTGGAACAGATGGATCACTACTTTGAGGAAAGGCTTTATATTCTTGTAGGAAGCACCTGATACAATACAATGGTGCGGGCACGACGAGGAAGGCACACACTTTGTCAAAGGAGCCTACAAACTGTTATGGAGTAGCCATTTTAATGACAATCTGTGGTGGTGGAAGTTTATTTGGAAGGCCAGGGCAACAAAAAAAAGTAAATTTTAATGTGGCTGATTTTGAAGGGAAAGATATTAACATGGGACAACTTAAAGAAATGTTATATAGAGGGTCCTGGCAGATGTAGTTTATGTAGACAGTCGGACAAGGATGTTGAACATCTTTTCCATGAATGCTCCTTTATTAAGCAGGTTTGGGTAAGAATCAGGATGCATTTACATTTGGGTCAGCTGGAGGAAGGAGGTACTTTTGAGGCAGCTACGAAGGTATGGTTTAACGATCAAAAGCTGAAAAGATACAGGTGCTTAGCTTTTTTAGTGCCCTGGTATACTTGGCTAGCAAGGAATTTCTCAGTGTTTGAAGATATCCACCAACCCTCATTTTATGTCTCGGGTCTGATTCTGTCGGTACATCATCATTTCTTGGAAACTGAGATACCGATCACCAACAGAGTGCAGAAAAAGCAGACTTTTGATGAAGCTGAAGCGTAGGGTTTTTTTTACAAAGCCTGCAATAACAGTGTGTGTGGACTGGGCGGGGTTCTGAAAATTCCTTTAACAAGGTCTTATGGCTTCCAAGCCAACAAAGGGAGAGGTACAAATAACCTAGCTGAAGGTCTTGCCCTACTATTTTTGTTGTTGCTTGCTAGAGAGAAGAAGGTGGACATTCTCAAGGTTTATGGGGATTCCGAGATCTGGATCAAATTTATGAAAGAAGAGTATACCTTCAGCAATCACTTACTTCATAATTTGGGAAGGAATGTAAAGCAGTTGGCTCAATTATTCACGAAGGTGACTTTTGTACATGTCTACAGAGAACAGAACGTGGAAGCAGATGCAAACTCGAAAGCTGGCTTACTCCTGGCAGTAGGAAATTATCTTCATTGTTAGTTTCTCTTAAGAAACAATACTGTTTTATAAATCACATCTAATTTAGAAGGCAGCGGGTTTTTGGGATTGTTTTTAAATCTGTAAAGAATATACAAAGTTTTCCAAGTAGAAGCTAGGTTTTTTTGGAAACTAGCAAGATTTTTCAGAATTTATCGTACTTATTAAGCACCTGTGGTATGTATTTTTTGCCTAGCAATAAATATGCTTTTTTCTTTGAAAAAAAAATATATCTAAGGTAAAAATAAGGTACTCAGGTAGTACATGACCTTATAATTCATACCACCCATTATAATAATTATATTGTTTAAATCACATGCCCCTAGTCAATGTTAATAATTAATCGCCGAACTCATCGTACAACATAATAAACAAGTCAACTCATAAATCACGAAGACACTCATTAAAAAAATAGATGCTAAAAGAGGAGGAAAATATATCAAAATAGTTTTTATAGAGTTTGTTTTTTTAACCAAGTCAACTTACATAAATCATGAAAACACTCATTAAAAAAATGCTAAGAAGACTAAGAAAATATATCAAAATAGTTTTTATAGAGTTTGATAGAGATTTGTTTTTTCTAAACCAAAATGAATATAAATTATATTATTGCGAAGTTTAGTTCACGGTATAACTAATAATAGAATCTTAAAAACAAGTCTTGTTCTTAAACTTCGGTGTTGTCTAAAACCTATCTCTTTTGTTTTAAGAATGCTTTTCAAACAACTATCGATTCTAGGGTACAAAGTATCTTTGCATATATTTAGATTTACAAAAACATAAAACTTGGATTAGATAATTAAAACTTTGTCCATAGTCCATAGATGTTACACTTGTTCTTCATTAGTTTCTTTAGATGTTATATTTGTTTTCATTAGTTTCTTTAGTTACCATGTTCTCTCCTAAGCCTAATGTATCATATATTCTTCTATTACTTCAACCCTTTGTTTTCATTAGTTTCTTTAGTTACCATGTTCTTCTAAGCCTAATGTACCATATACTCTTCTATTACTTCAACCCTAGGAGAACTTACAAAGGTTTTGGGATTTGACAAAATCTAGAATTAATGGTGTAAATATGTTGTGTTGGACCAACCTTTCAATTTGAATGCTCTAAGTAGCCAGCTTGATCTGAAAGTCTACATTCTTTGCCTTTAATTCTTCAGATTGAGCATATATGATGTCATTGAGATGCAACATTGTTACCTACATTCTTTGCCTTTAATTCCTCAGATTGAGCATATATGATGTCATTGAGATGCAACATTGTTACCTAGAGTTCCTCTATTTGGCAGGCTAGTCTTCTAACGATTCTACAAAATTATATAATGTCACAAGGATTACACCCTTAGTGGCATTTATTTCCATCAATACTGGGAGCCAAAGCTTCCTTTAGAGAACAATAAAAACACTAGTCTGGGGAGAGCACCATATCCCATGCAAAACAATGAAGTAGAGGGTCAATCTACTCATCCCTGGACTAATTTTCCTCCACTAACCCACTATCATGAAAGAAGTCGAGAAATGTGCTAGGTTCCAGAAAAAGGATTGTGCCAACCAAAATCCGCCCAAGCCTCCACAGTAGGTTGAATCCACACTCTGAACCAAGCCTCTACAACTATCCACATTGTACCAAAAAAATTGTAGAACAAACTCCCCTTAAGAACATAAATCCCACCTCCACGGCGAACACCCATCATGGCCTCCATTAATCACAAGCATGAGAGAACAATAGATGGGTAAAGGGGGGTTGTCGGGCTTTAAATTTAGTTGCATGTGAATTGAATTAGAATGTCACTTATCAAATACTTCAAAATGGCTATTATACTTATAGTTCTTGTTGGCTCTAGTGATGGAATATATGCAAGAGATGTATCACCAACCCCCCATTTTTCCACAGTTGTCCTTGTTCTAAGAGCATGATTTTGTTTTCTAATGATTTTGCTTGAGAAATATGATGGCGGAGAATAGGAAGTATTCTGTCCAATCAAAATACATGGGAATCCTTTGAACTCCTTTGATCATTCTAACTAGAGTTGAGTATTTAGAATGTGAGGATTGGCTTAACTATTAGAACAAAAACAGAGACACCAAGATTAATCGTATTGATAATATCAAATATCATATACCTCTGAAGTTTAAAAGCAATACCTAGAATGATAATGATAACGTTAATAAGAGGAAGCTAGAATACTATAAAGATCTTATCATTATATGACTCTATCAAGAGGAGGGTTACACCTAATAATGCTATAATGTCGAGGATTTATGGTTCCCCCAAAATCCACAAAGAGGATGTTCCATTAAGACCAATTCTAAACACAATTGGGTCTCTTACCCATGGTCTTGCAAAAAAAAAATTCCCCTAAGTGGTAAAACATCCTCTTTTTTCAAGGACTCGTCATCCTTTGTCGAATGGATTACAAACCAGGTAGTCAATGAAGAGGGCATTCTAGTCGGCTTTGATATCGTGTCTCTGAACACCAAGATACCAGTAGAAGAAGCCATTGATGTCATAAAAGACATGACATACTCTGAAACTACAGATCTTATGAAGGTTTGTCTAAAGTCTACATATTTCAGTTACAGGGGAAAGATATATGAACAAACTCATGGTGTTTCAATGGGCTCCCTGCCATCTCCTCTGGTAGAAAACAAGAGAATTTTGAAATAAAAGCCATCAATTCTTTTCCACTCACCCCATAGGATTGGAAAAGGTACGTAAATGACACATTCGCAAGATGGAGCCATGGAAGAGAGAAGCTCGGAGATTTATTAACACACCTCAAAAGCATTTCGAAGCACATCAAATTCACAATCAAAGTATAAAAAGACAATCAGATACCTTTTCTTGATGTTCTTCTCACAAAAATATCATGGCATATTTGGGTTTCGGGATTACAAGAAGAAGCCCCACACCAATATATACCTACATGTAGATTCACATCATCGCCCAACTCAAAAGGTAGGTGTTATCCATACTATCACCACAAGAGAAACAAGGAATTATACCACCTTAAAATGGTCTTTCGGAAGAAAGGTTACCATAACAATGACATCGATAAAGCAATACATAAGGCATGAAACAAAAGACACACTCAACGCACAAGAGACATCTCGAGAATCTCATTACCTTTCATCAAAGGTACCACTGATAGGATTGCCAAATTCCTAAATAAATGAAATATCATGGTAGCCTTCACTCCCCCAAACACCATTAGAATTTTGGTTGACTCGAAAAAGGTTTCCATAGACCCCAAGAAAAAAAAAGGAGTAAATGAAATTCCTTTCTCATGTGGAAGAAGTTGCATTGGGGAAATTGGGAGGTCTCTACAAGTCCAACTAAAATAACATGCCACAAACATATCAAGGGATAGAACCTCCAAATCATCCCTAGTCGAACACTCTCATATTACCTCTCACCAAATCTATATGGAAAATGCAAAATTAATCGCAACAGATGAACACTACACAAGGAGAAAAATAAGAGAATGATTGAAATTAAAAAGCGGGAAAATAACCTAAATCGTGATGATGGTATAGGGCTCAGTAACACTTGGAAACTAATCATAAGCCGGCTATGTTATCATGAGATTACTATTGGCATTGCTTAAATGGAAGATAGTATTTATATAAGAGGACGACATCACCACTTAGAATCTCACTATCTAATATTTATATATCCTTTAGTTCAGCATTATAGCGGCATCTCAATATTTTCATTATGATTCCCTAATGATGGCCTCACCTTGAAGTCTGAAACGTTGGCAAAAAAACTCTTAACAGGGTTTTTTCGTTCTCTCAAATCCTAATTTTCCTTATTTTTTCAAACATTATGAACTTGAAAAAAAAAAGAATATTGTTAAAATCAAGACCAACGCTCACGATCTCCATACTCAAACTAGTCATTGGAATAAAACTTGAAAAAACCTTGAAGCACATGCATTTGTAAATTTGTGAGATAAACTAGGTTGAGGAGGAGTGGCATTTCCTTTTAACTTGCCTTACCCTTAATAATATGAAATGTAACTTTACCCAATTTCATATCCATACTACCCTTCAAGACCTCTTGGCTTATAAAAATTGCAATGAAGTTGGTAATTTTATTTCCACTGTGTTCAAATATAGAAATGATAATTTGAAGAATATTTAATCTAATTTGCTTTATTTTTCTTAATAGACCTTGTAGGTCTTAGGGGATGGTAAACATCATCATCATTTTTTCAACATATTCAAATTAACCCTTAGTTATATGTTTATAGCCCCAAAGTTTCATAACAATAGCTCAATCATCCCTTAAAATCCCAAGCAGTCAAGTTATCCAACCATGATAATCAAGGTTTATCTA